>JALPQD010000358.1:0-526682 GCA_023101885.1 Typhlomys cinereus | reverse complement strand
AAACAATACGAACACCACCAAATTCTGGAGAGGATTTGAGAGAAGGGAACTCTCCTCATTGCTGTGGGAATGCCAGCCCTCATACAGCCACTCTGGCGACCGTCTGGAGATTCCTTGAAATTGAATAGTTGAAATGCCATATGACCCTGCGTGATCCACTTTTTTGAATCAACCCCCACAGCGCAGAGGTCCATCTCCGACAGCACATGCGACCATGTTCATAGCACACTGGTTTACAATTAGCAAAAGGATCATGAATCACAATGCCCAACATCTGAGTGTCATCGAAACTGTGGCATACCTATACAGTTGGAGTCCGACTACTCGCCATAAAAAATGATGGTACTGGAATTTGCCGGGAAAGGATGTCATTGAGAACTTATTTATGAAGTGAGTATCCCAGAACCAGAAAATAAATGCCTAATGTATCCCTAATAGGTGATCCTGTTCAACCCCACCAGCCCACTAAGACCTCGCAAACTCTGAATACAGTATTGCCCAAGGAATATGGAAACGGCAGGATGGGGTAGTGAGGCCACACCAAACAAGAGAGGAAGGGGACCACTGTAACAGCAGAGGAATAATAGAGGCCTCCACAAGGAACCAAATAAGCAATGAACATCTGAGTAAGTTCACAGACTGTTTGTTCCTGATCATTTACTCTGAGGGGGTAGTGATCTCACCAGAAGGAGAGGGCTATAGTTTGGCAGATAAAAGTACCATTTTGCACTATGGGTTGGAACACCCCTCCCTACACTGTTGATTTCCCCACTTTTTATTACTATCTACTTTGAATCGTGCTTGTAACAAGATCTATTACGCCTTTTTGTCTCTGGCCCTAGGGGATAACATACAGCCCATCAGGATATGAGTGAAGGATTGCAGAGCATGCAAACTGCAAAGAAAATCAACAAACCATAATCCAGAACTTCAGAGACTCTATATCAACCACCCTAGAACTAGGCCAGCCTATCTCTCCCCATCCTGAAGCTCAGGGAAATTTGAGTAAGAGGGGGTGGCAAGATGAAGAGCACTAAGGATGGGGTAGCAATGATATGCAGATACCCACCAAGTTGGGCAAGCAATCATATGGACTTTACATGCCCTGCGCATGTCCAACACATATTGACCCACAAAGTCTAGCTTTGCTAAAAGCCCAAGGTCCTTGGAGGCAAGGGATTTGAAGCAAAATAGTGTTCCTATGCTTAAGGGGACACAGGAAAGGTTCAGGAAATCCGCTGGGCCCTGTATGTCATCGGAGAGGAGGACCAGAGGAGATTTGCATCCTTAAAGGATTCTCCAGGGATTGGGGGAGGGGAGGTACTGGGGGGGTGGGGGAGGAGGGGAGGGGTTAGGGGAGGGTGACAGAGGGGTCGGGGGAAGAGAGAGGGAGGGAGGGAACCTGGTTTACCTAATAAGTTTGTATGAGCGGAGATATAAAAAGTTCAAAAATATACATAAACAAAAAAATATGTGTTTAAAAAAAATTTAAGCTTGTAAGAGACCTAAAGATAGTGAGTGCAGACAATGATATGCAAATCTCCACATCAAGTCTAGGGCTGAAGTTATTATCATAATAGACGTGCAATGCCACCTGTGCATGCCACAATATCATCTTGACCCCAAACACAAATTCTACATGGATCACAGGCACTAGCGATCCTTAGAGCAAGGTATTAAGAGCCACAATGATTACCTATACTATAGGGGAACCAGAAAGAATGGCTCTAAGCAATGCTACTGAGTTCTTACACCTCATTAGAGTGAAGGACCCAAAGGGAAGTTTTACATACACATTAAAGAATGCTCCAGGTATGGGGGGAGGGTGCACTGAAAGAAAGGGAGGGAGGGGCGAAAGTAAGGGAAAAAGGAAGGAAGGGAGTAAGGGGATCTGTATAGGTGTGGAGGGAGGGAGGGGAGTGAGGTACCCATTAAGTTTTATGAGTGGAAAAAATTAAAATAAAAATATAATAATATTGCTTTCCACACAGAAAAAGATTCTGGAGAGATGAAATGCTCCAGATCATAAGCCAAATTAATGGACATTCTTTAACCAACTTTGTATCTAATCTGTCATCCTTTTAATTATTACCTGTTCACTAATTTCAAAACTGACCCAAAAGCTTAGAATGTCATAAATTAATATCTAAAATCTATATCCTTTTCTTAATTGCAACTTGACTTGCTTATGTTTCCACTGAGATGTATTCTTTTGTTCTGGGAGTATAAATTTCATGTAACCATTGCCATATTGAAATATGGCACTATCTGCAGCCTGAATCTATGTTCCTAGGTCACTCATAATTGACTCAGCATAAGCAGAATAAACTTCATTTTATTGCCTTTTCTGTAATTGAAAAAAGAAAAAGAATGTTTCAAAATCCCGAGTGGATAAGAGAAACAATATATGTTCATTTAGAATTAAATAATACTGCATCAAAATGAAGAAAAGAAAGATAGTTAATATTTATATAGAAAGCATATACAGGGAGAGTGTTAAGGAAGGACATTAAGAGGTACAGAAGGAAAAACAGGAAAGGAAGAAGTCAGAAAGTAAGGAACGCAAAGATAAATGTCATACCTCCAGGTTATCCTAGACGGACTATCACTATGAGTCACATAAACACATGCACTTTCCTTGGCAGATGTCATCTCTGATGTTTAAATCAAATTTTTGCTCCAGTTGAATGTTGAAGTAAAGGTAGGTATGGGCTAGATTCAGTTCCTAACTATGCTCTATCACAATCTCAATCTGAGAATGGCAGAAATTACATCAGTGAAAGGAAAGATTGAACTAAATAATTTCGAGATCAATAAAGCAGCAAGCAACATTCTGGAATAGTAATATTTTGGTGATTGGAGCATACTTCATGCTGGCAAAATAGAATTCACTCAAATTAAGGTGAAGAGCAATAATTTTTAAATGACATTTGTCTCAAAAATTTTATTGGCATTTGATATCAGACTTTATGTCTATATTGTTGTCTCTGAGATAACTGGGGAAAACTTTCCATGCTTAAAACATCAGGTAGGAAATGCAAGGAAGAAAAATGAAAAATGAATTATGAAAATATTTTTCAACTAAAATTGATCTGATTTATTTGCAGTGTGTGGAGATATAATTTGAAATGTTCATACAATTTCCTAGAAAATTATTAATTTGTTGGACAGTGGCATGCTCCTGAGTTTTTGATAGGGTAATGTGTGATGCATAATAAATGAGAGTAATTATCTTTTTAATATTGAAAACACTGCAAATTTTGAAAATTCATCTGATGCCAAGGAGTTCACATGAATAATAAAATCAGTCAAGAAAATGCAATGGTTTATTTTAAAATTGAGCATTTAATTGAACTGACATTATAGTCTCTATGGAATCAAGTTCAAGACCTGGACTCATTCACAAAAAAATGAATAAATTCAAGATGTACAATTTATCTGCGGTTGACAGAATGTAGGCTTGTTCATCAAATATTCAATTATGGACCCTGAAATTGACAATGCCTATAGAGAAATCAGTAATAGCAAGAATTTCTTACTCAGAAGGTATTTTATTAAATATAATATATAGAATGAACACTGTAAGAAGCATAAAGAATGAACAAAACTAATGTTGTAAAGGAAGAAATGAACCATTACAACATATTAATCCATGGGAACTAAGGTTCAGGGAGAGAACCTCAATCTAATCAAAAGAAAGTTATAAAGCATTGTGTTTTCCTTAGTAACAAGGGACTGACTGTGTGTAATTGGAGTGAGCAAAATTCTGGGAATTTCTGGACTTATCGTAACCAATTCTGCTTATTGGTTTCCAAGAAAATGGGAAAAATCATGCAGTTCTTGGAATTCTGTATATAAAGCTCGTATAAGAGAATATTCTATGGTTGACTAGATTCTTAGCTAATGAGGCTGACCTTCCATTTTGGGGGAACAGTGGTAGTCATAAAGATGCATATCTGCATGAGCTATGTTGACACAGATTATTTATCAGCATTTTCTTTTTACATGTTATTTTAATCATCTGATGAAATCCACTTACGTTATTTCTTTTTGTGTATGGCAGGGAAACATGTATACACTTGAATGCGTGTCTGTGGAGGCTCTTGGGTGACTTCAAGAATCATCTGAATGGCTCTAGTTCCTTATTGTTTTGCTCTGAGGTTTCCCAGGCTCTGCTTTTCAGGGCCAGAGTTATAGTCATTCATCAGATCTGTCCAATATTTTTACATGGCATCGGAGATCCAAACTCAGATTCTTTTGCTTGTAAGGCAAAAGGTTTAACTCCTGAACTGTCTCTGCAGCCCATTTACATGACTTCAGATGGGATTCAAAACCATGGCTTGTTAGAACAAGCCTGGACCAAATCTGTTTTGCACAGGTGAGCATAAGAGAACAATTTTCCTTTCACCATGTGGGTTCCAGGAATCAAACTCAGGTCATCAGGCTTGTGGGTATGTGTCTGACCCACTGAGTCATCTCACTGGCCCCTTTTTAATTTCTTAGTTCTCAGTGTGAACGTCAGTGTGAGTAATGTGAAAGACATCTGTGAAACCATGGACACACACTCTTTATAGCCTGTCTTGTTCTTTAAAGGTACCATTTAGGAGCTACTTGAAAATTATTTTCTTTTATTGAATCATATTTCTCAACTTCACAAGAGATCAGATTGTATTTTGCTGTTCTTTTTATTCAGTTATTTATTTACAGAAAGAGAGAGAGAAAGAGAGAGAGAGAGAGAACACAAATAAAAGGGACAACTTTGGAAATCATTTCCCTCCTTCCACGATGTGGGCTCTGGGGAGTAAACTCAGATCATAAAGTGTTCTTATTCCACTGATATGTATAAGGCTGGAAGTTAGGAGAGACGATATTCCCTAACTTGCTTCATTATCAATCTTCCTCCCCTTGACAGGAGCCACTCTATGGGGCCTGGGGACATAACTTTGTAACATAATCCAAAGTACTGACCTGAGATTAGTACCACCATGCTGTAGCAAGATGTTTTTGTAGCTGCCCACCACATCAGTGACCATTGCTGGAATCTGATGATTCCCAAATTACCCTTGGACCTCCACAGGCACATACAAGGCTGTTTGATACATACACACACACCACACAATAAATACATTTTTTTAAAAAAAACAAGAAACTCACTCAAAAGTAAAGACTCTCAGCTTTTTCTTTGTAAATGTTCTTATTCACTGACATTTGAATATACAAATAGGATGAATTTATGTCCCCCAGTTGTTACCCAGTCCCAGCCTATTCCTTTCCCACTTCATATTTTCTGTTTTAGAGCCAATCTTCCCCCTACTTTGAAGATTTTTGCCATAGGTAACTCTCTAGGTTTCATCTGGAGACCTACACTGACAAGTACTCATGCATGTATTTCTCAGATACCAAAGACTTATTGGTGAGTAAATCACTAAGCAAGGAATATGCCTTAAGTAGGGTTGGGGGGGGCGAAGGGAGGGATTGATTTAAGCTCCTTTGGTAGATTCCCCACCCCGAAAAGGGTAACATTGCTGGTTTTTTAATCGATTTTACACATAATACATGGCTAGGAAACTATGTATCTCTTAAATAACTCAAATCACTGTCTTTTATATAAAGCCAACAAAATAGCATAACAGTTTTAAATTTGATAATGTTTAGTATTGTAAAGAATTATATTGGAGGCACATATATATATATATGTGTGTGTGTGTGTGTGTGTGTGTGTGTGTTACTGATGGTTTAAATTTTTTTTGGAGTGCCAAAATTTTTTTTATTTATTTTTTCCACTCATAAAAACTTGATAGGTACCTCAATCCCCTCCCTCCCTCCAACCCTCCCTGGATTCCCTTGCTCCCTCTCCCCTTTTCCTTTTCCTTTCCCCTCTCCCACCCTTTTTCCCATTGTCCCCCCCCCCATCCCTGGATAATTCTTTAGTGTGCATGTCAAACTTCCCTCTGCGTCCTCCTCTCTGATGAGGTATAAGGGCTCAGTAGCATTGCCTAGAGCTCTTTTTTGTGTTCCCCTTTAGTATAGGAACATTATTGTGGCTGTTAATCTCTTGTCTCTAAGGATCCTAGTGCCTGTGATCCATGCTAGACTTTGAGGAGTCAATGATATGTTGGTCATTGTGCAGGTCATGCAAAGTCCTATTATGATTACTTTGGCCCTAACTTGTGTGGAGTATTTTGCATATCATTGCTCCTCTCCATCTTTAGGATCTTACAATCTTACTGCCCCCTCTTCTGCAAATTTCCCTGAGCTTTAGGAAGGGAAGAGATTAAGCTGGCCTGGTTGATTATATTATCAAAATTAGTGTCTCAGGGAGCTATATCATTTTTGAAATTTTCCCTCATTTATGGTGAAATATTGATATGTCTCTATAATAGACATCAGCAGCAAGTTGTTAGGTGTGGGGCTGCTCATGACCAGAAGATACTGTCCAGCACTTCCTTCCACAGCTTCAAAGGCTTGGATTCTTACTGCCCCCTTTTTAGCAGGATCCCCTGGGCTTTGTAGTGGGGGACAAATTTCATGTCCCAGCCTTTTCTGTATGAACTCAAAACAGAAAAAAATAATGAATGTGGAATGATTGCTGATCAATACTTCCCATTCTTATTAGTGTAGAAACAAATCAGCTGTGTCTGATTTATCTGCTACATATATATTTATTCTTATTGGTATTTATGGGACTGTTTTACATTTCCCCCACATTGGTGAAAGACTTGGTTACCTTTTTCTTTGATTTTATTCATATGCTTTTAGGACTTTACATGTGTATTACATGTCATTTCCAACCATTATCTAATTCAAATCTACTGTTTTTTCCCAGGACAAGATTTCTTCTTTCCTACCTGTCTTCCTTTCACTGTTATGTCCTTCTGGATATTTGTGACTATTAAGATGCATACAAATTATAGTTGGTAGGATGAGATGGTTATTGTAATTGAACTATGATTTATGAACACATTTTAAAGTCATAAGTACCAATTTTCGTTTTCCTTTCAAAAATGTTTAGATTTCATGATAATATCATTTTCGTGATAATAATACGTGGACTCAAACTTAATTTGTTAGGCTGGAGAAATGGCTCAATGGTTAAAGCCCTTTCCGCACAAGTAGAAGGACCTGAGTTCAGATCTCCACATTTTAAATTTTGCTGCGTAGATATGGCAGTGGCCTGAAATTTCAGCCCTGGAAGATAGAGCCTGGGAAACCACAGACTGAAGCAATAAGGAGGTAGAACCATATATGATGATTCTTGAAGTTACTCTTGGGACTCCAAAGGCACACATTCAAATGTCCTCTAAACACACACACACACACACACACACACACACACACACACACACACACACACGTACCTAAAAATAAAAAAATTACAATGTATTTTGTCTTAGAAGTAGAAATTATCTTTGTTGAAAACTTGAGGATACACCGTATATATTTAAAATTTGAGGATATAAGATAAACAGAAGAAACTGGCTGCAATGTAGAGGAACCTAGAAACTATTATGCAATGCAAAGAACCCCACAAACAACAGATAACAAAATCCATACAAGTATACAATGAAGTAATTTTTTGCCAATATTATCCTATCTCGCTCCAGTTTTTTTGTCCTACAAACAAACAGCTTCTGGCCAATGATCTCTCTACCAGTTGAACAGCCTTTTGGTGTGAGTACAACCCACTGTGTTTTTATAAGATTACTTATGTCAGAATATGTCCAGGTATTTGCTGAATTGTGAGCAATGTATCAATAGTATACTAGTGGATATTCTATCTGATATCCTCACAAGGAATCTTAACAGTAAATCAGAGAGAAAAGTAAACGGATGGAAAAATGTATCTTTATGGAACCAGCCTTATGCACAGAAAAATACATAGCTTCTCAGAAATATTATACTTGAAAACTGACAAAATATTATCTATTAAATTTTTGGATGATATTACATACATGTGAATTAAACATTATTAAATAGTTAATGCACGTCTGCAAAAGTCAAGTACATTCTCAGTCTTACAGTGGAAAGGAACTGACCAATAATAATTTCAAATCACATATTTTGCCCAATGTGAGGCATTGTAAGATGTTCCACTTAATATACAAAGGATGGGATAGATTCTCAATATAAACATGAAGAAATTGTATCAATGTCAAGTCCTTGAGATTGTAAAGAGTAAATTAAACAAACAGTCATAGTTAGGCACAGCTTCCAACTCAACCATTGAGGGTTTGAGGTCTGGACACATTTGTAGAGAATTAATGGTTGAGTTAAGCCCAGAGCAAACCTCCAAGAGATTGCCTAGCTCATGCAGAAGGTCCAGCCCATGGTGAGTGGGACTAGGCTCTGGAATAAAATACTGAGAGTTGATTGAGGGAGTTGGCATCCTTTTGAACACTTGATCAGATGTGCTGGTGTGGAAAGTAAGAATTGTCCCTCTTTCAGCTGTTGTGCAGAGATGGTGTTCAAAGTTCCCTCAGCCCTGGTGTTGGTGCATGCTCTCCCGTGAAGCTGGACTGAGAACTGTAACCAGCAATCATAAGAGAAAATAAACCCCTTGTTCCCTTAAGCCATTTGATGGTCATTTATCAGCAACCATGTAGGTGAACAGTAACAAACAGTGTTTTGGGTGACCTCTAGGTTATTCACTCTAAAAGAAGGTTAAACCATCAAAAGAAGGTTATATAACATCAGTTCCTTGGTAAGGTTAAAATGAAAATTCAGGTTGGTCATTACTATGAATGTTGCAAAACCTAAGCTATGCAAATAAACATATGAGCTAATATTAAAGCAGAATGCCTATTGACTCTGCACTCTGTTTCCTTTTAAATGTTTGAAACGATTTCTTTCAGGTCTTAGGATAATAATATAGCACTTGGGAACAAAGATGCAGAGCAGGAGCCCTGCACTGGAGGCCAAGATGGAGAAGACCTCCACGCCCACCATGACCTTGCCTTTGGCGCTGAGGTACACAGGCAGGAAGGTGAGCCACACACTGAAGAACACCAGCATGCTGAAGGTCAGGAACTTGGCTTCATTGAAGGCATCAGGCAGGTCCTTGGCCAGGAACGCCACAGTGAAACTAGTCAGCACCAGAAAGCCTAGATAGCCCAGGACACAGTAGAAGGTGGTGACTGAACTCTCGTTGCATACAACTATTATGTGGACAGGATCTGACTGGAGATATTGGTCAATAAAAGGAGGCAATGTTCCCAGCCAGATTCCACAGAGAACAAGTTGGACAAAGGTACAGACAGGAACGATGGCATTTGGTGCCCTGGACAGCACCAGCCACCTCATCCTTCTTCCCGGAGTTATGACCCTGAATGCCAAAACCACAATGATAGTTTTGGCCAAGACAGTGGATACAGCCACATGAACACAACTCCAAATGTGGTCTGCTGTAGGATACAGGTAACTGTGCTAGGATTTCCAATGAAGAGCAAGGAACAGAGGAAGCAAAACATGATGGATGTGAGTAAGTTGTAGCTGAAAGTACAGTTATTGGCCTTCACAATGGTGGTGTGGTGGTGCATCACCAAGATCCCAAGGGCACCAGCTGTGAGAGCAGAGAAATCCAGGGCCATGCCCACCAGCACCACCCCCAGATGGTCTTCATAAACCAGGAAAGTGACTTTTTTGGAGGCAGTGATAGTGTTCTGGGTTGGCATACTGGTCAGCGAGACACTCTATGTACTGATTCATACCTGATGACAAACACAGTGCTCATCAGCCCAATTACAATTATTTCTCCCATTCTCCTGTTGCTGGGACGAGCCAATTAGATGACCTGTGAGAATTTCTGCATGTGTGCTAAACAGTGTATAAAGCAATACTGGGTTGGGCAGATTTTCCAATTAATATTATTCATCTTCTCTAAAGTCAAATAACTAATTTATGCTTTTCCTTTCATTTGTCTTTTGTATTCTTTGCAAACTTTACCTAATGCCACTGAAGGGAATATTCTACTCTATTAGCAAATACAGTATACCATAATTAAAAGTATAGCCTAATAATAACTTTGGAATGATCTAATACTAATTCTCCAAGTATCTTCTCTAAGAGTCATAATTTTATAAATTTTGAGCTAGTTCAAAAAAGACATTGAGTGGATCCGATGTCTGGTGATGTTTCTTTTTCCTGCACTATTATGAATTCACACAGAATAGATATAAGAAAGACTATCTATTTTGTTCATAAGGATCATAGTACTTTTAATAGATGTGGACAAATAAACAACTTTATCTATGAAAAATCCCTATATTTAAAACCATCACCATGGCGTTTGAACATAATTAAATGTGCAAACATTGGGAGCAACTACCTAGAATGGTTCTCTTCATTGTCAATTGGACTGTTTCAGAATCACTTTGAAGATGTAACTCAAAGCTTATCTGCAATGGTGTTTACATAGATACTGAATAATGCTAATTTGGGGAGGTGGCATCCAACAGGCTGCATTCCCATAATGAATGTAAAAATTAGAATTTAGAAAGCAATCACATTGGTAGAATTCACCTCTTTATACTTACTTTCTGAAGATACAAAAAACTAGGAGTTAAATAAAACTTTCCTATTGCTTTAAAAATATACATCCTTTTCTTTATAAATACTAACCACAATCATGCCAAAGCAAGGTATACTTAAAGACTGTCTTCCAGGTGGAAAGAATTCAACATGGCAAAGAAACAAGAGACATGAGAAACAAGATAAGATCAAAGCAGGCCAAGTAGATGGGGGAAACTTTCCCACAGCCCAATTCCTGAAATTTTGTTTTCTACAGAAACATTGAATAGGGGCTCAGGGTCAGGCTGCAAACTCAGGTGTAGGACCTCTGATTTACAGCAAGACAGTCAAGGAAAGAAGAGACTCCTCCTAGCTCACAGCTCACGCTCAAGACAACCAGTACGTTATACCAAGAATTATCATCATTTCTAAGAGACATCATTGAATTAATCTCTCAAATCCATGAAAAACCCAACCACTTTGGGCCTACGACTAAATCAGAAGGGACTCCACAAGTGTTAGTGGGTTATATCAACATTTTGTACTCTCATTTCCATGCAGAATTCAAAATATCGTCTCCTCAGCCACCACCCAAATATTCTCAAAGGCAAGATGGTACTCTGAACACCACTTTTCACTAGGTGGCTCTCCAAACCTTCCAGAGATTGCTTTTTCACCTTATTTAGTCCTAGTCATGAGAAAATCAGCTACTTTAGAAAATTTGGGCTTAAGTTTCTGGAACTGCTTAGGAAAGAGGAGGAAAGTCTTTAGAACTGATTTGGGAGAGTAAAGGAAAAGAGTTTGTGAAGGCAAGTAGGGGATCTAAATATACGATTCAAAGAGATTTCTGTGCCATCTTGGGGAAGTAGGAAAAATGAAGTTTCCAATCAAAGCATGGTTAATACAAGTAAGACTCAAAGGTTTCAGTGGGAAACACACTTTGCATTACAGACTTTGTAAGAGCCCAACTTTGTGTTATACATCCACAAAGAATTTGTCAATGATTTTTTTATTTTTTATTACTTATTTTTTTGCCTGATCATACAAGATCAATAGGTACCCTCTTTCTTCTCTTTGCCTTCCCTTTCCCCATTGTCCCCTTTGCATTATCCCTTCCCATCATCCCTCTCTCACCCCTTTCCCTTCCCTTATTCTTTCCTGGTACTTACTGCTTTCTCCCTCCCTTTTTTCAGAGCATGTGTTTTTCCCTCTAAGTCCTCTACAATAGTGAGGGTTCAGGATTCAGTGACATAGCTTGGGGCCACTTCTTGGGATGCCCGCTAGCATGGGAACTCTATTATGACTATTTCATGCCTTGACTCTAAGGATCCTATTTCCTGAAGGCTTCTCCCCTGTGGATCCCTACTATATTTTAGGTAGTTGTCATGACAGCCATTATGCAGGTCAGGCAAGATCCAATCACCTTGTGGCTGTATCTCTCAATGTTTTTTCAGTGATTTTAGTGGAACACAATGAAAAATTGAATTTTAGAGAGACACAATATTGATTGGCAAAGGACATTTCAGGAGAGTGTATCTTATTTCCTTTTTCTGTTGTTGTGCTTAAATAAACCTTCCAGAAGAAACTATTGGATAAACGGCTTATTTTGGCTTAAAATTTCAAAGAGATACAGTTAATCATGCCAGGAGAGACATGGCAGCAGGCACATTCTGAGGAAATAGAAGGTGAATGTGCAGTGGGACCATAATCACTCTACAGCAATTCCACATATAACCATGGACCTGAGGTCAGGTGTTTACAGTCACAGGACTTTGAGAACTTTCACATTCCAAGAATAACACTCTGTCCCAGACTTATAAGCCACTGGACATTTCATGATGCAGAATGCATTTAGTCCTACTATTAAGGAACTCACAACATCAACAACTCTTCATATCCTAATGTATCTTCTGAGACAAAATACAATCTCTTAACTGTGCACCCTATAGAATAAAAAGAATTGTATATGGTGGTATAAAGCACACATTCTTGTTCCTGATGTAAAATAAGGTAGCACAACAAGAAGAGTTAATTAAGGTCAAAGTAAAGCTAATATACATCATAAGAAACATCAGAGCTTATCCTTCATGTACAGCACATGGGATGGTGATCATCCACACACAAATAACTCTGGCAGCCTCACAACTCTTGCTCTGTCACCCGAAACACAGAAAGATTCTCCCTGAGGCCATGCCTACTCCTTTTCCACAGCTTTCCACAACAACTTTCCATGGCAACATTTGATGATGTCGACACTTCCCGTGCTCCTGGCTTTCACTTGAACTGGTGTTTCATACATGGGAATTTCAGATTCTCGATGAAAGACCTATGACCTTTCTACATATTGATCAGCCGTAGCAACTTCTGACTCTGAGAAGTCAGGCTTCATGACACATTCACCAGGACATTCTCTATCCCTTGCAAACCATGACTAAGTGAATGATGTGTTTTCTACTGGCTGAAAATGCAGCCTAGCTCCCTTGGATCAACTATGTGCCTTTTTTTATTATGGTGCTGATCTTTGAAACAAACACAGTTGCTTTCTCAGAACATGCCTGAATGTTTTCAGCTTAAAATTTCCTCAGCCAAAGAAAAAACAACAAAAGAGAGAAAATGGAGAAAGTTGTTGCCTGGGACTATTCATCTGTATGTGCATCCTGATGTGGGCAAAATGTGACAAACCCCCTTATACTTGAAATTCCAGCTCTTACTTACCATACCAAAGTGTTTCTCCTTCAGCAATGGGTCACACAACTCCCAACTTCCTTGTATTGCTGCTTTGTCAGTTACTGGATATGCTAAAATCAATTTTTTGTAGTTTGTCTATTCGATAAGTATTTGATTATTGTCCTTGTAGTTTGCCAAATGGCCTCTCAGACAGAAGTTGCTTAATGATGTGAATCTCTTTCCAGCTAATTTTGAATTTTTCTATCCAATCATATGTGGAGTTGACAAATACCTAGAAACTTTATGCAAACTAACAATACATTGGAATATATTATTAGAATCTATATTATTTATGTATCATCTACCTATCACTTCTTTATTTATCAGCTATCTTTCAGCTATCATCTATCTATCATTTATCTATCAATCCTCTAACAATGTCTGTCTATCAAATACCTTCATGTATATATCTGAATATTAAGAATTAAGAATCAGAAAAGGAACTTTAGAGACTCCATCCTACGGAAGTTGAGTATGGAGACACAGCTTTACACAAACATGATATTGTCTTAACATAAATAATGGACATGAGTTTGAGGCCATTGTATACTCCACAGTAAGTTCAAAGTCAGTCTGGTTCATGGCAGATATTACCATCAAAAATAGAGAGGAAAACACCCACTACAGAGGATATTTCAATAGGTCACTCTTCAAATATCTTCAATGTCACTGATTCTTAGACAACAATTACAATATCCAAGTAATTCCAATGTATTTTTTCATTTGTGTGCTTGGTCATCTGTGTAGGGGCGGGGGAACCATGTTCATGCTTGCGTGTGTGTGCCTATAGAGGCCTGAGGTTGGCATTGGCAGTCACTCAGAATTGTTCTACTTTCTACTTTTTGCTTTGATCAGGGTTTTCCCAGATTCTGCTCCCCATAGCCAGAATTACAGGCCATTACCAATTCTGTCCAGTTTCTATACAGGATCTGAAAGAAGAATGAAGTTAATTTTGCTTGAGAGGCAAAGGTTTTAGTCCCTGAGCCATCTCTCAAGCTCCAATGCTTCTTAATTCTATAGAAATGAAGCAAAAGCTTTTTAATTTTGAGATCTGAGCAAAAGGTTTACAATAGTAACACTTAGATACTTAACACACATACTAAAATATAACAACTATAAGCTTCCCAACCCTTCGTTTTCTCTCTCCCCTTGCTTCTTCCTTCTTCCTTTCCTTCCTCCTTTTCCTCTTTATTGATACTGCATAAAAAGAAAATGCAGTAATATTCTTCAGAATATTTTTAAAACATTTTTTATTATCTCCGCTCATACAAACTTAGTAGGTACACCGGTTCCCTCCCTCCCTCCTCCTCCCCCCGACCCCTCTGCTTACCCTTCCCTCCCCACCCCCCAGTGCCTCCCCTCCCCCAATCCCCGGAGAATCCTTTAATGTGCATGCCAAACTCTCCTCTGGGTCCTCCTCTCCGATGACTTACAAGGACCCAGCGGGATTTCCCTGAACCCTTTCCTGTGTTCACCTTAAGCATAGGAACACTATTTTGGCTGTCAATTCCTTGCCTCCAAGGATCTTGGTGGTTTTAGCAAATGCTAGACTTTGTGGGGTCAATAGTGTGTTGGACATTGTGCAGGGCATGCAAAGTCCAATTATGATTGCTTCGGCCCTAACTTGTGTGGAGTATCTTGCATATCATTGCTCCTCCCATCCTTGTGCTCTTACACTCTTACCACCTCCTCTACCACAAATTTCCCTGAGCTTCAGGATGGGGTGAGATTAGGCTGGCCTAGTTCTAGGTGGTTGATATAGAGTTTCTGAAGTTCTGGATTATGGTTTGTTGATTTTCTTTTGCGGTTTTGCTGCTCCTGCAATGCCCTTCACTCCATCCTGATGGGTATTGGATGTCCACCTCTGGCCAGAGACAAAAAGCTGTTAAACTAGAGTCTTGTTATAAGGGTATATTCAAAGGTAGATGCAATAAAAGTAGGAAACCACAGTGAGGGAGGGGTCAATCACCCATTTGCAAAATGGTTACTTTTTATCTGCCAGACTATATGCCCTCCCCTTCTGGTGAGATCACACCCCCCCAGTTGTAAATGATCAGGAATGAAAAGTCTTTGAACTTAACTAGATGTCTCACTGCTTACTTACAGTCCTTGATGGAGGGCTATTTTCTTCGCTGTAACATGGTCCCCTCTCTCCTTGTTTCTGGTGTGACTCTCCTACCCCATCCCTCCTGTTCATACTCCTTGCAATTACTGTATTACAGAGATTTATCATCGAGTGTCTATAGGTGGGCTGGATGAGTTTGGTACTAGGACCCACCTATTAGGGAGTACATACGGAGCTTAATTTTCTGGGTCTGGGATACTTCACTTAATATAATTGTTTCTAATGACATCCATTTCCCAGCAAATTCCAGTAATTCATCTTTTTTGATGGCTGAGTAGACCTCCATTGTATAGATGTACCACAGTTTTCTTATCCACTCGTCAACTGTTGGACATTTGGGTTGATTCCATGACTCTGCTATTGTAAACAGTGCTGCTATGAATAATGGTTGTGCTTCTGCTATCGAGGTGAATTTTTGCTGTATGTGGGGTTATTCCCAAAAGTGGAATTGCAGGGTCATATGGCATTTCAATCTTTAATTTTTTTAAAAATCTCCAGATGGCTCACCAGAGTGGCTGAATGAGCCAGCATTCCCACCAGCAATGTAGGAGAGTTCCCCTCGCTCCACATCCTCTCCAGCATTTGTCGTTGTTTGTATTGTGGATTTTTGCCATCGTGACCAGGGTGAGATGATATCTCAGGGAAGTTTTGATTTGCATTTCCCTGATGGCTAAAGAAATGGAGCATTTTTAATATATTTGTTAGACATTTTTAATTTCATCCCTGGTAAAGTTTCATTTAAGTTCCAGGGCCCATTTTTTAATTGGGCCGTTAGTTTCCTTGGTGTTTAGTTTTCTAAGTTCTTTGTGCACTCTGGATAAGAGAGCTCTTTCACATATGTGGTTAGTGAAGATTTTCTCTCATTCTGTGGGTTGCCTTTGAGCTCATGTTACAATCTCTTTATCTGAAGAGAAGCTCTTTAATTTCACAAGATCCCAACTGTTGAGAGTTGGTAGCAGTGACTGTGCCATTGGATGTCTGTTTAGGAACTATTGACCTAGCCGAATCAGCTCCAGGGAATTCCCTACCATTTTACCTATGGTTTTTATAGTCTCTGGCCTTAATTCAAGGTCCTTGATCCATTTGGAATTAAGTCTCGTACAAGATGACAAGTACAGGTCCAGTTTTAATCTTCTGCATGTGGAGATCCAGTTTTGCCAGCACCATTTGTTGAAGATGCTGTTCTTTTTCCATTGGATTTTTTGGGCCCCTTTGTCAAAGACCAAATGGCTCTAATTTTGTGGGCTTATGTCTGGGTCTTCAACCCTTATCCATTCATCTGTATGTCTATTTTGGTGCCAGTACCAGGCTGTTTTTACAACTCTGGATTTGTAGTATAGACTAAGGTTTGGTATGATGATACTTCCAGCAGTGTTTTTATTACTCAGGATTGTGTTTGCTATCCTGGGTCTTTTGTGTCTCCATATGAATTTTGAGATTGTTTGGTCAACTTCTTTAAAGAATTGCTTTGGGATTTTAATTGGTATAGCATTGAATTTGTATATTGCCTTTGGTAGGATGGTCATTTTTAAGATGTTGATTCTGCCAATCCAGGAACACGGGAAGTCTTTCCACCTTCTGGTGTCTTCTGTAGTTTCTTTCTTTAGGGTTTTAAAATTTTCATTGTAAAGATCACTTACTTCCTTGGTTAGGTTTATACCAAGGTATTTCATTTTTTTAGGGGCTATAGTAAATGGGATTGTTTCTCTCAGGACTTTTTCACTTCTTTCATTCTGGGCATATAGGAAAGCCACTGATTTTTGTACATTTATTTTGTATCCTGGTTCCCTGCTGAACTTCTCAATTAGTTCCAGGAGCTTCCTGGTGGAGTTTTTGGGATCACTCAGGTATAAGATCATGTCATCTGCAAATAGGGATAGCTTGGCTTCTTCCTTGCCGATTTGAATCCCTTTTATTTCCCTTTCCTGTCTTATGGCTTCAGCTAAGACTTCAAGTACAATATTGAATAGAAGTGGTGAGAGTGGACAGCCTTGTCTAGTTCCTGATCAAACTGGGAATGCTTCCAATAGTTCCCCATTGAGCATAATCCTTGCTGTGGGCTTGTTGTATACTGCTTTCATTATATTGATAAAGGTTCCTTCCATTCCTACTGTCTCTAGTGTTTTGATCATAAAAGGCTGTTGGATCTTGTCAAAAGCTTTTTCTGCATCTATCGAGAGTATCATGTGGTCTTGGACTTTGGACTGGTTTATATAATGAATTACATTTATTGATTTTCGTATGCTTTTTTTTTATTTCAGCTCATACAAACTTATTAGGTACACCAGTTCCCTCTCTCCCTCCTCCTCCCCCCTTACTCCCTGCTCCCCCTCCCCACCCCTCTCCCTCCCCATCCCCCAGTGCCTCCCACCCCAATTCCCAGAGTCCTTTCTTGTGCATGTCTGATTTTCCTCTGGGTCCTCCTCTCCGATGACGTACAAGGACCCAGTGGCCTTTCCCGAACCCTTTCCCGTGTTCCCCTTAGGTATAGGAACACTGCTGTGGCTGCCAATCCTTTGCCTCCAAGGATCTTGGTGCCTTTAGCAGATGCTAGACTTTGTAAGGTCAACAGTGTGTTGGACAATGCACAGGGCATGCAAAGTCCAATTATGATTGCTTCAGCCCTAACTAGTATAGAGTATCTTACATATCATTGCTCCTCCCATCCTTATGCTCTTACACTCTTACCGCCCCCTCTTCCGCAAATTTCCCTGAGCTTCAAGATGGGGAGAGACTAAGCTGGCCTAGTTCTAGGTGGTTGATATAGAGTCTCTGAAGTTCTGGATTGTGGTTTGTTGATTTTCTTTTGCAGTTTTGCTGCTCCTGCAATGCCCTTCACTCCATCCTGGTGGGCATTGTATGTTACCCCCTGGCCAGAGACAAAAAGCTGTTAGAATCTTGTGATAAAAGCACATTCAAAGGTAGATGTAATAAAAGTGGGAAATCACAGTGAGGGAGGGGTCTATCACCCATATGCAAAATTGTTACTTTTTATCTGCCAGACTATATGCCCTCCTCTTCTGGTGAGATCACTCCCCCTCAGTAGTAAATGATCAGGAACAAAAGTCTGTGAACTTAATCAGATGTCTCATTACTTATTTGGGTCCTTGGTGGAGGCCTATTTTCCCTGCTGTAACATGGTCCCTTCTCTCCTTCTTTCTGGTGTGGCCCTCATACCCCATCCCTGCTGTTCATAATCCTTGGAATTACTGTATCTAGGTGGGCTGGGTGGGTTTGGTACTAGGAGCCACCTATTAGGGAGTACATACGGAGCTTAATTTTCTGGGTCTGGGATACTTCACTTAATATAATTGTTTCTAATGACATCCATTTCCCGGCAAATTCCAGTAATTCATCATTTTTGATGGCTGAGTAGTACTCCATTGTATAGAGGTACCACAGTTTGGACATTTGGGCTGATTCCATGACTTTGCTATTGTAAACAGTGCTGCTATGAACATGGTCGTGCTTGTGCTATCAAGGAGAACCTCTGCTGTATGGGGGGTTATTCCCAAAAGTGGAATCGCAGGGTCATATGGCATTTCAATCTTTAATTTCTTTAAGAATCTCCAGACGGCTCGCCAGAGTGGCTGTATGAGCCTGCATTCCCACCAGCAATGTAGGAGAGTTCCCCTCTCTCCACATCCTCTCCAGCATTTGTCGTTGTTAGTATTGTGGATTTTTGCCATCCTGACCGGGGTGAGATGATATCTCAGGGAAGTTTTGATTTGCATTTCCCTGATGGCTAAAGAAGTGGAGCATTTTTTAAGATATTTGTTAGACATTTTAATTTCATCCCTGGTAAAGTTTCTTTTAAGTTCCAGGGCCCATTTTTTAATTGGGCCATTGGTTTCCTTGGTGTTTAGTTTTCTAAGTTCTTTGTGCACTCTGGACAATAGAGCTCTATCAGATATGTGGTTAGTGAAGATTTTCTCCCATTCTGTGGGTTGCCTTTGAGCTCGCATTACAATCTCTTTATCTGAACAGAAGCTCTTTAATTTCACAAGATCCCAACTGTTGAAAGTTGGTAGCAGTGACTGTGCCATTGGATGTCTGTTTAGGAACTGTTGGCCTAGCCCAATCAGCTCGAGGGTGTTCCCTATCCTTTCAACTATGGTTTTTAAAGTCTCTGGCCTGATATCAAGGTCCTTGATCCATTTGGAATTAAGTCTTGTACATGGTGACAAGTACGGGTCCAGCTTTAATCTTCTGCATGTGGAGATCCAGTTTTGCCAGCACCATTTGTTGAAGATGCTGTTCTTTTTCCACTGGATTCTTTGGGCCCCTTTGTCAAAGACCAAATGGCTGTAACTTTGTGGGCTTATATCTGGGTCTTCAATCCTTATCCATTGATCTGTGTGTCTATTTTGGAGCCAGTGCCAGGCTGTCTTTATAGCTATGGATTTGTAGTATAGACTTAGGTTTGGTATGGTTATACCTCCAGCTGTGTTTTTGTTACTCAGGATTGTTTTTGCTATCCTGGGTCTTTTGTGCCTCCATATGAACTTTGAGATTGTTTGGTCAACTTCTTTGAAGAATTGCTTTGGGATTTTGATTGGTATAGCATTGAATCTGTATATTGCCTTTGGTAGGATGGTCATTTTCACGATGTTGATTCTGCCAATCCAGGAACAAGGGATGTCTTTCCACCTTCTGGTGTCTTCTGCTATTTCTTTCTTTAGGGTTTTAAAGTTTTCATTGTAAAGGTCTTTTACCTCCTTAGTTAGGTTTATACCAAGGTATTTCATTTTTTTAGGGGCTATAATAAATGGTATTGTTTCTCTCAAGGCTTTTTCACTTCTTTCATTCTGGGTATATAGGAAGGCCTCTGATTTTTGCACATTTATTTTGTATCTTGCCACCCTGCTGAACTTCTTGATTAGTTCCAGGAGCTTCCTGGTGGAGTTTTTGGGATCACTCAGGTATAAGATCATGTCATCTGCAAATAGGGATAGCTTGACTTCTTCCTTGCCGATTTGAATCCCTCGTATGTCCCTTTCTTGTCTTATGGCTTCAGCTAACACTTCAAGTACAATATTGAATAGATGTGGTGAGAGTGGACAGCCTTGTCTAGTTCCTGATCGAAGTGGGAATGCTTCCAATTGTTCCCCATTGAGCATAATCTTTGCTGTGGGCTTATTGTATATAGCTTTTATTATATTGATAAAGGTTCCTTCCATTCCTACTGTCTCTAGTGTTTTGATCATAAAAGGCTGTTGGATCTTGTCAAAAGCTTTTTCTGCATCTATCGAGAGTATCATGTGGTCTTGGACTTTGGACTGGTTTATATATTGAATTACATTTATTGATTTGCGTATGTTGAACCAACCTTGTGTGCCAGGGATGAAGCCTACTTAGTCCCTGTGAATGATCTTTTTGATATGTTTTTGAATCCGATTTGCTAAGACTTTGTTGAGAATCTTTGTGTCTGTGTTCATCAGAGCGATTGGCGTATAGTTTTCTTTTTTAATTGAATCTTTATTAGGTTTTGGGATTAAAACTATATTAGCTTCATAGAAGGAATTTGATAGTATTCCTTCCTGTGCTATTTGATGGAACAGTTTAAGGCGTATTGGTGTTATTAACTCCTTAAATGTCTGGTAGAATTCTGTTCTGAATCCATCTGGTCCAGGACATTTTTTGGTGGGAAGATTTGAGATTACTTCTTCAATTTCCTTATATGTTATAGGACTATTTAAATAATTCACAACTTCCTGATTCAATTTAGTTCGGTTGTGTTTACTTAGGAATTTATCCATCTCTCTTGTGTTGTCAAATTTCACAGAGTATAAGTTATTGAAATATGATGTTATAATTCTCTGGATTTCTTGGGTATCAGTAGTGATATCTCCATTTTCATTTCTAATTTTGTTGATTTGGGTTTACTCTCTCTTGCTTTTGGTCAATTTAGCTAGGGGTGTATCAATCTTATTGATTTTTTCAAATAACCAGCTTTTTGACTGGTTGATTTTTTCTATCATTTTCTTAGTCTCGATTTCAGATATTTCTCCCCTTATTTTGCTAATTTCCTCTCTTCTACTACTTTTGGGATCAGATTGCTCTAGTTTTTCTAAATCTTTAAGCTGCATCATTAATTTATTTATTTCTGATATTTCCATTTTTCTGATGTAGGCATTAAGAGCTATGAAGTTACCTCTTAGGACAGCTTTCATTGTGTCCTAGAGATTTTGGTAAGTTGTATTTTTTTTCTTTTTTTTAACATTTTTTATTATCTCTGCTCTTACAAACTTAATAGGTACACTGGTTCCCTTCCTCCCTCCTCCTCCCCCCACCCCTCTGTTCGCCCTCCCCTCACCCGTCCCTTCCCATCCCCCAGTGCCTCCTCTCCCCCAATCCCTGGAGAATCCTTTAATGTGCATGCCTGACTGTCCTCTGGGTCCTCCTCTCTGATGACATACAAGGACCCAGCGGCATTTCCCTGAACCCTTTCCTGTGTTCCCCTTAAGCATAGGAGCATTATTTTTCTGTCAGTCCCTTGCCTCCAAGGATCTTGGTGCTTTTAGCAAATGCTAGACTTTTTGGGGACAATAGTGTGTTGGACTTTGTGCAAGTGAGGAATGTGCTGCCTCCAAAATCCAAACAGGCCCACCAAACGTTGTGCTTCTTTCTTAGTGGTGGGAGGGGCCAGGTGCAACAACTTATCCTTTACCTTAGAGGGGATATCTCTACATGCCCCACACCAATGAACTCCAAAAAATTTTACTGAAATGGAAGGTCCTTGGATTTTGGTTGGATTTATTTCCCATCCTCTGTTGCACACATGCCTTACCAACAAATCCAAAATGCTTGCTATTGCCTGCTCACTTGATCCAATCAGTATAATATCATCTATATAATGGACTAGTGTGATACCTTGTGGAAGAGACAAACGATCAAGATCTCTGTGAACCAAGTTATGGCATAGGGCTGGAGAATTAATATACCCTTGAGGTAACACTGTAAATGTATACTGCTGGCCTTGCCAACTGAAGGCAAATTGCTTCTGATGATCTTTATGAATAGGTATTGAGAAAAAAGCATTTTCAAGATCAATAGCTGCATACCAAGTACTAGGAGATATGTTGATCGGCTCAAGCAACGAAACCACATCTGGCACAGCAGCTGCGATTAGAGTCACAACTTGATTAAGTTTTCGATAATCAACTGTCATTCTCCATGATCCATCTGTCTTCTGCACAGTCCAAATGGGAGAGTTAAAAGGAGAGGTAGAGGCAATTCTAAAGACTTCCATTTGGCTTTCCCAACCATAATGGCTCTTACTCCACATTTCAAGGAACCAATGTGAGGGTTCTGCCAACTTCTAAGTATATCTATTCCAATTATACATTCTGGCCCTGGGAAAATAACCACTGGATAAGTTCAGGGACCTACTGGATCTACTGTGAGTCGAACATTAGCCAAAAATCCATCAATCACCTGACCTCCATATGCCCCTACTTTAACTGGAGGGCCACTATGCTTTTTAGGGTCTCCTGGAATCAATGTCAACTCAGACCCAGTATCTAGTAGACCCAGAAATGTCCGATTATTTCCTTTCTCCCATTACACAGTTACTCTAGTGAAAGACCTTAGGTCCCTTTGTTGAAGGACAGGAGAAAGATTAATATTAAAGTTTTTTGCTATGGTGCCAATGTCCTTCCTTAAAGGAACCTGGCCTCCCCTTCATTCAAGGGGTTCTGAATCTGTAAACTGGCTCAAGTCTGGAAATTGGTTGACAGGCTGTGATTCTCTGCTACTATCTGTAAAGGCAGCTTTTCCTTCATTTTTGTTAGAATTTTTCTGCTTGTACAGGTCAAATAAGAACTTTGTAGGCTTCTTATCTATTTTACTTTTGGGAACACCATGGTTAATTAGCCAATGCCAAAGGTCTAAGTGAGTGAGACCCTCATAAGTACTGTTCTGTCTATGCTGTACATTATGGTTAGTATGCTTACTTTGCCATTGACAATTCATTGCTGCCACTTGGCCCCTACTACTCCTTGATCCATCTAGGCCCATTGAATTTAAGCCTTCCAACTGGGTGGCAGCATCTCCCATTGTTAGGTCTGGAACCTAACATATTTGGTGCTGCCCTTCTCATCAATTTATTAAGTACAATTGTGGTAAAAGGCATGGCATCTGGATTCTGCCATTGAGAATTGGATTTTAAAGATCGTATTCAGTCAAGCACACCAATTTCCCTGAGCCTCTTAATCCCATTATCAACATTAAACCAAGAAATGTCTGGAATCTCTAATTCCTTCTCAGAAGGCCAAACTTTAATAAATACTTCAGCTACCCACTCAAATAAACTCTTGGCACAATTTTTAACTCTATGAGTAGCAGTGTTAAGCCTAGAATCTCTACTCAATGGGCCCATTTCTGTGAACTTACTTTTATCCAGTTTTATACTTCTTCCATAGCCTTATAATCAATTCCCAGGGGTATTCCCCAGACTGCTACTTAAACGTGTTAGAAAATCATGGAGTTCTTTAGAAGTATAGTGTACCTCCTCATGGACCATACTTTCTATCTCACCTTTAGGAGCCTGTTTAGCCTTAAGCCTAGTTATAGGCCTGGAAGCAATCACAGGTGGGCAGCCATAACAACAGCATTTTTTTGAGGCAAAGTCTTTGCTCTTCTTTCAGACAAATCATGAGTAATTCCCTTACACAAAGATGGAGATAGCAATTCTGTAGAGGGTGGGGGAGGGGATTCATTCTCTGCTAAGGGTGGGGAGACCATTTCCTCAAGCGGAATAAATGCACCAGAATTTGAGAGTTCAACGTCTTTGTCCTCATCCTCATCATCAGTTTGGTCTTCTCATACATCAGCATCCCACTATTCAGGATCCCATTCTTTGCCAATCAGTGCTTTTACTTTAACCGCCAACACCTTTGGAGGCTGGGAATTTAATTTATATTGTAACTCAGCCACTCTAATAATCAAAGTTTGGTTTTGATTTTCAGCAACTCGAGCCCTATTGCTACTGGAGAGAAGATTCTCTAATAGGGCACACTTAGAAACTTCTAAGTTGTTTATGGGCTTTATGAGTTGGATATTTTCCTCTCTGAGATCTTCCTTTTCCATTTGTAGTTTAATGAGAGATGATAGAAACAACCAGCTAGCATCATCGTTTTCCTTATTCTTACTCATTTTATGTAAAGTTTCATATACAGAATCACTGAGCTTCTCAATCCTCACAAGAGGGGCACCAAGACTGTCTAACACGCCTTCTTTTATCAGTTCTAGAAACAGTTCACTCCAAACAGTTGCAGTGTCCTCCATGCCACTAGGGGAGTCTTTAGTCACTGAAGATTCCACTAGGTCAAAAAGCCAGCTCCAGATATCACAAAGCTTGCCAGCAAAATTCATTCTTACAATTCTGTTTCTCTAGAACAATTCCTGGTACCAGTTTCTGTATTAGTTAGAGTTCTCTAGAGTCATGGAATTCACAGAATGAATACATATATATATATGAAATTTATTGAGTTGGCTTACAGATAAGGCCAAGGTAGTCCTGCAAAGGCTGCCAGTAGCCGAGGTAGTTCCAAAGATGGCTGCCAATAGCTAGCTGCTCAGTTCGGTAGTCAAGTGGGTGATGGCTGAAGGCTGAAGAACTCCTAGAGTCTTATTCTAGTCAAAGGCTATAAGGTCAAAGAAACCAGGCAGCCAGAAGGAGGAATGATTCCTAGCACAGCTGCAAGAAGGCATCTGTTCTCCTTGGTGGCTCCTTTTTATATGATGCAGTATTGGAAGAATCCTTTGAGAGCTGTGGAGTTCTGATAGGATCTGGGGCGTATATAATCCTTTCAAGTAGTCTCAGTTGATCCTTTCCAGAGGTGGTCTCAGCCCAGTAAGTTTATACCAGGTGTGTCAAGTTAACATCCATGCTTAACTATCACAATTGGTATAGCATTGAATCTGTATATTACCTTTGGTAGGATGGTCATTTTTATGATATTGATTCTGCCAATCCAGGAACATGGTAGGTCTTTACACCTTCTAGTGTCTTCTGTAATTTCTTTCTTTAGGGTTTTAAAGTTTTCATTGTAAAGGTCACTTACTTCCTTGGTCAGGTTTATACCAAGGTATTTCATTTTTTTAGGGGCTATAGTAAATGGGATTGTTTCTCTCAGGACTTTTTCACTTCTTTCATTCTGTGCATATAGGAAGGTCACTGATTTTTGTACATTTATTTTGTATCCTGCTACTCTGCTGAACTTCTCAATTAATTCCAGGAGCTTCCTGGTGGAGTTTTTAGGATCACTCAGGTATAAAATCATGTCATCAGCAGGTAGAGATAAGTTGATTTCTTCCTTGCCGATTTGAATCCCCTTATGTCCCTTTCTTGTCTTATGGCGTCAGCTAAGATTTCAAGTACAATATTGAAGAGAAGTGGTGAAAGTGGACAGCCTTGTCTAGTTACTGATGGAAGCAGGAATGTTTCATGTTTTTTCCCATTGACTATATCCTTGCTGTGGGCTTGTTGTAGACAGTTTTTATTATATTGACAAAGGTTCCTTCCATTCCAACTGTCTCTAGGGTTTGATCATAAAAGGCTGTTGGATCTTTTTTTTTTTAACATTTTTTATTGTCTCTGCACATACAAACTTAATAGGTGCACTGGTTCCCTAGCTCCTTTCTCCTCCCCCTGACCCCTCTGCTCACCCTCCCCTCACCCCTCCTTCTGCACCTTCCAGTGCCTCCCCTCCCCCAATCCACAGAGAATCCTTTAATGTGCATGCCAAACTCTCCTCTGGGTCCTCCTCTCCGATGACATACAAGGACCCACTGGGATTTCCCTGAACCCTTTCCTTTGTACCCCTTAAGCATACCAACACTATTTTGGCTGTCAATCCCTTGCCTCCAAGGCTCTTGGTGGTTTTAGCAAATGCTAGACTTTGTGGGGTCAATAGTGTGTTGGACATTGTGCAGGGCATGCAAAGTCCAATTATGATTGCTTTGGCCCTAACTTGTGTGGAGTATCTTGCATATCATTGCTCCTCCCATCCTTGTGCTCTTACACTCTTACCGCCTCCTCTTCCACAAATTTCCCTGAGCTTCAGGGATGTTCAGAATGTTGAGAAATTAGGCTGGTATAGTTCTAGGTGGTTGATATAGAGTTTCTGAAGTTCTGGATTATGGTTTGTTGATTTTCTTTTGCGGTTTTGCTGCTCCTGCAATGCCCTTCACTCCATCCTGATGGGTATTGGATGTCACCCTCTGGCCAGAGACAAAAAGCTGTTAAACTAGAGTCTTATTACAAGAGTATATTCAAAGGTAGATGTAATAAAATTAGGAAACCGCAGTGAGGGAGGGACCAATCACCCATTTGCAAAATGGTTACTTATTATCTGCCAGACTATATGCCCTCCCCTTCTGGTGAGATCACACCCCCTCAGTTGTAAATGATCAGGAACGAAAACTCTGTGAACTTAACCAGATGTCTCATTGCTTACTTGCAGTCCTTGATGGAGGCCTATTTTCTCCACTGTAACATGGTCCACTCTCTCCTTGTTTCTGGTGCGGCCCTCCTACCCCATCCCTCCTGTTCATACTCCTTGCATCTACTGTATTACAGAGATTTATCATCGAGTGTCTCTAGGTGGGCTGGGTGGGTTTGGTACTAGGAGCCACCTATTAGGGAGTACATATGGTGCTTAATTTTCTGGGTCTGGGATACTTCACTCAATATAATTGTTTCTAATGACATCCATTTCCCAGCAAATTCAGGTAATTCATCATTTTTGATGGCTGAGTAGTACTCCATTGTATAGATGTACCACATTTTACTTATTCCCTCGTCAACTGTTGGGAATTTGAGTTGATTCCATGACTTTGCCATTGTAAAC
The DNA here is from genome assembly GCA_023101885.1 of Typhlomys cinereus. Classification (NCBI taxonomy): domain Eukaryota; kingdom Metazoa; phylum Chordata; class Mammalia; order Rodentia; family Platacanthomyidae; genus Typhlomys; species Typhlomys cinereus. The sequence continues at coordinate 499,469 of JALPQD010000358.1, read as the reverse complement.
AGTGCTGCTATGAACATGGTCATGCTTGTGCCGATCTTATTGATTTTTTCAAAGAACCAGCTTTTTGACTGGTTGATTTTTTCTATCATTTTCTTAATCTCTATTTCAGATATTTCTCCCCTTATTTTGCTAATCTCTCTTCTACTGCTTTTGGGATCAGATTGCTCTAGTTTCTCAAAAGCTTTAAGCTGCGTTGTTAAGTTGTTTATTTCTGATGTTTCCATTTTTTTGATGTAGGCATTAAGAGCTATGAATTTACCTCTTAGAACAGCTTTCATTGTGTCCCAGAGATATTGGAAAGTTATATTTTCATTATCGTTCAGTTTCAGGAAATCTTGAATTTCCTTTTTAATTTTTTCCTGTATCCAGTTCTCATTCAGCATCATAATGTTAAGTTTCCAGGAGTTAGTGTATTGTCTGATGCTTGTTGTGTAGTGTATGTCAAGCTTTAGGCCGTGGTGGTTTGATAGGGCACAGGCTAGAATTTTAACTTTCCTGTATATGTGGAGATTCGTTTTGGGGCCCAATATGTGATCTACTTTGGAAAAAGTTCTATGTGCTGCTGAGAAAAATGTATTCTTTGTTGCGTGGGTGAAAAGTTCGATAGAGATCTCTAAGGTCCATTTCTTTAAGGGTTTGATTAAGTTCCAAAGTGTCTCTGTTAAGCTTTTCACCTGTTGATATATCCCCAAGAATTATCGTTTGGGGTTTGATTTCTAGCTTTAGACGCTGTAGGATTTTCTTAATGAATGTGGAGGGGCCCGTGTTGGGTGCAGTATTGTGAAGTTTTCCTTCTGAATTGTACCTGTGACTAAGATGTAGTATCCATCTATGTCTCTTATGATTTTTTTTTTTGGTTTGAAGTCCACTTTGTCCAACAGCATAATGGCTACCCCTGCTTGTTTCCTGGTTCCATTTGCTTGCAGTATTTTTGACCAGCCTTTTATTTTTAGGATGTGCCTATCTTTTGTGGTGAGATGAGTTTCCTGAAGGCAACAGATTGATGGGTTGTAATTTTTAATCCAAGTTTGTAATCTGTGTCTCTTAATCAGTGAGTTAATACCATTGACATTTAATGTTATAATGGAGAAATTACTTTTAATTCTGGACATTTTTTATGTTTAGTGAATTTTGTGAGCTTATTGTTTGACTTGTACGTTTTGGTGGTATTATACTACTCTTCTGTCTTCCTGGATATGGTTGTTTTTTTCTTCAAGTTTGCATATCATTTTTAGCATTTTTTGAAGGCCTAGTTTGGTAGACATGTATCCCTTCAAGTTGTCTTTGTGATGGAAGATTTTTCTTTCTCCCTTGATCATGACAGATAGTTTTGCCAGGTATATCAGTCTGGGTTGGCATTTCATACTTGAAGTGCGTCTCTGCAAGCTCTCTTGGTTTTACTCTTTCCATTGAGAAGTCATTTGTTATTTTAATAGATTTGCCTTTAAAAGTGACTTGCTTTTTTTTCTCTTGAAGCTCTCAGCACCTTTTCTTTGTCTTGAATGTGGACTGTTTTGACTATTATTTGCCATGGTGATTTTCTGTTTTGGTCCTATCTGTTTGGAGTGCGAAATGCCTCTTGTATTTGGATGGGCCTCTCATTCTTCAGTTGAGGGAAGTTTTCATTTACGATAATTTGAAAAATTTCCTCAGGTGTGGTATTTTGAGTTTCTTGCTCTGATATTCCATGAATGCGCATGTTAGGCTTCTTCGGGGTGTCCCATATCTCTTGGATATTTCTCTCAAGTATCTTTTTGGCTTTAACAACCTCTTCCATTGAGCTGGTTAGTACTCCCACTTTATCTTCAAGGTCTGAAATTTTATTTTCTGCTTCGTTAGTTCTGCTGATAAGACTCTCTGTTAAGCTTTGGGTTGAAGATAACTTGTCTTTTAGTTCAATTTTAAACTCTGCCTGAGACTTTTTTAAGTGCTCATGCCTATTTTTGTTTCTTGAACTGTTTTTCTCAACTCTTCCAAGTCTCTGTTGTGTTCCTGTTCAAAGTGGTTGATGCGGTTGGTTAATTCCTCTTGGATTTCCTGTTTCATAGTATTAATCATGGTATTGATCATACTTTGAAAGTTGTTGCCTTGGATTTGGCTTTCTTGGCTATTTTCTGTGAATTTGTTCTGGTTGGAATCCATCCTTAAGGGGTTGATTCTTTCAGTGGGAGACTGGTCTCCTTGAGTTTTGTTTCTCATGTGTCTGCACTTTGACTTGGGCATTGTTGTTTTGTCTTCTAGGGCTTTTCAGTTTCTGTGTGTTTTTGACTGAACTGATTTAGTTGGTATTACTACACTTGGGCAGTTGTTACTAGTGCTTGCCTTAAGGTTGGGTGTGTTTGTCTTTTGTTATTGTTATTTCCTAGTTGAGGCTATTAGGCTGTTAGTACATCAGTTAAATAAGGTTAAGTAGACAGGGGGTGAATATTAGTATGGTAGTGCACTTTTATGATGTAGTATTTTGGTTATATGTGAGAGTGAGTGGTGTATTCCCTGGAGTTGTATATGTTTTGAGGGTGGCTGTATGGAAAGGTTAATCTACAGTGATTAATATTAGAAACGAACAGTAAGGTGAAAAAAAAAGGGAGGTTTACTTATCTTTGGGCTGGATGTGAAGAATCTCTCCCATGTGATAAGATATTGTAGAGGTTTTTAGATGTATAGCCTTTGACCCTTAGAACTTTGCTTGAGTTTTCTTTGGACTCTATTGAATTCTGAGTAGCAGTGGGTCCCCGGTGGGCCAGAGAGGCAGAGGGGCTGATGTTGCTGGCAGAATTCTTCCTCTGGGGCCTGGGACTTGGCTTAGTGGCCCTCCCAAGCTCCAGGGATGGAGGAATGTGAGCAAGTCCTGTCCGGTTGGTCGGACAGGCAGGCGGGAGGAAGAAAGGGGCTGGGGCCCGGGGCCCGGCCCAGGCCAAAGCCTGAGGCAGCCTGGGGCGTTTTGCTAGTACACGGGTTGACCTGGGGAGCTGGGGGGCTGGGCAGACTGACTCACTTACCTGGGTATGGCTGCATGGACAAAGGTCGCGGGAGGGAGAAGGGGGGCTGGGGCCCTGGGGGCATAGCCCAGGCCAAAGCCCGAGGCAGCCCCAGGCATGTGTCTCGAACATGGAGCGACCTGGGGGGCTGGGGCGTTGGGTGGACTGACTCACTCACCTGGGGATGGCTGCGCAAACAAAGGCGAGAGGGAGAAAGGGGGCTGGGGTCCCTGGGGGCGCAGCCCAGGCCAAAGCCCCAAAACATTTTAATAATCATGAAAAGAATCTTTTTTTTGCAAACTGGATTAATATAGCTTTCTTTAAATAAACCATGCCCTTTGTGCCCTGGACCCTCACCAAAGTGGACTCCATGCTCTTCAGGTAAGGTCCCTAGACCATGCCCCAGACACCAGGTCAACTGTGTGCCACAACAGCACCCAGTCTCTCTTTCTGGTACTGTGGAAGGTCCCTAGGCAATGCCCCAGGTCCCAGTTCATCTCCTGGCCAAACTAGCCACTCTGCCTTTCTCCCCTGGATAGGACTAGGGTAGACTCCCTGCTCTTCAGAATTCAATAGTCCAGAGAAAGCAAAGCAAAACCATAGGCAACAAACATCATTCACCTAAAGTCCTCTAAAATCATTCCATTACATGGTAGACAACCTTCATATCTAGCTCAAAGGTAAGTAAACACTTTTTACCATCCTGATCCTCTCAAATTAGTCACTGTAGTTTAATATTTCCGTATAATCACCCAAAGAACCATATAACCTTAGGGACTATACTATTCGCCCTCACATATCACCAACGAAGTAAATATGAAAAGTGCACTACCATACCAATATTCATTTCCTGTCTACTAAACCTTACATAATTGATGTACACCACCACCAGACAACCATATCCAACTCCAAGGCAAACACTAGTAATAACTGCTCAAGTGTAGTAATACTGTCTAATTTGGTTCAGCTAAAAACACACAGAAACAAAAAGAATGTCTTAAGGCATGAAACAAAAATGCCCAGATCACAGCACAAATCCATGAGAAACAAAAACCAAGACAACAAATCTCCTACCAAAAGAATGAACTGCATAATGATAGATTCCAACAAAAACAAACACACAGAAAATAGCCAATAAAGCCATGCCCGAGATAATGATTTCAAAGCCTGATCTTTACTATGGTCAAAACAATTAAAGAGGAAATCTGGGTGGAGTTAAATAACCACTTCCACCACTTTGAACAAGAACACAACAGTCACCAGGGAGGAGATGAGAAAAGCCATTGAAGGAACAAAAATAGAGGCATAGTGCAGTTAAAACAATCTCAAGCAGAGTTTAAAATTGAACTAAAAGACAAGATATCATCAATCCAGAGAGTCTTATCAGTAGATCTAATGTAGCAGAAAATAGAATATCAGATCTTAAAGACAAAGTGGAAGAGCTAAGCAGTTTAATCAGTGACATTGTTAAAGCCAAAAATATACTTGAGAGAAATATTCAAGAGTTAAGGGGCACCTTGAAGAAGCCTAACATGCGCATTCACGGAATACCAGAACAAGACACCCAAAATACCACACCTGAAGAAAATTTTCAAATAATCAAAAAGGAAAACTTTCCTCATCTAAAGAAAGAGAGACCCATGCAAATACAAGAGGCATTATGCATCCCAAACAGATATGATCAAAATAGAAACTCGCCATGGCAAACAATAGTCAAACCACTGCATATACAAGACAATGAGAATGTGCTGAAGGCTTCAAGAGAAAATAATAAGTCACTTTTGAAGGAAAACCTATGAAAATAACAAACGATTTTTCAATGGAAACAGTAAAAGCCAGAAGAGCTTGGAGAGACTACTTCAAGTATTGAATAAGCAAAGAATGTCAACCCAAGCTGATATAACAAGCTATCAATCATGACTGAGGATGAAAGAAAAATTTTCCACCATAAAGACAACTTGAAGGTTTACATGACCACCAAACCAGGTCTTCAAAAAATGCTGAAAAAGATACTCAAGTTTGAAGAAAGAATAAGCATATCCAGGAGGACAGAAGGGAAGTATAATACCACTAAAACCTAAAAGCTAAATAATACACTTATGAAAGTCATTAAACACAAAAAGTGCTGAGAATTAAAAGTGATGTCTCCCCTTTCCACTACACTGGCCGCAAGGGACGTGCACTTAGTCCAGCCGGGACTCACCACTACCTAGGTAAGCTCCGCTCCCACCCACCCCCAGAAACCCAGGCAGCCCAAGGGACCCAGCTCCTCCCATCAGACATCCGGAGCCGGAGCCGCACAGGGCCGGGGAGGACCCCCTGTGCCCGGGCACAACACAAGCTCCCCCAGGTTAAATAGCGCTCTGCCCCGCCCCATCCTACCTTTCCCCACTCTGCAGACCAGGAGTCATGCGCGGTCCAGCTGGGACTCACCGTGACCTAATTAAGCTCCATCCCCGCCCACCCACAGAACCCCAGGCCAAATAATTCAGTTCAATGAAAAATGCACAGAAATTGAAAGAAGATCTTAAGACTTAAAACGACAATGCCCAAGTCAAAGTGCAAATCCATGAGAAACAACACTCAAGTAAACAAATCTCCCACTGAAGGAATTAATCCCATAATGTTAGACTCCAACCAGAACAAACCCATGGAAAATGGCCAAGAAAGCCTGACCCAGGATAACGACTTTCAAAACATGATCATTACCATGTTCAATACTATGGAAGAGGAAATCCGGGAGGAATTAAATAACCGAAGCAATCACTTTGAAGATGAACACAACAGACACTTAGAGGAGTTGAGAAAAACAGTGCAAGAAACAAAAACTGGCATAGAGCATTTAAAAGAGATTCAAGCAGAGTTTAAAACTGAACTAAAACACAAGTTATCTTCAACCAAGAACTCCACAGAGAGTCTTATCAGCAGAATGAACGACACAGAAAACAGAATTTCAGACCTTGAAGATAAAGTGGGAGTATTAACCAGCTCAATGGAAGAGGTTGTTAAAGCCAAAAAGATACTTGAGAGAAATATCCAAGAGATATGGGACACCCTGAAGAAGCCTAACATGAGTATTCATGGAATACCAGAGCAAGAATCTCAAAATACCACACCTGAGGAAATTTTTCAAATGATCATCAAGGAAAACTTTCCTCATCTAAAAAAAGAGCGGCCCATACATATACAAGAGGCATTCCGCACCCCAAACAGATATGTCCAAAATAGAAAATCGGCACAACAAATAATAGTTAAAACACTCCACATTCAAGATAAAAAACTGGTGCTGAGAGTTTCAAGAGAAAAAAAACAAGTCACTTTTAAAGGTAAACCCACTAAAATAACAAATGACTTCTCAGTAGAAACAGTAAAAGCAAGAAGAGCTTGGAGAGACATACTTCAAGTATTGAATGAGCAAAAATGTCAACCCAGGCTGATATACCCGCAAAACTATCCGTCATGATCAAGGGAGAAAGAAAAATCTTCCAGCACAAAGACAACTTGAAGGGATACATGTCCACCAAACCAGGCCTTCAAAAAACGCAAGAAATGATACTCAAGCTTAAAGAAAAAAACAGGCATATCCAGGAGAACAGAAGGGAAGTATAACACCATTAAAAGCAAATCAATATACCTACAAAAACTACTAAACATAATAAATGTCTGGAATTAAAAATAGTTTCTCCATTATAACACTAAATGTTAATGGACTTAATTCACCGATTAAGAGACACAGATAACAAATTTGGATTAAAAATCACAATCCATCAATCTGCTGCCTGCAGGAAACCTATCTCACCACAAAAGATAGGCATGCCTTAAAAATGAAAGGCTGGTCAACAATTCTACAAGCTAATGGAAGCAGAAAACAGGCAGGGGTAGCCATTATGATATCAGACAAAGTGGACTTCAAACCAAAGAAAATCATAAGAGACACTGATGGATAGTACATTTTAGTCACAGGTACAATTCACCAGGAAGACTTCAAAATACTGAACATATATGCACCAAATATGGCCCCTCCCACATTCATTAAGCAAACCCTACAATGTCTAAAGCGAGAAATCAATCCCAAAACAATCATTCTTGGGGATTTCAATACCACGCTCTCAACATGGGATAGATCTACAGGTAAAAAACTTAACAGAGACACTTTGGAGCTTACCCAAACCCTTACTGAAATGGACCTTACAGATCTCTATCATACTTTTCACCCACGCACCAAAGAATACACATTTTTCTCAGCAGCACACGGAACTTTCTCCAAAATAGATCACATATTGGGCCACAAAAAGAATCTCCACATATACAGGAATGTTGAAATTCTAGCCTGCACCTTATCAGACCACCACGGCTTAAAGCTTGACATCCACAACACAACAAAAGTCAGAAAATACACTAACTCCTGGAAACTTAACACTATGATGCTGAATGAGAATTGGATTCAGGAAGAAATTAAAAAGGAAATTCAAGATTTCCTGAAAGTGAATGATAATGAAAATACATCTTAACAAAATCTGTGGGACACAATGAAAGCTGACCTAAGATGTAAGTTCATAGCTCTTAATGCCTACATCAAAAAAAAAGGAAACATCAGAAATAAATAAATTAACAATACAGCTGAAAGGTTTAGAGACACTAGAGCAATCTGATGCCAAAAGCAGTTGAAGAGAGGAGATTAGCAAAATAAGGAGAGAAATATCTGCAATTGAGATTAGGAAAACAATACAGAGACTCAACCAGTCAAAAAGCTGGTTCTTTGAAAAAATCAATAAGATTGATACACCCCTAGCTAATTTAACCAAAAGCAAGAGAGAGAAAACCCAAATTAACAAAATTAGAAATGAAAATGGAGTTATCAATACTGATACCCAAGAAATTCAGAGAATTATAGCATCATATTTCAAACACTTATACTCCGTGAAATTTTACAACGCAAAAGAAATGGATGAATTCCTAAGTAAGCGCAACTTACATAAATTGAATCAGGACATTTTGAATTATTTCCATAGTCCTATAACATATGAGGAAATCGATGAAGTAATCTTGAATCTTCCCACGATGAAATGTACTAGACCAGATGGATTCACCATAGAGTTCTACTAGACATTTAAGGAGCTTATAACACCAATAATCCTTAAATTGTTCAATCCAATAGGAAAAGAAGGAACACTACCAAATTCTTTCTATGAATCTAATATTGTCTTCATTCCAAAATCTAATAAAGATACACTTAGAAAAGAAAACTGTAGGCCAATCTCTTTGATGAACACAGATGCGAAGATTCTCAATAAAGTCTTAGCAAATCAGATTCAAAAACATATCAAAAAGATCATTCACGGGGATCAAGTAGACTTTATCCCCGGCACACAAGGTTGGTTCAACATATGCAAATCAATAAATGTAATTCACCATATAAACCAGTCCAAAATTCAAGAACACATGATACTCTCTATAAATGCAGAAAAAGCTTTTAACAAGATACAACATCACTTTATGATAAAAACCCTAGAGAAGGTTGAAATGGAAGGAACCTTTATCAATATAAAAAAAGCTATCTACAACAAGCCTACAGCAAGGATCATAGTCAATGGGAAAAAACTTGAAGCATCCCCACTTCGATCAGGAACTAGACAAGGCTGTCCACTCTCACCACTTCTATTCAATATTGTACTTGAAATCTTAGCTGAAGCCATAAGACAAGAAAGGGACATAAAAGGGATTCAAATAGGCCAGGAAGACGTCATCTCTATTTCCAGATGACATGATCTTATACCTGAGGGATCCCAAAAACTCCACCAGAAAATTCCTGGAACTAAAACAGGAGTTCAGCAGTGTGGCAGGATACAAAATAAATATACAAAAATCAGTGGCCTTCCTAAATGCCCAGAATGAAAGAAGTGAAAAAGCCTTGAGAGAAACAATCCCATTTACTATAGCCCCTAAAAAAATGAAATACCTTGGTATAAACCTAACCAAGGAGGTAAAAGACCTTTACAATGAAAACTTCAAAACCTTCAAGAAAGAAATTGCAGAAGACACCAGAAGGTGGAAAGACCTCCCGTGCTCCTGGATTGGTAGGATCAACATCCTAAAAATGACCATCCTACCAAAGGCAATATACAAATTCAATGCTATACCAATTAAAATCCCAAAGCAATTCTTCAAAGAAGTTGACCAAACAATCTCAAAATTCATATGGAGGCACAAAAGACCCAGGATAGCAAAGACAATCCTGAGTAACAAAAACACTGCTGGAGGTATCACCATACTGAACCTTAGTCTATACTACAAATCCATAGTTGTAAAAACAGCCTGGTACTGGCTCCAAAATAGACACACAGATAAATGGATAAGGGTGGAAGACCCATATATAAGCCCACACAACTACAGCCATTTGGTCTTTGACAAAGGGGCCCAAAAGATCCAATGGAAAAAGAACAGTATCTTCAACAAATGGTGCTGGCAAAACTGGATCTCTACATGTAGAAGATTAAAACTGGACCCTTACATGTCACCATATAGAAGAATTAATTCCAAATGGATCAAGGGCCTCAATATAAGGTCAGAGACCATAAAAAGTATAGTTGAAAGGGTAGGGAACACCCTCGAGCTGATTGGACTAGGACAACAGTTCATAAACAGACATCCAATGGCACAATCACTACAACCAACACTCAACAGATGGGATCTTGTGAAATTAAAGAGCTTCTGTTCAGAAAAAGAGATTGTAACAGGAGCACAAAGGCAACCCTCAGAATGGGAGAAAATCTTCACTAATGACATATCTGATAGAGCTCTATTATCCACAGTGCACCAAGAACTTAGAAAACTAAGTACCAAGGAAACAAATGGCCCAATTAATAACTGGGCCTTGGAACTTAAAAGAAACTTTACCAGGGATGAAATTGAAATGTCTAACAAATATCTTAAAAAATGCTCCACATCCTTAGCCATCAAGGAAATGCAAATCAAAACTTCCATGAGATATCATCTCACCCCAGTTAGGATGGCAAAAATCAACAATACAAACAACAACAAATGCTGGAGAGGATGTGGAGAGAGGGGAACTCTCCTAAATTGCTGGTGGGAATGCAGGCTCATACAGCCACTCTGGCGAGCCATATGGATATTCTTAAAGAAATTAAAGATTGATATGCCATATGACCCTGCTATTCCACTTCTGGGAATAATCCTTCATACAGCAAAAAATCACCTCGATAGCACAAGCACGACCATGTTCATAGCAGCACTGTTCACAATAGCAAAGTCATGGAATCAACCCAAATGTCCAACAGTTGACAGGTGGATAAGGAAACCACGGTACATCTATACAATGGAGTACTACTCAGCCATCAAAAATGATGAATTACTGGAATTTGCCGGGAAATGGATGTCATTAGAAACAATTATATTAAGTGAAGTATCCCAGACCCAGAAAATTAAGCACCGTATGTACTCCCTAATGGGTGGCTCCTAGTACCAAACCCACCCAGCCCACCTTGAGACACTCAAAGATAAATCTCTGTACTACCTATAGTAATTGCAAGGATTATGAACAGGAGAGATGGGGTAGGAGGGCCACACCAGAAACAAGGAGAGAGGGGACCATGTTACAGCAGAGAAAATAGGCCTCCATCAAGGACTGCAAGTAAGTAATGAGACACCTGGTTAAGTTCACAGACTTTCGTTCCTTATCATTTACAACTGAGGGAATATGATCTCACCAGAAGTGGAGGGCATATAGTCTGGCAGATAAAAAGTAAACATTTTGCAAATGGGTGATAGACCTGTCCCTTACTGTGGTTTCCTACTTGTATTACATCTACCTTTGAATGAGCTCTTATAACAAGACTCTAGTTTAACAGCTTTTTGTCTCTGGCCAGGGGGTGACATACAATACCCATCAGGATGGAGTGACGCGCATTGCAGGAGCAGAAAAACTGCAAAAGAAAATCAACAAACCATAATCCAGAACTTCAGAGACTCTATATCAACCACCTAGTACTAGGCCAGCCTAATCTCTCCCCATCCTGCAGCTCAGGGAAATTTGCGGAAGAGGGGGCGGCAAGAGTGTAAGAACACAAGGATGGGAGGAGCAATGATATGCAAGATACTCCACACAAGTTTGGGCTGAAGCAATCATAATTGGACTTTGCATGCCCTGTGCAATGTCCAACACACTGTTGACCCCACAAAGTCTAGCATTTGTAAAGGCACCAAGATACTTGGAGGCAAGGGTTTGACAGTTGCAGTAGTGTTCCTATGCTTAAGGAGAACTCAGGATAGGATTCAGGGGAATGTCCCTGGGTCTTTGTACATCATCGGAGAGGAGAGCCCAGAGCAGAGACTGGCAGGCACATTAAAGGATTCTCTGGGGATTGGGGGGGAGACATTGGGGGACAGGAAGGGAGGGGTGAGGGGAGGGGGAGCAGAGGGGTCGGGAGGAGGAGGAGGGAAGGGGGGAACTGGTGTACCTACTAAGTTTTCTATGAGCAGAAATAATAATAAAAAATGTTAAAAAAAATGCTCCACATCCTTAGCCATCAGGGAAATGCAAATCAAAACTTCCCTGAGATATCATCTCACCCTGGTCAGGATGGCAAAAATCCACAATACAAACAACACTAAATGCTGGAAAGGATGTGGAGAGAGGGGAACTATTCTACATTGCTGGTCAGAATACAGGCTCATAAAACCACTCTGGCGAGCTGTCTAGAGATTCTTAAGGAAGTTAAAGATTGAAGTGCTCTATGACCCAGTTATTTCACTTTTGGGAATAACCCGCCATACAGCAAAAATTCACCTTGATAGCACAAGCACGACTATGTTCATAGCAGCACTGTTTACAATAGCAAAGTCATGGAATCAACTCAAATGTCCAACAGTTGATTAATTGATGAAGAAAATGTGGTACATTTACACAGTGGAATTCTATTCAGCCATCAAAAAATGATGAATTGATGAGATTTCCCAGGAAATTGAGGGAATTAGAAACAATTATATTGAGTAAAGTATCTCAGACAAAGAAAATTAAGGGCCATATGTACTCCCTAATCGTGGCTCCTAGTACCAAACCCACTTAGACATACACTCAAAGATAAATCTCTGTAATACAGTAATTGCAAATATTATAAGCAGGAGGGAAGGGAAGGAGGGCCACACGTGAAACAAGGAGAAAAGGGGGGATCATGTTACAGCAGAGAAAGTAGGACACCATCAAGGACTGTAAGTAAGTAATGAGACATCTGGTGAATTCACAGATTTTCCTTCCTGATCATTTGCAACTTGCAACTGATGGCATATGATCTCACCAGATGGGGAGGGCATATCATCTGGCAGATAGAAAGTAACCATTGTGCAAATGGGAGACTGACCCCCCCCCCACTGGGGTCGCCTACTTTTATTCTATCTACCTTTGAATATACTTTTATAATAAGGCTCTATTTTAACAGCTTTTTATCTCTAGCCAGGTGATTACATCCAATACCCATCAGGATGGAGTGAAGGACATTGAAGGAGCAGCAAAATTGAAAAAAAAATCAACAACCATAATTCAGAACATCAGAGACTCTCTATCAATAACCTGGAGCCAGGCCAGCCTAATCTGTCCCCATCCTGAAGCTCAGGGAAATTTGCAGAAGAGGGGGCAGTAAGACTGTAAGAGCACAAGGATGGGGAAGAGTAATGATATGCAAGATACTCCACACAAGTTAGGTCCAAAGCAATCAAAATTGAACTTTGCATGACCTGTGCAATGACCAACATATTATTGACTCCTCAAAATCTAGCATGGACTAAAGACACTAGGATCATTAGAACCAAGGGTTTAACAGCCACAATAGTGTTCCTATACTTATGGAGATCACAAGAAAGAGTTTTGGGAAATGCCACTGAGTCCTTACACCTCATCAGAGAGGAGGGCCAGTGGAAAGTTTCACATACACATTAAAGAATTGGGAAAAGGGGGGAGGGAGCAAGGGGGTCCAAAGAGGGGTGGAGGAAAGAGGGGACCAGTGACCTATTAAGATTGAATGACTGGAAATTAATAAATTAATGAACTAAGTAATTAATTAAAAAATGAAGTCTCCCTTTCTTCTTCCCACCTGCTTGTCCGCCTGACCTGTCCTCCATTACAGGTGAGTTTGCCCAACCCCCAAGTGGCACTGTAAGTAAACCTCCTTTTTATCACCTTACTGTTCCTTTCTAGTATTAAACACTGTAGATTAAATTTTCCATACAGCCACCCCAAAAACATATACAACTCCAGAGAGTACACCACTCACCCTCACATATCACCAAGATACTAATCGTAAAAGTGCACTAGCATACTAATATTCACCCCTGTCTACTTAACCTGACTTAAATGATGTATTAACAGCATAATAGCCTCAACTAGGAAATAACAATAACAAAAGACAAACATACCCAACTCCAAGGAAAGCACTAGTAATTGCTTCCCAAGTGTAGTAATACCAACTAAATCAGTTCAGTCAAAAACACATAGAAACTGAAAGGTCTTAAAAGACAAAACAACAATGCCCAAGTCAAAGTGCAGATCCATGAAAAACAAAGCCCAAGAAGACCAATCTCCCACTGAAAGAATTAACCCCATAATGATGGATTCCAACCAGAACAAATTCACAGATAATAGCCAAGAAAGCCAGACCCAAGATAACGACTTTCAAAGTATGATCATTACCATGAAGAAGAAAATAGAATTTCAGATCTTGAGGACAAAGTGGGAGAATTAACCAGCTCAATGGAAGAGATTTTTAAAGCCAAAAAGATACTTGAGAGGAACATTCAAGAGATATGGGACACCCTGAAGAAGCCTAACACACGCATTCATGCAATACCAGAGAAAGAGTTCCAAAACACCACACCTGAGGAAATTTTTCAAATTATCATAAATGAAAACTTCCCTCAACTGAAGAATGAGAGGCCTATCCAAATACAAGAGGCATTTCGCACTCCAAAGAGATATGACCAAAATAGAAAATCGTCATGGCAAATAATAGCCAATACATTCCACATTAAAGACAAAGAAAAGGTGCTGAGAGCTTCAAAAGAAAAAAAAAGTCACTTTTAAAGGTAAACTTATTAAAATAACAAATGACTACTCAATGGAAACAGTAAAAGCAAGAAGAGCTTGGAGAAATACTTCAAGTATTAAACGAGCAAAAATGCCAACCCAGACTGATATACCCGGCAAAACTATCTGTCATGATTGAGGAAGAAAGAAAAGTTTTCCAGAACAAAGACAACTTGAAGAGATACATGTCTACCAAACCATGCCTTCAAAAAATTCTAGAAATGATACGCAAACTTGAAGGAAAAACCAGCATATCCAGGAGGACAGAAGGGAAGTATAATACTCCCAAAACATAAATGTCATGCAATATGCTTACAAAACCCACTAAACATAAAAAATGTCCAGAATTAAAAATAATTTCGCCATTATAACATTAAATGTCAGTGGTATTAACCCACCAATTAAGCGACACAGATTACAAACTTGTATTAAAAAGCACAACCTATCAATCTGCTGCCTTCGGGAAACTCATCTCACCACAAAAGATAGGCACATCCTAAAAATGAAAGGCTGGTCCAAAATTCTGCAAACTAATGGAACCAGGAAACAGGCAGGGGTAGCCGTTATGCTATTGGACAAAGTGGACTTCAAACCAAAAAAAAAAAATCATAAGAGACACAGATGGATACTACATTTTAGTCACAGGTACAATTCAGAAGGAAGACTTCACAATACTGAACATATATGCACCCAATACGGGCCCCTCCACATTCATTAAGAAAACCCTACAATGTTTAAAGCGAGAAATCAACCCCCAAACGATACTTTGTGGAGATTTCAACACTGCCCTCTCAACATGGGATAGATCAACAGGTCAAAAGCTTAACAGAGACACTTTGGAACTTAATCAAACTCTTAAAGAAATGGACCTTACACATCTCTATCGAACTTTTCATCCACGCACTAAAGAATACGCACTTTTCTCAGCAGCACATGGAACTTTTTCCAAAATAGATCACATATTGGACCACCAAACGCATCTCCACATATACAAGAAAGGTGAAATTATAGCCTGTGCCCTATCAGACTACCACAGCCGAAAGCTGGACATCCACAACACAACAAATGACAGAAAATACACTAAATCCTGGAAACTTAACAATATGATGCTGAATGAGAACTGGATTCAGGAAGAAATTAAAAAGGAATTCATGATTTCCTGAAAGCAAATGATAATGAAAATACAACTTACCAAAATGACTGAGACACAGTGAAAGCTGTCCTAAGAGGTAAGTTCATAGCTCTTAATGCCTACATCAAAAAAATGGAAACATCAGAAATAAATAACTTAACATTGAAGCTTCAAGCTTTAGAGAAACAAAAGAAATCCAATCCCAAAAGCAGTAGAAGAGAGGAGATTAGCAAAAAAAGGGGAGAAATATCTGACATCGAGATTAGGAAAACGATACAGAAAATCGACAAGTCAAAAAGCTGTTTTTTTTTTCCACAAATGAAAATTAACAAACCATAATCCAGAACTTCAGAGACTCTATATCAACCACCTACAACTAGACCAGCCTAATCTCTCCCCATTCTGAAGCTCAGGGAAATTTGTGGAAGAAGGGGTGGTAAGAGTGTAAGAGCACAAGGATGGGAAGAGCAATGATATGCAAGATACTCAACACAACCTAGGGCCAAAGCAATCATAATTGGACTTTGCATGCCCTGCACAATATCCAACACACTACTGACCCCACAAATTCTTGCATTTGCTAAAAGCACTAAGGTCCTTGGAGGCAAGGGATTGACAGCCACAGTAGTGTTCCTATGCTTAAGGTGAACAAAGGAAAGGGTTCAGGGAAATGCCGCTGGGTCCTTGTATGTCATCGGAGAGGAGGACTCAGAGGAGAGTTTGGCATGCACATTAAAGGATTCTCCGGGAATTGGGGGAAGGGAGGCACCAGCAGTTGGGGAAGGATAGGTGAGGCGAGGGGGAGCATGGGTGTCAGGGGGAGGAGGAGGGAGGGAGGAAACCGGTGTACCTATGAAGTTTGTATGAGCGGAAGAAATAAAAAAAATAAGAAATCATACCAAAAAAACTGATTTTTTGAAAAAATCAATGTTTGATATACCCCTAGCTAATTTAACCAAAAGCAAGAGGGAGAAAACCGAAATTAACAAAATCTGAAATGAAAATGGAGTTATCACTACTGATACCCAGGAAATCCAGAGAATTATAGCATCATATTTCAAAAACTGTGAAATTTGTCAACACAAAAGAGATGGATGAATTCCTACGTAAACACAACTTACCTAAGTTGAGTCAGGAAGTTGTGTATTATTTCAATAGTCCTATAACATATGAGGAAATTGAGGAAGTAATCTGGAATCTTACCACCAAAAAATGTCCTGGACCCGATGGATTCAGCACAGAGTTCTACCAGACATTTAAGGAGCTAATAACACCAATATTCCTTAACTGTTCCATCAAAGAGTAAAGGGTGCATATATGTTCAGTATTGTGAAGTCTTCCTTCTGAATTGTACCTGTGACTAAAATGTAGTATCCATCTGTGTCTCTTATGATTTTTTTTTTTTTGGAACAAAGAGGAACACTACCAAATTCCTTATATGAAGCTAATATCATCTTAATCCCAAAACCTAAAAAAGATACACTTAAAAAAGAAAACTATAGGCCGATCTCTCTGATGAACACAGATGCAAAGATTCTCAACAAAGTCTTAGCAAATCAGATTCAAAAACAGAACGAAAAAATCATTCATGGGGATCAAGTAGGCTTTATCCCCGGCACACAAGGTTGTTTCAACATACGCAAATCAATAAATGTAATTCATCGTATAAACCAGTCCAAGTTCCAAGACCACATGATACCCTCGATTGGTGCAGAAAAAGCTTTTGACAAGATCCAACAGCCTTTTATGATCAAAACGCTAGAGACAGTTGCAATGGAAGGAACGTTTAAAAATATAATAAAAGCTGTATACAACAAGCCTACAGCAAGGATTATACTCAATGGGGAAAAACTTGAAGCATTCCCACTTCGATCAGGAACTAGACAAGACTGTCCACTCTCACCACTTCTATTCAATACTGTACTTGAAGTCTTAGCTGAAGCCTTAAGACAAGAAAAGGACATAAAAGGGATTCAAATAGGCAAGGAAGAAGTCGTTATCCCTATTTGCAGATGACATGATCTTATCTGAGTGATCCCAAAAACTCCACCAGGAAGCTTCTGGAACTAATAGAGAAGTTCAGCAGGGTGGCAGGATACAAAATAAATGTACAAAAATCAGTGGTCTTCCTATATGCCCAGAATGAAAGCAGTGAAAAAGCCCTGAGAGAAGCAATCCCTTTTAGCCCCTAAAAAATGAAATACCTTGGTACAAACCTAACCATGGAGGTAAAAGACCTTTACAATGAAAACTTTAAAACCCTCAAGAAAGAAATTGCAGAAGACACCAGAAGGTGGAAAGACCTCCCATGTTCCTGGATTGGCAGAATCAACATCATAAAAATGACCATTCTACCAAAGGCAATATACATATTCAATGCTATACCAATTAAAATCCCAAAACAATTCTTTAAAGAAGTTGACCAATCAATCTCAAAATTCATATGGAGGCACAAAAGATCCAGGATAGCAAAGACAATCCTGAGTAACAAAAACACTACTGGAGGTATC
This sequence comes from Typhlomys cinereus, assembly GCA_023101885.1. Lineage (NCBI taxonomy): Eukaryota > Metazoa > Chordata > Mammalia > Rodentia > Platacanthomyidae > Typhlomys > Typhlomys cinereus. Next base: position 481,754 of record JALPQD010000358.1, on the reverse strand, counting down.
ACCATACCAAACCTTAGTCTCTAGTATAAATCCATAGTTATAAAAACAGCCTGGTACTGGCTCCAAAATAGACACGCAGATCAATGGATAAAGGTTGAAGACCCAGATATAAGCCCACACAACTACAGCCATTTGGTCTTTGACAAAGGGGCCCAAAAGATCCAATGGAAAAAGAACAGTATCTTCAACAAATGGTGCTGGCAAAACTGGATCTCCACATGCAGAAGATTAAAACTGGACCTGTACTTGTCGCCATGTACAAGAATTAATTCCAAATGGATCAAGGACATCGATATAAGGCCAGAGACTATGAAAACCATAGTTGTAAGGATAGGGAACTCACTGGAGCTGATTGGGCTAGGCCAACAGTTCCTAAACAGACATCCTATAGCACAGTCACTACAACCAACTCTCAACAGATGGGATCTTGTGAAATTAAAGAGCTTCTGTTCAGATAAAGAGATTGTAACTTGAGCACAAAGGTAACTCACAGAATGGGAGAAAATCTTCACTAAGCATATATCTGATAGAGCTCTCTTATCCAGAGTGCACAAAGAACTTAGAAAACTAAACACCATGGAAACAAATGGCCCAATTAAAAAATGGGCCTTGGAACTTCAAAGAAATTTTACCAGGGATGAAATTAAAATGTCTAACAAATATCTTTAAAAATGCTCCACATCCTTAGCTATCACAGAAATCCATATCAAAACTTCCCTTAGATATCATCTCACCCCGGTCAGGATGGCAAAAATCAACAATACAAATAACACCGAATTCTGGAGAGGATGTGGAGAGAGGGGAACTCTCCTACATTTCTGGTGGGAATGCAGCCACTCTGGTAAGCCATCTGGAGGTTCTTAAAGAAATTAAAGATTGAAATGCCATATGACCCTGCTATTCCACTTTTGAGAATAACCCCACATAAAGCAAAAATTCACCTCGATAGCACAAGCACGACCATGTTCATAGCAGCACTGTTTACAAGAGCAAAGTCATGGAATCAACCCAAATGTCCAACAGTTGATGAGTGGATAAGGAAAATGTGATACATCTATACAATGGAATACTACTCAGCAATCAAAAATGATGAATTGATGCAATTTACCAGGAAATGGATGGGATTAGAAACAATTATATTGAATGAAATATCCCAGACACAGAAAACTAAGAGCTGTATGTACTCCCTAATAGGTGGATCCCAGTACTAAACCCACTTAGAGACACTTAAGGATAATTCTCTGTAATACCTACAATAATTGCAAAGATTATGAACAGGACGGATGGTGAAGAAGGGCTACACTAGAAACAAGGAGAGAGGGGACCATGTTACAGCAGAGAAAATAGGCATCCATCAAGGCCTGCAAGTAAGCAATGAGACATCTGGTTAAGTTCACATTCTATCCTTTCTGATCATTTACAACTGATGAGGTATGATCTTACCAGAAGGAGAGGACATACAGTCTGGCAAATAGAAAGTAACCATTTTGCAAATGGGTGATTGACCCCTCCCTCACTGCGGTTTCCTAATTTTATTACATCTACCTTTGAATATACTCTTATAACAAGACTCCAGTTTAACAGCTTTTTGTCTCTGGCCAGGGGGTGACATACAATGCCCATCAGGATGGAGTGAAGGGAATTGCAGGAGTAGGAAAACTGAAAAAGAAAATCAACAAACCATAATCCAGGACATCAGAAACTCTGTATCAACCACCTGGAACTAAGCCAGCCTAATCCCTCCCCATCCTGAAGCTCAGGGAAATTTGCGGAAGAGGGGGTGGTCAGATTGTAAGAGCACAAGGATGGGAGGAGCAATGATATGCAAGATACTCCACACAAGTTAGGGTCAAAGCAATCATAATTGGACTTTGCATGCCCTGCGCAATGTCCAACACACTATTGACCCCACAAAGTCTAGCATTTGCTAAAGGCACTAGGATCCTGGGACGCAAGGGATTGACAGCCACAGTAGTGTTCCTATGCTTAATGGGAACACAGGAAAGGGTTTTGGGAAATGCCACTGAGTCTTTGCACCTCATCAGAGAGGAGGACCCAGAGGAGAGTTTGGGATGTACATTAAAGGAAGCTCCAGGGATGGGAAGGGGAGATATTGGGGGATGGGGTGGAAGGGGGGTGGGGGATGGGGAGGCCGTGGGGGTGGGGGGTTGGAGGGATGGAGGGGACCAGTGTACCTGTTAAGTTTGTATGAGTGGAAATAAAAATAAATAAACAAATAAAATGAAGTCAAAAAAGAAAAGATTGGAAAACACTCATTTGTTAATTATTCCTATCCCTGGGCCTATTCCCAAGTCTACATTGTATCCTCAATGAAGATCAAATATATCCACTGTGATTCTCAACAATTTAAAATTTACGTCAACTTACATATTTGTTAGAGGTTGCAAAATAAATCTTTCCCTTAGAGGTAATTTTAGCATAGTTTCTGAAGAAAGATAAATTATATATTATTTTACTGTTTGCACATTATTTCAGAACTTATATATATTTGTGAATTATATGCTATATAATCATGTCCAAGACTTTAATCATTTTGCAATATCTTTCTAATAATATATCATAATCATCTTATCATGTAAAAAGACAAATCATGATAAATAGAGAAATGATGAATAAATGAAAGTTAGCATATTATATTTGTTTTCTCTTTGACATTTCTATTCATTTGTAAAAAGAACTTTTGAGTATTTCTCTTGTTGTCATTTTCTTAGATTTAACTGTCTACTAGTTTAATGTATTTAATTATTTATGAGTTTGGTTATGCGTTTAAGTTTTACTTCTTTAATGTAACATACATGCATACAAAAAATTATTTATGAGTTTGGTTATGCGTTTAAGTTTTACTTCTTTAATGTAACATACATGCATACAAAAAAAACAAAATGAAAGGAGGATCTACAAAATGAAATCAGATTATATGATGTAATGCCATCAAGTCAAATGAGCATGTGTATAGTTTTTATATGACTAGTTGCATATATGTGTGAAAATATTAATGTTCCACAAAAAAAAAATGTTTTAAACAATCTCATATCATTTATTTGCTGAAAGTTTTGATAGTTGGAATGGCCTCATGTGGAATAATTTAAACTTTAGTTTCTAATATGATTAAATAACCCCTAATAACTTATAATAACAATTGCAAAAAAAAAAAAAAGAAAATCACCCAAAAGTAGATTCTCTCAGCTTTTTCTATATAACTGCTCTTATTCACTGACGTTTGAATGTACAAATAGGACGAATTTATGTGTTTTCACCTCCTTGTTACCCAGTTCCTGACCCCTTCCTGTCCCAATTCATATTTTCTACTTTGCAGTCAATTTTTCCCCTACTTCAAAGATTTTTAGTGTAGGCGATCCTCTGAGTTTCATCTGGAGACCTACACTGACAAGTACTCATGCATGTACTCCTCAGATATCACTGACTTATCAGTGGGTAAATCAGTTAGCAAATAAGCCCTCTTCTCCTGCCAGGAATCTGCCTTAAATAGGGTCTAGGGGGAGACTGACTTAAGTTCCTTTGGTAGATTCCCCACTCCCAAGAGGGTGACATTGCTCTTTTTTTTAATCACTTTTACACATAATATGTGGCTACAAAACTATGTTTCTCTTAAGTAACTACAAATCACTGTCTGTTATATAAAGTCAAAACAAACTAGCATAAGAGTGTTAAATTCCATAATGTTAAGTATTGTAAGAATTATATTGGAAGCAATGTTTATTTATTGGCAATTATATATGTTAATGATCCTGTAAATTATGTTTAATGAAGAAAATTTTATTATAAAATTAGTATCTCAGGGAGGTGTAGTATCTGTGAAATTTTCCCTCATCAATGGTGAAATATTGGTTTGTCACTGTTGTGCAGACCTCTGTGACGGATATCAGCAGCAAGTGCTTGGATGTGCGCTCATGACCAGAAGATACTGTCTAGCAATTCCTCCCCTAACCTCAGATACGTAGATTGGTACTGCCCCTTCTTTTGCAAGATCCCCTTGGCTGGGTGAAGGGGGAGGGGTTTCATGGCCAAGCCCTTTCTGGAATGAAACAAAACAGAAAACAATAATGAAAGAAAAATGATTTCTAATCAATACTTTTCATCTTTATTAGTGTAGAAACAAACCTGCTCTGTCTGATTTATCTGGTACATATATGTTTCTTCTTATTTGGCATTTATGGTACTGTTTTTCATTTTCCCACATTAGTGAAAGACTTGGTTACCTTTTTTTAATTTTATTTATATGCCTTTAGGACTTTACATGTGTATTACATGTCACTTCCAACCATTAGCCAATTCAAATCCACTGTTTTTTTCCAATACAAAATTTCTTCTTTCCTACCTGTCTTCCTTTCACTGTTATGTCCTTCTGGATATTTGTTACCATTAAGCTCCATCCAGATTACTGTTCATGAGATGAGACCTGGTTATTGTAATCAAACTATGATTTATGAACACTTTTTAAAACACTTTTATTATTATTTCCGCTCATACAAACTTAATAGGTACACCAGTTCCCTCCCTCCCTCCCCCCCGACCCTCCTGCTCCCCTTCCCCTAACCCCTCCCTCCCCATCCCCCAGTGCCTCCCCCCCAATTCTCAGAGAGTCCTTTAATGTGCACGCCAGACTCTCCTCTGGGCCCTCCTCTCCGATGACGTACAAGGACCCAGTGGCATTTCTCTGAACCCTTTCCCGTGTTCCCCTTAAGCATAGGAACACTACTGTGGCTGTCAATCCCTTGCCTCCAAGGATCTTGGTGCCTTTAGCAAATGCTAGACTTTGTGGGGTCAATAGTGTGTTGGACATTGCACAGGGCATGCAAAGTCCCATTATGATTTCTTTGGCCCTAACTTGTGTGGAGTATCTTGCCATCCAATGGCACAGTCACTGCTACCAACTCTCAACAGTTGGGATCTTGTGAAATTAAAGAGCTTCTGTTCAGATAAAGAGATTGTAACACGAGCTCAAAGGCAGCAAAGTCATGGAATCAACCCAAATGTCCAACCCACAGAATGGAAGAAAATCTTCACTAACCACATATCTGAAAGAGCTCTATTATCCAGAGTGCACAAAGAACTTAGAAAACTAAACACCAAGGAAACTAATGGCCCAATTAAAAAATGGGCCCTGGAACTTAAAAGAAACGTTACCAGGGATGAAATTAAAATGTCTAACAAATATCTTAAAAAATGCTCCACTTCTTTAGCCATCAGGGAAATGCAAATCAAAACTTCCCTGAGATATCATCTCACCCCGGTCAGGATGGCAAAAATCCACAATAAAAACAACAACAAATGCTGGAGAGGATGTGGAGAGAGGGGAACTCTCCTACATTGCTGGCGGGAATGCAGGCTCATACAGCCACTCTGGCGAGCTGTCTGGAGATTCTTAAAGAAATTAAAGATTGAAATGCCATATGACCCTGCGATTCCACTTTTGGGAATAACCCCCCATGCAGCAGAGGTTCACCTCGATAGCACAAGCACGACCATGTTCATAGCAGCACTGTTTACTAGCAAAGTCATGGAATCAACCCAAATGTCCAACTGTTGATGAGTGGATAAGGAAGATGTGTTACATCTATACAATGGAGTACTACTCAACCATTAAAAATGATGAATTACTGGAATTTGCCGGGAAATGGATGTCATTAGAAACAATTATATTAAGTGAAGTATCCCAAACCCAGAAAATTAAGCACCATATGTACTCCCTAATAAGTGGCTCCTAGTACCAAACCCACCCAGCCGACCTAGAGACACTCAAAAATAAATCTCTGTAATACCTACAGTAATTGCAAGGATTATGAACAGGAGGGATGGGGTAGGAGGGCCACACCAGAAACAAGGAGAGAGGGGACCATGTTACAGCAGAGAAAATAGGCCTCCATCAAGGACTGCAAATAAGTAATGAGACACCTGGTTCAGTTCACAGATGTTCGTTCCTGATCATTTACAACTGATGAGGTATGATCTCACCAGAAAGGGAGGACATATGGTCTGGCAGAAAAAAATTAACCATTTTGCAAATGGGTGATTGACCCCTCCCTCACTGCGGTTTCCTAATTTTATTACATCTACCTTTGAATATACTCTTATAAGAAGACTCCAGTTTAACAGCTTTTTGTCTCTGGCCAGGGGGTGACATACAATACCCATCAGGATGGAGTGAAGGGCATTGTAGGAGCAGGAAATCTGCAAAAGAAAATCAACAAACCAAAATCCAGAACTTCAGAGACTCTATATCAACCACCTAGAACTAGGCCAGACTAATCTCTCCCCATCCTGAAGCTCAGGGAAATTTGCGGAAGAGGGGGTGGTAAGATTGTAAGAGCAAAAGGATGGGAGGCGCAATGATTTGTATGAACACTTTTTAAAAGTCATAAGTACCAATTTTCTTTTTCCCTTCAAAAATGTTTTGTTTTTATGATAATATCATTTTCCTGATAATAATGCATGGATTCAAATGTAATTTGTTAGGCTGGAGAAATGGCTTAATTGTTAAGCCCACTCCTCACAAGTAGAAGGACCTGAGTTCATATCTCTACATCCTACATTTTGCTGGGTAGATATGGCAGTGGCCTGAAATTTCACCCTTGGAAAACAGAGCCTGGGAAATCCCAGAGTGAAGCAATAAGGAGGTAGAATCATCCAGGACGATTCCTGAAGTTACCCTTGTTCCTCCAATGGCACACATTCAAATGCCTTCTACACACACACACACACACACACACACACACGCACCTAAAAATGAAAATATTTAGAATGTAATTTGTCTTAGAAGTAGAAATTATCTTTATTTAAAACTTGATGACATACTTATCTGAATTTAAAATTTGAGGATATAAGATGAACAGGAGAAACTAGTCGCAATGTAGAGGAACCTAGAAACTGTTAAGTGATGTAAAGAGCCAGAAACGTAGATAACAACATACATGCATGTACACAATGAAGTCATCTTCTGCCAGTATTACCCTATCTCTCTCTACTTTTTGAACTAAAAAACAAAGAGCTTCTGGCCAATGAACTCTCTACCACTTGAATGGTCTTTTGGTGTGAGAGTGACCCACTGTGTTTTATATGATTACCTATGTCAGAATATGTCCAGGTACTTGCTGAATTGAGAGCAATGTGTCAGTCGGTATACCACTGGACACCCTATTTGGTATCCTCATAAGAAAACTTAACAGTAAATCAGAGAGAAAGTAAAATGATTGAAAAATGAAGCTTTATGAAACCAGCCCTATGCACAGAAAAACACATAGCCTCACAGAAATATTATACAGGAAAATTGGCAAAATATTATGTATTAAATTTTGTATGATGTATTACATATATGTGAATTAAACATTATTAAATAGTTTATATCACATCTGCAAAAACCAACTACATTCTCAGTCTAACATCAGTACTAATAAAAAGAAAGTTGAAAGGAACTAACCAGTAAGAATTAAAAATGACATATTTTGCCCACTGTGAGGCATTACAAGATGTTCCACTTAATATACAAAGGGCAGGATGGATTCTCAATTTGAACATACTGAAATTGTATCAACGCCACAATACTTGAGTTTGTAAAGAGTAAATAAAATAAACAGTCATAGTTAGGCACAACTTGATGGTTCGGGGTTTGAGGTCTTGGCATATTTGTAGAGGAATAATGGTGTAGTTAAGCCCAGAGCAAACCTGCAAGAGATTGTCTAATTGATGGGGAAGGTCAAGGTCAGGATGGGTGGTACTAGGCAATGGAATAAAATACTGAGAGCTGATTGGGAAAGTTGGCATTATTTTGTACACTTGGCCAGACTTACTGGTCAGTCTGAAAGTAAGGATCGTCCCTCTCTCAGCTGTTGTGTAGAGATGTTGTGGCCAATTCCCTAGGTCCTGGTGTTGGTGAATGCTCTCCTGTGAAGCTGGACTGAGAACTGTAACCAGTAATCATAAGGGAAAATAAACCCCTTGTTCCATTATGCCATTTTATAGTTATTTATCAGCAACCATGCAGGTGAACTGCAACAAATAGTATTTTGGGTGAGTCCTAGGTTACTCACTCTAAAAGAAGGCGAAATTCCCCATGAAGGGTTTATATAACATTAGTTACCTGGTCACGGTAAAATAAAAATTCAGATTGGTCCTTGCTATAAATGTTGCAAAACCTAAACTATGCAAAAAAGACCTATGTATTAATATTAAAGTGACTGCCTATTGGCTCTGCACTCTATTTGCTTTTAAATGTTTGAAACAATTTCTTTCAGGTCTTAGGATAATAACATAGCACTTCGGAAAAAAGATGCAGAGCAGGAGCCCTGCACTGGAGGCCAGGATGGAGAAGACCTCCAAGCCAACCATGACCTTGCCCTTGGTGCTGTGGTAGACAGGCAGGAAGGTGAGCCACATGCTCTGTAGCATGGTGAAGGTCAGGAACTTGGCTTCATTGAAGGTATCAGGCAGGTCCCTGGCCAGAAATGCTACAGTGAAACTAGTTAGAGCCAGAGAGCCTAGATAGCCCAGGACACACAATGATGATGTGGACAGGATCCAACTGAAGACCTTGGTCAATAAAAGGAGGGGATGTCCCCAACTAAATTCCACAGAGAACAAGTTGGACAATGGTGCAAATGGGAATGATGGCATTTGGTGCCCTGAACAGTAGCAGCCACCTCATCTTTCTTCCTGGGGTTGTGACCCTGAAGGTCATAACCACAGTGATAGTTTTGGCCAAGACGTGGATAAAGCCACATTGAACACAACTCCAAATGTGGTCTGCTGCAGGATGCAGGTGGCTGTGCTAGGATGTCCGATGAAGAACAAGGAGCAGAGAAAGTAAAGCATGATGCATGTGAGCAGGATATAGCTGAGAGTGTGGTTATTGGCCTTCAAAATGGCAGTGTGGTGGTGCTTCACCAAGATACCAAGAGCACCAGCTGTGAGAGCAGAGAAGCCCAGGGCCATGCTCACCAGCGCCATCCCCAGAGGGTTTTCATAAGCCAGGAAGGTGACACTTTTTTGGAGATAGTGATTGTGTTCTGGGTTGGCATACTGATCAGCTCGACACTTCATTCACTGATCCATATATGATGACAGACACAGTGACGATCAGATCAACTGCAGTTATTTCTCCATTCTCCCAAAAATCCAATGGAAAAAGAACAGCATCTTCAACAAATGGTGCTGCAAAACTGGATCAACACATGCAGAATATTTAAACTGGACCCGTACTTGTCACTATGTACAAAAATTAATTCCAAGTGGATCAACGACCTTGATATAAGGCCAGAGAGTACAAAATCCTTAGTTGAAAGGGTAAGGAACTCCCTCGAGCTGATTGGGCTAGGCCAACATTTCCTAAAGAGACATCCAATGGCACAGTCACTGCTACCAACTCTCAACAGTTGGGATCTTGTGAAATTAAAGAGGTTCTGTTCAGATAAAGAGATTGTAACTTGAGCACAAAGGCAACCCACAGAATCAGAGAAAGTCTTCACTAACCACATATCTGATAGAGCTCTATTATCCAGAGTGCACAAAGAACTTAGAAAACTAAACACCAAGGAAACTAATGGCCTTGGAACTTAAAAGAAACTTTACCAGGAACGAAATTGAAATGTCTAAAAAATATCTTAGAAAATGCTCCACATCCTTAGCCATCAGGGAAATGCAAATCAAAACCTCCCTGAGATATCATCTCACCCCAGTCAAGAATGTAATGCAAACAACACCAAATGCTGGAGAAGATGTGGTGAGAAAGGGACTATCTTACATTGCTGGTAGAAAAGCAGGCTTATACAACCACTCTGGTGAACCCTCTGGCGATTCTTAAAAAAGTTAAAGATTGAAATGCCATATGACCCTGCTATTCCACATTTGGGAATAATTCCCCATACAGCAAAAATTCACCTCAATGGCCCAAGCACGACCATGTTCATAACAGCACTGTTTACAATAGCAAAGTCATGGAATCAACTCAAATTCCCAACAGTGGATGAGTGGATAAGGAAAATGTAGTACATGTATACAATGGAATACTACTCAGCCATCAAAAATGATGAATTAATGCAATTTGCTGGGAAATGGATGAAATTAGAAAAAATTATATTGAGTGAAGTATCCCAGACACAGAAAATTAAGCACTGTATGTACTCCCTAATAGGTGGATCTTAGTACCAAACCCACTTAGTGACACATTCACAAATAAATCTCTATAATAAGACTCTATTTTAACAGCATTTTATCTCTGGCTAGGATGTGACATCCAACACCCATCAAAATGGAGCCAAGGGCAGTGTAGGAACAGCAAAACTGGGGGAAAAAAAAAGAAACAAAAAACAGACCATAATTCAGAACATCGGAGACCCTACATTAATTACTAGGAACCAGGCCAGCCTAATTTCTCCCCATCCTAATGGTCAGGGAAATTTGGAGAAAATGGGGCAATAGGATTGTAAGTGCCTAAAGATGGAGAAGAGCAACAACATGCAACATACTCCACACAAGTTAGAGCCGAAGTAAATATAATGAGACTTTGCAAGACCTTTGCAATGACTGACATATCATAGACCCCCCAAAGTCTACCATGGATCACAGGCACTAGGATCCTTAGGAACAAGGGATTAGCAGCCACAATAGTGTTCCTATACTAAAGAGGAACACAAGAAAGAGTTTTAGGAAATGTCACTGAGTCCTTACACCTCATCAGAAAGGAGGACCCAGAGGGAAGTTTGACATGCACACTAAAGGATGCTCCAGGGATGGGGGAGGGGACAATGGGAGAAAGAGAGGGGGGAAGGAAGAAGAAAATGGGGGAGGGGGCAAGGGAATACAGGGTGGGATGGAGGGAGGTAGTGGAATGGGGTACCTATCAAGTTTTATGAGTGGAAAAAAATATTTAAAAATTCTGTATTCTCTTTTCCATGCAAAATTCAGAAGTGACTCTTCTCAGCCACTACCCAAATATCCTGAAATGGAAATACCTTTGTCAAGATTATGACCTAGCAAAACTGAAAAAAAAATCAAGAAACCATAATTCAGAACATCAGAGACTCTATATCAACCACCTGGAATCAGGCCTGCCTAATCTCTCCCCATCCTGAAGCTCAGGGAAATTTGCGGAAGAGGGGGCGGTAAGAGTGTAATGCACAAGGATGGGAGGAGTCATGATATGCAAGATACTCCACACAAGTTAGGGCTGAAGCAATTATAATAGGACTCTGCATGATCTGTGCAATGACCAACATATCATTGACCCCTCAAAGTCTAGCATGGACTAAAGGCACTAGGATCCTTAGAAGCAAGGGTTTAACAGCCACAATAGTGTTCCTATACATAAGGGGAACACAAGACAGAGTTCGAGAAAATGCCAGTGAGTCCTTACACCTCATCAGAGATGAGGACTCAGAGGAAAGTTTGACATACACATTAAAGGATGCTCCAGGAATGGGGGGAGGGGGCACTGGGAGAAAGGGACAGAGGGGGGAAAGGAAAGGAAAAAGGGGGGAGGCAATAGGGAGGTCCAGGGAGGGGTGGTGGGAGGAGGCTACCGGGGTACCTATTAAGTTTGTATGTACAACAGAGAAAATAGGCCACCATCAAGGGCTGCAAGTAAGTAATGAGACATCTGGTTAAGTCCACAGACTTTCCTTCCTGATCATTTACAACTGATGGGGTATGATCTTACCAGAAGGGGAGGGCATATAGTCTGGCAGATAGAAAGTAACCATTTCGCAGATGGGTGATTGATCCCTCCCTCACCGCCGTTTCCTACTTTTATTACATCTACCTTTGAATATACTGTTATAACAAGACTCTAATTTAACAGGTCTTTATCTATGGCCTGGGGGTGACATCCAAAATCCATCAGGGTGGAGCCAAGAGCATTGTGGAAGCAGCAAAACTGAAAAAAAAATCAACAAACCATAATCCAGAACATCAGAGACTCTATATCAATCACCTAGAACTAGGCCAGCCTAATCTCTCCCCATCCTGAAGCTCAGGGAAATTTGCAGAATAGGGGGTGGTAAGATTGTAAGAGCACAAGGATGAGAGGAGCAATGGCATGCAAGATACTCCACACAAGGTAGGGCCGAAGCAATCATATTTGGACTTTACATGCCCTGCGCAATGTCCAACACACTATTGACCTCACAAAGTCTAGCATTTGCTAAAGGCACTAGGATCCTGGGAGGCCAGGGATTGACAGTCACAGTAGTGTTCCTATGCTTAACGGGAACACAGGAAAGGGGTCTGGGAAATGCTACTGGGTCCTTGCACCTCATTGGAGAGGAGGACTCAGAGGATAGTTTGGCATGCACATTAAAGGATGCTCCGGGGATGGGAGGGGGAGGCACTGGGGGATGGGGAGGAAAGGGGGAGGGTAGCAGGGCACAAGGGGTAAGGGGGTTGGAGGGACTGGGGGACCGGTGTGCCTGTTAAGTTTGTATGAGTGGAAATAACAAAAAAATTTTTTTAAATGTTTGTATGAGTGGAAAATAATAAATACATTATTAAAAAAAAAAAGATGGTGCCCTAAACACCACTTTTCACTAGGTGCCAATCCACACCTTCCAGTGATTGGTTTTGCACCTTATTTAGGCCTAATCGGTTGAAAATCAGCTATTTCAGCAAATTTGAGCTTAATTTTCTGGAACTGCCTAGCAAAGGGGAGGAAAGTCTTTGGAACTGATTTGGGATAGTAAAGGAAAAGTGTTTGTGAAGGCAAGCAGAACATCCTAAATATACTGTAAAAAGAGATCACTGTGCCATCTTCGGGAAGTAGGGAAGATGAAGTTACCAATCGAAGCAGATTAGTACAGGTAAGACTCAAAGGTTTCCAGTGGAAAACACACATTGCATTAAAGACTTGGCAAGAGCCCAACTTTGTGTTATACATCCACAGAGAATCTATATATGGTTTTTTATTACTTTTTTGTCTGATCATACAAGCTCAGTAGGTACCCTCTTTCTTCTCTCTTCACCCTCCCTTTCCCCGTTGTCCCCCATTGCATTACCCCCTTCCCACTCTCCCTCCCTCTTACCCCTTTACTTTCCTTATTCTTTCCTGTTGCTTCCTGTTTTCTCCATCCCATTCTTCAGAGCATCTGTTTATAAGGCACTCAATTTCTCTTTGAGTCCTCTACACTAGTGAGGGTTCAGGATTCAGTGATATAGCTTGGGGTCCCTTCTTGGTGTGCCCACTGGCATGCGAACTCTATTATCACCGTTTACCCCCTTGCCTCTAAGGATCTTACTGACTGAAGCATTCTTGCTGTGATCTCTACTATGGTTTGGGGAGTTGTCATGTCAGCCATTATGCAGGTCAGGCAAAGTCCAATCATGTTGTGACTGTATCTGTCAATGTTTCTTCCATGGTTTTAAAGGAACACAATGAAAAAGTAAATTTTAGAGAGAGACACAACACTGATTGGCACAGGATATTTCAGAGAATGTATTTTATTTCCTTTTTCTTTTGTGCTCAAATAAACCTGGCAGAAGCAACTATTGGGGTAAAGGGCTTATTTGGCTTAAAATTTCAAAGAGATACAGCTAATCATGGCAGGACAGACATGGCAGCAGGCACATTCTGAGGAAATAAAAGGTGAATATGCAGTGGGACCAGGCTGTGAACACACAGGATTTCCCAGACCGACTCACATATCCCTTAGCTGTTCCACCTCCTAATCACTCTACAGCAATTCCACACATAACCATGGACTTGAGATTAGGTATTCCCAGTCATAGGACTGAGAACTTTCACTTTCCAAGAACAACACTGTGCCCCAGACTTACAGGCCACTGGACATTTCATGATGCAGAATGCATTTAGTCCAACTTTTAAGGACTTCACAATCCCAACAGTCTTCATATTCTAATGAGACAAAATGCAATCTCTTAACTGTGCACCCTATAGAATAAGAACAATTTGTATGGTGATATAGAACACATATTCTTGTTCCTGATGTAAAATAGAAGAGCATAGCCAGAAGAGTTAATTAAGGTCAAAGTAAAACTGATATACATTATGACAAACATCAGATCTTACCCTCTGTGTACAGCCCATGGGATTGTGATGATCTGCACTCAAATGATTGGGGCAGCCTCACACCTCTCGCTCTGTCACCTACAGCACACAAAGCCTTTCCCTGAGGCCATGTCAACTCAATTTCTGCAGCTGTCCATGGCAACATTCCATGATGCTGACACTTCCCATGCCTCTGGGATATTTGTTAGACATTTTAATTTCATCCCTAGTAAAGTTTCTTTTAAGTTCCAGGGCCCATTTTTTAATTGGACCATTGGTTTCCTTGGTGTTTAGTTTTCTAAGTTCTTTGTGCACTGTGGATAATAGAGCTCTATCAGATATGTGGTTAGTGAAGACTTTCTCCCATTCTGTGAGATACCTTTGTGCTCAAGTTACAATCTCTTTATCTGAACAGAAGCTCTTTAATTTCACAAGATCCCAACTGTTGAGAGTTGGTAGCAGTGACTGTGCCATTGGATGTCTGTTTAGGAACTATTGACCTAGCCGAATCAGCTCCAGGGAATTCCCTACCATTTCACCTATGGTTTTTATAGTCTCTGGCCTTAATTTAAGGTCCTTGATCCATTTGGAATTGAGTCTCGTACAAGATGACAAGTACAGGTCCAGTTTTAATCTTCTCCATGTGGAGATCCAGTTTTGCCAGCACCATTTGTTGAAGATGCTGTTCTTTTTTCATTGGATATTTTGGGCCCCTTTGTCAAAGACCAAATGGCTGTAATTTTGTGGGCTTATGTCTGGGTCTTCAACCCTTATCCATTGATCTGTGTGTCTATTTTGGTGCCAGTACCAGGCTGTTTTTACAACTATGGATTTGTAATGTAGACTAAGATTTGGTATGGTGATACCTACAGCAGTGTTTTTGTTACTCAGGATTGTCTTTGCTATCCTGGGTCTTTTGTGCCTCCATATGAATTTTGAGATTGTTTGGTCAACTTCTTTGAAGAATTGCTTTGGGATTTTAATTGGTATAGCATTGAATTTGTATATTGCCTTTGGTAGGATGGTCATTTTTATAATGTTGATTCTACCAATCCAGGAACATGGGAGGTCTTTCCACCTTCTGGTGTCTTCTGCAGTTTCTTTCTTGAGGGTTTTAAAGTTTTCATTGTAAAGGTCTGTTACCTCCTTGGTTAGGTTTATACCAAGGTATTTCATTTTTTTAGTGGCTATAGTAAATGGGATTGTTTCTCTCAGGGCTTTTTCACTTCTTTCATTCTGGGCATATAGGAAAGCCACTGATATTTGTACGTTTATTTTGTATCCTGCTACCCTGCTGAACTTCTCAATTAGTTCCAGGAGCTTCCTGGTGGAGTTTTTGGGATCACTCAGGTATAAGATCATGTCGTCTGCAAATAGGGATAGCTTGACTTCTTCCTTGTTTATTCTAATCCCTTTTATGTCCCTTTCTTTTCTTATGGCTTCAGCTAAGACATCAAGTACAATATTGAATAGAAGTGGTGAGAGTGGACAGCCTTGTCTAGTTCCTGATCGAAGTGGGAATGCTTACAGTTTTTCCCCATTGAGTATAATCCTTGCTGTAGCTTGTTGTATACTGCTTTTATTATAATAATAAAGGTTCCTTCCATTCCTACTGTCTCTAGCGTTTTGATCATAAAAGGCTGTTGAATCTTGTCAAAAGCTTTTTCTGCATCTATCTAGAGTATCATGTGGTCTTGGACTTTGGACTGGTTTATATGATGAATTACATTTATCGATTTGCGTTTGTTGAACCAACCTTGTGTGCCAGGGATGAAGCATACTTGGTCGCCGTGAATGATCTTTATGATATGTTTTTGAATCCGATTTGCTAAGACGTTGTTGAGAATCTTTGCATCTGTGTTCATCAGAGAGATTGACCTATAGTTTTCTTTTTTAAGTGTATCTTTATTAGGTTTTGGGATTAAGGTGATATTAGCTTCATAGAAGGACTTTGCCAGTGTTCCTTCCTTTGCTATTTGATGGAACAGTTTAAGGAGTATTGGTGTCATTAACTCCTTAAATGTCTGGTAGAACTGAATCCATCTGGTCTAGGACATTTTTTGGTGGGAAGATTCAAGATTACTTCCTCAATTTCGTCATATGTTAAAGGACTATTTAAATAATTCACAACTTCCTGATTCAATTTAGGTAAGTTGTGTTTACTTAGAAATTCATCCATCTCTCTTGTGTTGTCATATTTCACAGAGTAAAAGTTTTTGAAATATGACGTTATAATTCTCTGGATTTCTAGGGTATCAGTAGTGATAACTCCATTTTCATTTCTAATTTTATTAATTTGGGTTTTCTCTCTCTTGCTTTTGGTTAATTTATCTAAGGGTGTATCAATCTTATTAATTTTTTCAAAGAACCAGCTTTTTGACTGGTTAATTTTCTCTATCGTTTTCTTAATCTAGATTTCAGATATGTCTCCCCTTATTTTGGTAATCTCCTCTCTTCTACTGCTTTTGGGATCAGATTGCTCTAGTTTCCCTAAAGCTTTAAGCTGCATTGTTAAGTTGTTTATTTCTGATGTGTCCATTTTTTTGATGTAGGCGTTAAGAGCTATGAACTTACCTCTTTTTTATTATTATTATTATTTATTCAACTGTGCGCATGTGTGTGTGTATGTGCGCGCGTGCGCGCATGTGTCTGTGTGGGTGTGTGTCTGTGTATGTGTGTGTGTGTAGAATCACGGACGAATTCGCGAACCGCCATGGACGCCTCCACCTCCTTCTGCCCCGAGATTCACAGGCTCTGCCCTACCAGGACCAGAAGCACAGGCCGCCCCCGCTTCTGCCCGACGTCTATACGTGGGATCTGCGATCCGAACTCAGGACCTTCCGCCTGCAAGGCGGAGGCTTAATCCCTGAGCCACCTCTCCAGCCCCCATGAACTTACCTTTTAAGACAGCTTTCATTGTGTCCCAGAGATTTTGGTAAGTTGTATTTTCATTATCATTCACTTTCAGGAAATCTTGAATTTCCTTTTTAATTTCTTCCTGAATCCAATTCTCATTCAGCATCATAGTGTTAAGTTTCCAGGAGTTAGTGTATTTTCTGACTTTTGTTGTGTTGTGGATGCCAAGCTTTAAGCCGTGGTGATCTGATAGGGTACAGGCTAGAATTTCAACTTTCCTGTATATGTGGAGATTCATTTTGTGGCCCAATATGTGATCTATTTTGGAGAAAGTTCTGTGTGCTGCTGAGAAAAATGTGTATTCTTTGGTACGTGGGTGAAAAGTTCGATAGAGATCTGTAAGGTCCATTTCTTTAAGGGTTTGATTAAGTTCCAAAGTGTCTCTGTTAAGCTTTTGACCTGTTGATCTATCCCATGTTGAGAGGGCGGTGTTGAAATCCCCAAGAATTATCGTTTGGGGGTTGATTTCTTGCTTTAGATGCTGTAGGATTTTCTTAATGAATGTGTAGAGGCCCATATTGCGTGCATATATGTTCAGTATTGTGAAGTCTTCCTGGTGAATTGCACCTGTGACTAAAATGCAGTATCCATCTGTGTCTCTTATGATTTTTTTGGGTTTGAAGTCCACGTTATCTGACAGCATAATGGCTACCCCTGCCTGTTTCCTGGTTCCATTAGCTTGCAGAATTTTGGACCAGCCTTTCATTTTTAGGATGTGCCTATCTTTTGTGGTGAGATGAGTTTCCTGAAGGTAGCAAATTGCTGGATTGTGATTTTTAATCCAAGTTTGTAATCTGTGTCTTAATCAGTGAGTTAAGCCCATTGACATTTAATGTTATAATGGAGAAATTCTTTTTAATTCTGGACATTTTTAATGTTTAATGGCTTTTGTAAGCTTATTGTTTTACATTTATATTTTTGTGGTATTATACTTTCCTTCTGTTCTCCTGGATACGCTTGTTCTTTTCTTCAAGTTTGTGTACCATTTCTAGCATTTTTTGAAGGCCTGGTTTGGTGGACATGTATCCCTTCAAGTTGTCTTTGTGCTGGAAAATTTTTCTTTCTACCTCGGTCATGACAGATAGTTTTGTTGGGTATATCTGTCTGGGTTGGCATTTTTGCTCATTTCATACTTGAAGTAAGTCTCTCCAAGCTCTTCTTGCTTTTACTGTTTCCATTGAGAAGTCATTTGTTATTTTAATAGGTTTGCCTTTAAAAGTGACTTGCTTTTTTTCTCTTGAAGCTCTCAGCACCTTTTCTTTGTCTTGAATGTGGAGTGTTTTGACTATTATTTGCCATGGCGATTTTGTATTTTGGTCCTATCTGTTTGGAGTGCGAAATGCCTCTTGTATTTGGATGGGCCTCTCATTCTTCAGTTGAGGGAAGTTTTCATTTATGATTATTTGAAAAATTTCCTCAGGTGTGGTATTTTGAGATTCTTGCTCTGGTATTCCATGATTGCGCATGTTAGGCTTCTTCAGGGTGTCCAATATATCTTGAATATTCCTCTCAAGTATCTTTTTGGCTTTAACAACGTCTTCCATTGAGCTGGTTAACTCTCCCACTTTGTCTTCAAGATCTGAAATTCTATTTTCTGCTTTGTTAGTTCTGCTGATAAGACTCTCTGTTGAGCTTTGGGTTGAAGATAACTTGTCTTTTAGTTCAATTTTAAACTCTGCCTGAGACTGTTTTAACTGCTCTATGCCTATATTTGTTTCTTGAACTGTTTTTCTCAACTCCTCTAAATGCCTGTTGTGTTCCTGTTCAAAGTGGTTGATTCGATTGTTTAACTCCTCTTGGATTTCTTCTTTTTTTTTTAAAATTTTTTTAAAAATTTTTTTGTATTATTATTTATTCAATTGTACGTGTGTGTGTATGTATGTGCGCGCGCATGTGTGTATGTGTGTGTGTAGAACCACGGACGAATTGGGAACCACCATGGATGCCTCCACCTCCTTCTGCCCTGGGATTCACAGGCTCCGCCCTACCAGGACCAGAAACGCAGGCCGCCCTCGCTTCCGCCCAGCGTCTATACGTGGGATCTGGGATCCGAACTCAGGACCTTCTGCCTGCAAGGCAGAGGCTTAACCCCTGCGCCACCTCTCCAGCCCGGATTTCTTCTTTCATAGTATTAATCATGGTAATGATCATACTTTGAAAGTCATTGTCTTGGGTCTGGCTTCCTTGGCTGTTTTCTGTGAATTTGTTCTGGTTGGAATCCATCATTAAGGGGTTAATTCTTTCAGTGGGAGATTGGTCTTCTTGGGTTTTGTTTCTCATGGATGTGCACTTTTACTTGGGCATTGTTGTTTTGTCTTCTAGGGCTTTTCAGTTTCTGTGTGTTTTTTACTGATTTACATGGTATTCCTACACTTGGGCTGTTATTACTAGTGCTTGCCTTGGGGTTGGGTATCTTTGTTTTTTGTTATTGTTATTTCCTAGTTGAGGCTATTAGGCTGTTAGTACATCAGTTAAGTCAGTTTAAGTAGACAAGGAGTGAATATTAATATGGTAGTGCACTTTTACGATGTAGTATCTTGGTGATATGTGAGGGTGAGTGGTATGATCCCTGGAGTTGTATATGTTTTGGGGGTGTCTTTATGGAAAAGTTAATCTATAGTGATTAATATTAGAAAGGAGCAGTAAGGTGAAAAAAAGGAGTTTTACTTATCTTTGGACTGGATGTGAAGAATCTCTCCTATGTGATAGTATGATTGTAGAGGTTTACAGATGTATGGCCTTTGACCCTTAGAACTTTGCTTGAGTTTTCTTTGGACTCTATTGAATTCTGAGTAGCAGTGTGTCTTCTGTAGACCATGTGCATGGGTCCCTGGTGGGCCAGAGAGGCAGAGGGGCTGGTGTTGATGGCAGAATTCTTCACCCGGGACCTGGGACTTGGCTTAGTGTCCCACCTGAGCTCCAGGGATGGAGGAAAGCGAGCAAGTCCTGTCCAGTTGGGCGGACAGGCAGGCTGGAGGGAGAAACAGGCCTGGAGCCTGGGACGTGGCTCAGGCCAAAGCCCAAAGCAGCCTGGGTGCTGCTGGGAGGTGGGGCGACCTGGGCGGGGCGTGGCTGGGCAGGGCCTCACCTGGGGGTCTGGTGGAATGGTTAGCGGGCAGCGAGGGGGGGGGTCAATCACCGCACGGTTGGGAGAAGGTGTGTGGGGCCTGGGACGTGGCCCAGGCCAAAGCCTGAGGCAGCCTGTGTGCCGCTTGGACATGGGGTGACCTGGGTGGGTCTAGGGGGACTCACCTGGGTGTCTGGCAGAGCAGGGAGCAGATGGCGCAGTAGGGCGGACAGGCTGGCGGGAGGGAGAAGGGGAGCTGGGGTCCCAGAACATGGCCCAGGCCAACGCCCAAGGCAGCCTGAGTGCTGCTGGGATGGGGGGGGGACCTGGGCGGGGCTAGGCTGGGTGGGGCCTCACCTGGGGGTCTGGCCGAGGGGGAGTGGGAGGTGCTGTAGGGCAGACAAAGGCAGCGGGGGAAGGAGAAGGGGTCCCGGATTCCCGGGACATGGCCCAGGCTAAAGCCCGAGGCAGCCTGTGTGCAGCTGGGACATGGGGCAACCTGGGCAGGGCTGGGCAGAGACTAACCTGGGGGTCTGGTGGAGTGGGGAGTGGGCGGCGTGGTCGGGCCGACAAAGGCAGCTCTGGAGGGAGCTAAATATTTTTTGTTATTATTTCCGCTCATACAAATTAATAGGTTCACTGGTTCCCTCCCTCCCTCCCTCCTCCTCCTCCCGACCCCCCTGCTCGCCCTCCCCTCACCCCTCCCTCCCCATCCCCCAGTGCCTCCCCCCCAAACCCCGGAGAATCGTTTAATGTGCATGCCAGACTCTCCTCTGGGCCCTCCTCTCGGATGATGTACAAGGACCCAGTGGCATTTCCCTGAACCGTTTCCTGTGTTCCCCTTAAGCATAGGAACACTACTATGGCTGTCAATCCCTTGCCTCCAAGGATCTTGGTGCCTTTAGCAGATGCTAGACTTTGTGAGGTCAATAGTGTGTTGGACATTGCGCAGGGCATGCAAAGTCCTGTTATGATGGTTCAGCCCTAACTAGCGTGGAGAATCGTGCAAATCATTGCTCCTCCCATTCTTTTGCTCTTACAATCTTACCGCCCCCTCTTCCGCAAATGTCCCTGAGCTTCAGGATGGGGAGAGATTAGGCTGGCCTAGTCCTATGTGGTTGATATAGAGTCTCTGAAGTTCTGGATTGTGGTTTGTTGATATTCTTTTGCAGTTTTGCTGCTCCTGCAATGCCCTTCACTCCATCCTGCTGGGCACTGTATGTCACCCCCTTTGAGTGTCTCAATGTGGGCTGGGTAAGTTTGGTACTAGGAGCCACCTATTAGGGAGTACATACGGCGCTTAATTTTCTGGGTTTGGGATACTTCACTTAATATAATTGTTTCTAATGACATCCATTTCCCAGCAAATTCCAGTAATTCATCAATTTTGATAGCTGAGTAGTATTCCATTGAATTGATGTACCACAGTTTCCTTATCCACTCGTCAACTGTTGGACATTTGGGTTGATTCCATGACTTTGCTATTGTAAACAGTACTGCTATGAACATGGTCGTGCTTGTGCAATCGAGGTGAACCTCTGCTGCATGGGGGGTTATTCCCAAAAGTGGAATAGCAGGGTCATATGGTATTTCAATCTTTAATTTCTTGAAGAATCTCCAGATGGCTCACCAGAGTGGCTGTATGAGCCTGCATTCCCACCAGCAATGTAGGAGAGTTCCCCTCTCTCCACATCCTCTCCAGCATTTGTTGTTGTTTTATTGTGCATTTTTGCCATCGTGACCAGGGTGAGATGATATCTCAGGGAAGTTTTCATTTGCATTTCCGTGATGGCTAAGGAAGTGGAGCATTTTTTAAGATATTTGTTAGACATTTAATGTCATCCCTGGTAAAATTTCGTTTAAGTTCCAGGACCCATTTTTGAATTGGGCCATTGTTTTCCTTGGAGTTTCGTTTTCTAAGTTCTTTGTGCACTCTGGACAGTAGAGCTCTATCGGATATGTGGTTAGTGAAGATTTTCTCCCATTCTGTAGGTTGCCTTTGAACTCGTGTTACAATCTCTTTATCTGAACAGAAGCGCTTTAATTTCACAAGGTCCCAAATGTTGAGAGTTGATAGCAGTGACTGTGCCATTGGATGTCTGTTTAGGAACTGTTGGCCTAGCCCAATCAGCTCGAGGGAGTTCCCTATCCTTTCACCTATGGTTTTTATAGTCTCTGGCCTTATATCGAGGTCCTTGATCCATTTGGAATTAAGTCTTGTACATGGTGACAAGTATGGGTTCAGCTTTAATCTTCTGCATGTGGAGATCCAGTTTTGCCAGCACCATTTGTTTAAGATACTGTTCTTTTTCCATTGGATTCTTTGGGCCCCTTTGTCAAAGATCAAATGGCTGTAGTTTTGTGGGCTTATATATGGGTCTTCAACCTTTATCCATTGATCCGTGTGTCTCTTTTGGAGCCAGTACCAGGCTGCTTTTATAACTATGGATTTGTAGTATAGACTAAGGTTTGGTATGGTGATACCTCCAGCAGTGTTTTTGTTGCTCAGGATTGTCTTTGCTATCCTGGGTCTTTTGTGCCTCCATATGAATTTTGAGATTGTTTGGTCAACTTCTTTGAAGAATTGCTTTGGGATTTTAATTGGTATAGCATTGAATTTGTATATTGCCTTTGGTAGGATGGTCATTTTTACAATGTTGATTCTGCCAATCCAGGAACATGGGAGGTCTTTCCACCTTCTGGTGTCTTCTGCTATTTCTTTCTTTAGAGTTTTAAAGTTTTCATTGTAAAGGTCTTTTACCTCCTTGGTTAGGTTTATACCAAGGTATTTCATTTTTTTAGGGGTTATGGTAAATGGTATGGTTTCTCTCAAGGCTTTTTCACTTCTTTCATTCTGGGCATATAGGAAGGCGTCTGATTTTTGCACATTTATTTTGTATCCTGCCACCCTGCTGAACTTCTCAATTAGTTCCAGGAGCTTCCTGGTGGAGTTTTTGGGATCACTCAGGTATAAGATCATGTCATCTGCAAATGGGGATAGCTTGACTTCTTCCTTGCCGATTTGAATCCCTTTTATGTCCCTTTCTTGTCTTATGGCTTCAGCTAAGACTTCAAGTACAATATTGAATAGAAGTGGTGAGAGTGGATAGCCTTGTCTACTTCCTGATCGAAGTGGGAATGCTTCCAATTGTTCCCCATTGAGAATAATCCTTGCTGTGGGCTTGTTGTATACAGCTTTTATTATATTGATAAAGGTTCCTTCCATTCCTACTGTATCTAGCTTTTTGATCATAACAGGATGTTGGGTCTTGTCAAAAGCCTTTTCTGCATCTATCGAGAGTATCATGTGGTCTTGGACTTTGAACTGGTTTACATGATGAATTATACTTATTGATATTTGTATGTTGAACCAACCTTGTGTGCCGGGGATGAAGCCTACTTGGTCCCCATGAATGATCTTTTTCATATGTTTTTGAATCCGATTTGCTAAGACTGTTGAGAATCTTTGCATCTGTGTTCATCAGAGAGATTGGCCTATAGTTTTCTTTTTTAAGTGAATCTTTATTAGGTTTTGGGATTAAAACGATATTAGCTTCACAGAAGGAATTTGGTAATGTTCCTTTCTTTGCTATTTGATGGAAAAGTTTAAGGAGTATTGGTGTTATTAACTCCTTAAATGTCTGGTAAAACTCTGTGCTGAATCCATCTCGTCCAGTACATTTTTTGGTGGGAAGATTCGAGATTACTTCCTCAATTTCCTTATATGTTATAGGACTATTTAAATAACTCACAACTTCCTGATTCAATTTAGGTAAGTTGTGTTTACTTAGAAATTCATCCATCTCTTTTGTGTTGTCAAACTTCACAGAGTATAAGTTTTTGAAATATGACATTATAATTCTCTGGATTTCTAGGGTATCAGTAGTGATATCTCCATTTTCATCTCTAATTTTTTTAATTTGGGTTTTCTCTCGTTTGCTTTTGGTTAATTTAGCTAGGGTTGTATCAATCTTATTGATTTTTTCAAAGAACCAGCTTTTTGACTGGTTGATTTTTTCTATCGTTTTCTTAATGTCGATTTCAGATATTTCTCCCCTTATTTTGCTAATCTCCTCTCTTCTACTACTTTTGGGATAGATTGCTTTAGTTTCTCTAAAGCCTTAAGGTGCATTGTTAAGTTGTTTATTTCTGATGTTTCCATTTTTTTTGATGTAGGGATTAAGAGCTATGAACTTACCTCTTAGAACAGCTTTCATTGTGTCCCAGTCATTTTGGTAAGTTGTATATTCATTATCATTCACTTTCAGGAAATCTTGAATTTCCTTTTTAATTTCTTCCTGAATCCAGCTCTCATTCAGCATCATATTGTTAAGTTTCCAGGAGTTAGTGTATTTTCTCCTGTTTGTTGTGTTGTGGATGTCCAGCTTTAGGCCATGGTGGGTTGATAGGGCACAGGTTAGAGTTTCAAAATTTTTGTATATGTTTAGATTCGTTTTGTGGCCCAATATGTGATCTATTTTGGAGAACGTTCCGTGTGCTGCTGAGAAAAATGTGTATTCTTTGTTGCGTGGGTGAAAAGTTCGATAAAGATCTGTAAGGTCCATTTCTTTAAGGGTTTGATTAAGTTCCGAAGTGTCCCTGTTAAGCTTTTGACCTGTTGATCTATCCCATGTTGAGAAGGCTGTGTTGAAATCCGCAAGAATTATCGTTTGGGGGTTGATTTCTTGCTTTAGACACTGTAGGGTTTTCTTAATGAATGTGGAGGGGCCCGTATTGGGTGCATAAATGTACAGTATTTTGAAGTCTTCCTGGTGAATTTTACCTGTGACTAAAATGTAGTATCCATCCGTGTCTCTTATAATTTTCTTTGGTTTGAAGTCCACTTTGTCTGATATCATAATGGCTACCCCTGCCTGTTTTCTGCTTCCATTAGCTTGTAGAATTGTTGACCAGACTTTTATTTTTAGGGCATGCCTATCTTTTGTGGTGAGATGGGTTTCCTGCAGGCAGCAGATTGATGGATTGTGATTTTTAATCCAAGTTTGTAATCTGTGTCTCTTGATCAGTGAATTAATTCCATTAACATTTAGTGTTATAATGGAGAAACTGTTTTTAATTCCAGACATTTATTATGTTTAGTAGTTTTTATAAGTATATTGCTTCTTCACTGTTAATGGTGTTATACTTGCCTTCTGTTCTCCTGGATATGCCTGCTTTTTCTTCAAGCTTGAGTATCATTTCTAGCATTTTTTGAAGGCCTGGTTTTGTGGACATGTATCCTTTCAAGTTGTCTTTGTCCTGGAAGATTTTTCTTTCTCCCTTGATCATGACGGATAGTTTTGCAGGGTAAATCAGCCTGAGTTGACATTTTTGCTCATTCAATACTTGAAGTATGTCTCTCCAAGCTCTTCTTGCTTTTACTGTTTTGACTGAGAAGTCATTTGTTATTTTAATAGGTTTACCTTTAAAAGTGACTTGTTTTTTCTCCCTTGAAGCTCTCAGCACCAGTTCTTTATCTTGAATGTGGAGTGCTTTAACTATTATTTGCCCTTGCGAGCTTCTGTTTTGGTCATATATGTTTGGGGTGTGGAATGCCTCTTGTATATGGATGGGCCTCTCTTTTTTTATGTGAGGAAAGTTTTCCTTGATGATCGTTTGAAAAATTTCCTCAGGGGTGGTATTTTGAGATTCTTGCTCTGGTATTCCATGAATACGCATGTCAGGCTTCTTCAGGGTGTCCCATATCTCTTGGATATTTCTCTCAAGTATCTTTTTGGCTTTAAAAACGTCTTCCATTGAGCTGGTTAGTACTCCCACTTTATCTTCAAGGTCTGAAATTCTGTTTTCTGCTTCGTTAATTCTGTTGATAAGACTCTCTGTGGAGTTCTGGATTGAAGATAACTTGTCTTGTAGCTCAGTTTTAAACTCTGCTTGAATCTGTTTTAACTGCTCTATGTCAGTTTTTGTTTCTTGCACTGTTTTTCTCAACTCCTCCAAGTGTCTGTTGTGTTTGTCCTCAAAGCAATTGATTCGATTATTTAATTCCTCCCGGATTTGCTCTTTCATAGTATTGAACATGGTAATGATCATATTTTGAAAGTCGTTATCCTGGGTCAGGCTTTCATGGCCATTTTCCATGGGTTTGTTCTAGTTGGAGTCTAACATTATGGGATTAATTCCTTCAGTGGGAGATTTGTTTACTTGAGTGTTGTGTCTCATGGATTTGCACTTTGACTTTTGCATTGTCGTTTTAACTCTTAAGATCTTCTTTCACTTTCTGTGCGTTTTTCACTTAACTGAATTATTTGGCCTGAGGTTCTGGAGGTGGGCAGGGACGGAGCTTACCTAGGTCACGGTGAGGCCCAGCTGGACCGCGCACATCCCCGGAGGCGGGGTGGGGGAAGGGAGGATGGGGTGTGGGGGGGCGCTATTTAACCTTGGGGTAGCTGGGGCAGGGCGGGCGCAGAGGGGCTGTCCTCCTCCCACGCCCTGCCTAGCTCCGGCTGGATGGCAGGAGGAGCTGGGTCCCTGGGGCTGCCTGGGGTTCTGGGGGTGGGCAGGGGCGGTGCTGGGGCTTACCTAGGTTCGTGGTGAGGCCTGGCTCGGTATTTCATTTTTTTAAAATTTTTATTATTATTATTATTATTTATTCAACTGTGTGCATGTGCGCATGTGTGTCTCTGTGTGTGTGTGTGTGTGTAGAACCACGGACGAATTCACGAACCACCATGGACGCCTCCACCTCCTTCTGCCCCGGGGCTTCCGCCTGGCATCTATACGTGGGATCTGGGAACCAAACTCAGGAACTTCAGCCTGCAAGGTGGAGGCTTAACTCCTGAGCCACCTCTCCAGCCCCGGTATTTCATTTTTTTTAAGTGTTATACTAAATGGGATTGTTTCTCTTAGGTCTTTTTCACTTTTTTCATCCTTGTCATATAGGAAGGACACTGATTTTTGCAAGTTTGTTTTGTAACCTGCCCCACTGCTGAACTTCCATATTAGTTCCAGGATTTTCCTGGTGGAGTTTTTAGGATCACTCAAGTATACAATCATGTCATCTGCAAATAGAGATATCTTGACTTCTTCCTTGCCGATTTGAATCCCTTTTATCTCCCTCTCTTGAATTATGACTCCAGCTAAGACTTCAAATACAATACTGAATAGATGTGGTGAGAGTGGACAGCCTTGTCTAGCTCCTGTTGGAAGCAGGAATGCTTAACGTTTTTCCCCATTGAGTACAATCCTTGCTGTTGGCTTGTATACAGATTTTTTTATGTTGATAAAGGTTCCTTTCATTCCAACTGTTCTAGCTTTTTGATAATAAAGGATATTGAATCATATCAAAACTTATTTCTGCATCTATAGAGTTTATCATGTGGTCTTGGATTGGTATATATGATGGATTGCACTTACTGATTTGCCTATGTTAAATGAACCTTTCGTGCCTGGGATAAAGCCTACTTGATCACAGTGAATGATTTTTTGATATGTGTTTTGAATCTGATTTGCTAAGTTTTTGTTGAGAAGCTTTGCATCTGTGTTCATCAAACACACTGGCTTATAGTTTTCTTTTTGAAGTGTATCTTCATTAGGTTTTGAGATTAGTATAATATTAGCATCATAGAAAGAATTTGGCAGTGTTCTTTCCTTTGCAATTTGATGGAACTGTTTAAGGAGTATTGGTGTTATTTGTTCCTTAAATGTCTGATAGAATTCTGTGCTGAACCCATCTGGTCCAGGATGTTTTTTGGTGGGAAGATTTGAGATTACTTCATCCTTTAGCTCATATGTTTTAGGACTATTTAAATAGTTCAAAACTTCCTGATTCAACTTATATAAGTTGTGCTTACTTAGAAATTCATCCATTTCTTTGGTGTTACCAAATTTCATGAAGTATAAGTGTTTAAAATATGACCTTAAAATTCTCTGAATTTCTTTGGTATCGATAGTAATGAAAACTCCATTTTCATTTCTTATTTTATTAATGTGGGTTTCCTCTCTCTTGATTTTGGTTAATTTACATAGGGGTATATCAATCTTACTGATTTTTTCAAAGAACCAGGTTTTCCAATGGTTGATTCTTGTGTCATTTTCTTTATCATAATTTCGGATTTATCTCCCCTGGTTTTGCTAATCTCTTCTCTTCTACCGCTTTTGGAATTGGATTACTCTTGTGTCTCTAAAGCTTTATGCTGCATTGTTAAGTTATTTATTTGAGATGTTTCTATTTTTTGATATAGGCATTAAGAGCTATAAACTTACCTCTTAGGATGGTTTTTATAATGTCCCAGAGATTTTGATATGTTGTATTTTCATTATCATTCTCTTCTAGGAAATCTTGAATTTCTTTTATGATTTATTCCTGAACCCAATTGTCATTCAGCATCATAGTGTTTTGTTTCCAAGAGTTAGTATATTTTCTGCCTTTTTGTGTGTGTTGCGGATGTCAAGCTTTTAACCATTGTGGTCTGATCGGTTACACACTAAAATTTCAACTTTCCTGTATATGTGAAGATTCATTTTATGGCCCAATATATGGTCAATTTTGGAGAATATTCTGTGGGCTGCTGAGAAAAATGTATCTCCTTTGGTGCATAGATGAAATGCTCAATAGAATTTGTACAGTCCATTTCAGTAAGTGTTTAATTAAGTTCAAACTTTTCTCTATCAAGTTTTGGGTCTGTTGATCTATCCCACGTTGGAATCTGAGAGTATTCTCATTTTGAAAATGATTCGTTTCTTTAGACATTGCTTACTGAATGTGGAGGAGCCCATATTAAGTGCATATGTGTTCAGTATTGTGAAGTCTTCCTGGTGAATTGTACCTGTGACTAAAATGTAGTGTCCTTCTGTGTCTCTTATGATTTTTTTTAATTTGAAGTCCACTTTTTCAGATAACATAATTGATATCCCTGCTTGTTTCCTGGTTCCTTTATCTTAAAGAATTTCTGACTAGCCCTTTACTTTTTGAATGTGCCAATTTTTAGGGTAGGATGTGCTTCCTGAAAGCAGCAGATGGATGGGTTGTGATTTCTAATCCATGTTGATAACCTGTGTTTTTTGATTGGTGAGCTAATTCCATTGACATTTAGTGGTATAATGGAGAAATTGCTTTTAATTTTGAGACTTTTTGTGTTTAATGGCTTTCACAAGCGTATTATTTAGCTTGGAGGTTTTGGTGGTATTATACGTCCCTTCTGTCCTCCTAGATATGTTTATTCTTTACTTCAAGCCTGAGTGTCTTTTCTAGCATTTTTTGAAGGCCTGGTTTGGTGGTCATTTAAGCCTTCAAGTTTTTCTTTATGGTGGAAAATTTTTCTTTCCCCCTCGATCATAACTGATAGTTTTGCTGGGCATATCAGCTTGGGTTGACATTTTTGCTCATTAAATACTTGAAGTATGGCTCTCCAAGCTCTTCTTGCTTTAACTGTTTCCATTGAAAAATCATTTGTTATTTTAATAGGTTTACTTTTAAAAGTTAATTTTATTTTCTCCTGAAGCTCTCTCCACATTAAGTAGACCCCAAGATGTCTGTCAATATCCAGGTTCAGAGGAAAGTCATTTCCTACACAGAGTGTCTTAATCAAGTTTATTAAAATACTTTTGCTGAACTCAATAATTTCCTGCTGACCTTCGTGGCCATCTACCACCACCTTAACCTCATGAGTCTTTGGCTCTGTGGCTCCTGGTTCTGTTGCTTTGAGTCACTGTGTTCTGGTTATCCCTAGATTGCCACAAAATAGAGCAGAATTCTCCTGGAAGCACAGTGGGACTAATCTACCTCAAGACCCACTCCCTTTGACTGTCTTTCTCCTGCAAGGCTCTACCTCCTAAAGGTGCCATGACTTTCCCAAACATTTTAGATTGTGGAGACTGACATGAAAATCTGGGTTGCCTTTTATGGCATGTGCCTGAGTATCTAGCAAGTCTTTTTATTCAAGAACAGTTGCCGAGAAGATTCCAAGTTTGCAAGTGTTCTTATGAACACTTAATAGACACCTGAATCTTGAGCTTCTAAACTCAGGACTCAAGATAAGAGTCATTGTTTATGATGGATTCTTTTAAAACACACCTGAAATGTTAATGCCCTTCATCTTAATTTCTTTTCATTTGCTTTTCTTTTTCAAGTGTATGTATATATATACAAACACTTATGAATATTTCTCTGTATGTAGATGTGTATAAGTATGTGTATGTGTGTGATTGTATGTGCAAATGTGTGCCTGGATATAGAGACCAAAGGAATTGGGAGTCATCCTCAATATACCACCCAGTTCTTTAGTGAAAGGATGTCAAAGTTCAAGCACAGACTTGATAAAAAGTTCTTTGTTCTGAAGATTTTATTACATTTCCTCCATGAAAAATACAAAAATAATGAATGATTCAAAGGTCAAAAATAAATTCTGTTGCAAATGTGATCTTGTAAATACATATTGATGTGATATCTATCTTAATTGCTTAACTTCACAGCTGTAATGTTGACCCAACTTTAGGGGAAAAAGAGATTTTGTCCATGCTCTTTATTCCAGGGGACAGAAAATCTTGGCAGGAGAGTTACACCAACATCAGGACCCAAGAGTCCTTGGCCAAACCATATCCATATCATGACCACATTTTCCCATGATTGGGATTTCCTGTGGATGAGCCCCAGATGGTCTGTATACATCCTATACTGAATAGAGACCTATGGACTCCACATATAGACTTGCTGTCTCATGGATGTCCTCCTGTGGCTGCTTTGAGTCCATCCTGGAACAGTGTCCACCTTGTGACTCAGTCACAGACCTGGGCACTTTCCCCCTCACCAATTAAACACAGAAAAAGACACATGTAAGGCACGTTCAATAACTTTCAAATATTCACAACTTGTTCTTGACTTCTGGGTCTCCACACACCACTTCCTCCTTCCTTCCAGCTATTGAAACATTTATTTTCCTTTGCCGTCTCCTTTTCCTCCCTGACCTCTGGTTCCATCCTCTGATTCCTCATAAGGGGGTACTGTGGGACTGATTCTTCTGAGGGACAGATGCATGGGTCATGGTAGCACCTCACTGCATGGGTTTGATGGTCAGAGCTGTCCCCTATGGGTGAGTGTTGAGGTCCGTTTCTATGACTTTGTTGAATTTTTTTTCCTTATAAAGGCAACTTAGTATCATGAGGGTTATACTATAGCTATGATGAGCTTGGTTGTGTATCATAACACATTAAGTCACTGACTTCTACCCATAAGTGGGTGGAATTATTTTTGTTAGGTGCAAAGAACATTGAAAAAAAGCCTAGTTAAAATGCAGTCGTGCATCTTGGGAACCCTACCTACTTGGTGTCCTGTGCAACAATACTTTCCTCACCTTTCATTAGATTCAGTCTTGTGGGAAACATGACTTCTCTTTTGATCTGGAAGTCAGCAGCATAGTTTTAAATGATTCACAATATTCTTCATTTCTTCCTCTCAGCCCTGCCATACGATGCAGGTACAGGTGGTGGTCACATGCTGGGATTGGCCACTGTTGAAATTTTGTTCGGGAGATGTGTCGTGGGTGGGACACAAGCTCCTGTCTTTCTTATGTGTATCAGTCCTGGCCATATGCAGGGATAACTCCCTGAAGAAATTCTTTTCAGGTGGCATATTCTGGGGAGACAAATTATTTTTGTGGTTGGCTATATTCTGGGGGTACCTCCTTGGGGAAATACCTCTCAGATAATCTGTCCCATTAAGTTGTGCTTCTTTCTATGTGGAGTATGCCACCTGTGGTATTCAGATGACACCCTGTGAGGATGTGTTGCTCTGTCTCTCCAAAACTTCTATGTATGAATGAGAAGTCACAGGACCACACTGAGCAGGACGAGTTGTGAGGGTGGTGTGTCCTATTTATTCTGGTGGTGACCATACTGCAACTTCTGTCATCATTTTTCTTTGACTGTGTGTCATTCTTAGGCAACCGTATGTAGGAGGCAAGGGAAAAGTGGAGCAAGCAGGCTTTTCCTCCTTAGAAGAGAGGGAAGGCAGGGGAATCAGATGTAGGGGTCATTGCAGCACCTCACTGCATGGGTTTGGCATGGAGTGGTCAAAGCCGATCCCTAGGGGTGAGTGATGCTTGAACATGAGGTCTTTCTCTATGAGTTTGTTAAATCACATGTATGAGGACTTAGGTTGCTGGTGAGTGTCTACACAGAAGGTGCTTCTGAATGTTCCACACTGTAGTTGAACCATGGATGGAAAGAAATATACCCTACTGTAATCCTCTCACTGGTGTCATGATAAGCAAAGGACTATTGCTTGGAACATCAGGCATCCAGTCCCTGTGACATGTAGAAATACCCCCAGGCTCTGGAGGCCAGTTGCCTGTGCCTCCAATCAGTAAGGAAGGTGACATGGATCTTTCAGATTCTGTTTAGTGCCAACTTTCCTGACAAGGCTTAATTCAATGAGTTTGACATATCTTTTGACATCCACCAAGATGTTTTCTCCTTGATGGCCTTATGTGCAGTGCCTTCATTTTGCATGGAGTTGCTCCCTGCAAAGAGTCTGTCTGAAGTTTCTTTTTGACATCCTGATCCTGCAGGTAGCCCAACAATACTACACAGCAAAAACATTCTTCCTAGAGGGATGGGAGATGGATCCATATCCAGGCATCTTTTCCTGATCTCCAACAAAGAGCTTTTGTTTGGGTAATGTATAAAGAAAAGAACTGATTATTGTTATTCTGGAGGTTGGCCAGCTTAGGCTAGAGTGTGTCTGGAGATACAGGGCTTCACCATAACATGACTATGTCCCTGCATGGTGTGGTCCGGTCAAGGGAAGGCTTGAACTCTCTCCTTCACATGCTTTTCTGAAGATAATACCTTCTGTCATCTGAGCCTCCAGCTTTAGCAGGCCTTTGGATGGACAACCATATCCCACAGTGCACAAACTTGAGCTACTCAGCTCCTAGCCTTAGGGGAGGGCAGTAGCTCAAAGCCAAAGCCAAAAGGTCTCTGCAAAGGCAAGAACATGGCATTTACAAAATGAGCTCTTTCCAGAATAGAAGCAGGAGGATCAGGAGCTTAGGTTCCTCATGAACTGCATAGGGAATTAGAGGAGAGCCAGTGCTCTGTGAGACCCTGTCCCAACAAATCAAATGAAAAGGAGCACTGTTTTAGTTTTTCTTCTAAAAATTATGTCACCAACATGTCAAAAATTGTTAGTCCTTAGGCCAATAAGATAGCCCTGAGTATAAAGGTATTATCCTTTTTTGAGATTAAAAGTGACACCTGGGGCTGGAGAGATGGCTCAAGAGTTATGACTTTGTCTGGAAAGCAGAAGGTCTTGAGTCTGGACCTCAGGTCCCATGTAAAAAAATGCCAGGTAGAAATGGTAGAGGTATGCATTTCTGACCCTTGTGGGTAGAACCTGGGAAACCCCAGAGCAAAGCAAAAGAAATAGAATAAATCTAGGATGATTCCCAAGTCACCCTTGATTACACAGAGAAACATAATGTACACACACACATATACACTAAATAAATAAATATATAAATAAAATAAAAGAAGGCTGGAAGGAAAAGGCTTATTGATGTTGGTCAGAATAAGGTTATTTCCTTCTAGTCCATATGGTTATTAGTGCACCTTCATGGTTTTTCTCCCTTAAGTTATCTGGAATACACTGTGTTTCATGTTTTTTGTTAAAAAAGAATGGGATCTGAGTTGTTTAGTGATTTCCTCAAAGTTGAAATATTCCCTCCTGGAGGGAGAAGAGAGGTTTATATCAGATACAGGACAAAACTTGCAGACAGTAACAACTGCTGGTGAATAGAGACTTTACCAGATGAGCCAAGTTGTCTGCAAGTTATGCACGGTACCTCAGGGATGCAGTTTTTGTGTGTGATCATAATCCCATTTGGAGTGGAGTTTTTTGGTGATACAGCTTTCTTTGGGCCTTCTGTGCTCCTGTAAATAATCTCTCACTTTTATTCCCTTAAGTAGCCCCCATAACCTCACCAGTTTCCTGATCTGGGCATGGGTGGAATTGTTTATTTGATCTGTCACGGACTCCTCTTGTGTGGTGAACAGCCTGTTTTCATGTCTCTGCAGGAAAAGTCATGCCACATAATTGGTGTCTAAATAGGGAGTGATCAGATCAAAAATGAGTTGGGGAGGGTGGTCGCAATGGATGCTGAGCCATGCAACTGAGTCTCATCCATGTGATGGAGGAGTATCTATAGGGGCAATCGTGATATGGCTCTCTTTCTACAGTTGATATAGCATGGTGTTCTTTCTTGTTGCAATGACGATTGCTGTTTCCCTGTGATGAGTATAGCACATGCAGCCAAGACCACTGTCTAAATGGAGCACCCTTTCCTTTCTTTGTGGGAGTAGGGGATGAGGGAATCCCAACGTTGCAAGCTTCCTTTACTTGGCAGAGGGTGGTATGCCTTCTTGATAAATAGGTTGTGCCATACAAGTGTAGGTAGACCTCTAAAACTGTTGTTGGACCACAGGATATATAATGATCTCTAAAATTGACACATAAGAGAAGACTGTAAGAAGGTTACATAGGTCGGTTCTTAGTGGACCCTTAACATAAAACTGAATCGGAACTTTCTGCCCAGATCTTGCCAGTGTAGGGGAGAATTACAATGGGGGGAGGACACATGGCTGCTACCTTCTGATTTAGACTCTCAGTTAGCAAGGCAAGTTGGAAAAATGGAGGCAGAGATGTAAGTGTAGCTGTGCTGTTTTTTTAGAGGAGGCTGGGTGTAAGGGAAAGAGATGCTAAAGAGCCTCTCCTGGATTTCAAACAACTGGACAGAGAGAGGAAGAGAACAAATCAGAAGACCAGAAGATGTCCTGCAGGTCTATGCCCTGCTGCTCTGACCTTTACTGAAGAGGAAGGGAGAATCCATGATTCAGCATGCAGATAGAAGTTTTTATAATTGCCTAGTACAAAAAAAAACTATAATAAGAGACTATTTCTTGTCTGAACTGCTTGAATTGGGGACTGCTTTTAAATAAAAAGACTCTCACATCCTGGCTCATGAGACTGGGGGGGGGCTGATGTGAGGGTCTATGAGATCAGTGTGAGGGCTGTGGAAGAGAGAAAACTGAGTAACATATAGAGCCACCAATCCCTCTAGACAAAGGCTGGAACCTGAGGTAATTCCAGGGAAACTGGTTCCTAATGGGGCTGTAGTCATGCTTGAGTGGTTATCACTGGGAGAGATCCATGTGTGTGTGTAGCAGCATAAAACAGTAGAAGAAGCAAAGAAAAACATTACCATGGACACTAACATGAGAGATGTCACCATTCCAGCAAGAACTGTTTGCAGGAAAACTATGAAAGGGGCTGATTGTTCAGTCCCCTCAGGACTGAAAGGGGTCTTTAGTGACTGTATTGAGCTCTATGGTGTGACATGTTTATGAAGTAGGAGAAGTTTGCAATAGCTGAATGGTTTTGCTGTTATATAAAGCTGGTATGAAAAAATGTATAAACAAAGGGATTGGATAAGGGTAGAGTAGGCAAAGGAGTCAGTCTAGGTCATTAGAATGCAAATGTTGCAAGATTTGATTGAAGTGGAGCTTCTAGGGAAAAAATAACAGAAGTTCAAATGCTGGGCTAGTAAACATTGAGAAGGCTTTAAAGTCTGAATAATAGGTCATGGGAGAAAAAGACTAAGGATATCTTGGGTGAAGAGTTATCAACCCAGAGTATATTGTGTGTTTCTTCCCTGTAAAAAAGTATACGAGGGGTGAAGATTTGTTTGCATGGCTTGAGGCCCTTTCAGCACCTAAGTGTGGCTGATACAAATATAGGGGTCTTGGTTCTTATATGGAGCCTGTCATAACTGTGGAAATAATTCCAGAGACAAGCACACCAGATTAGTGTGTGGCCCTATTTCCCTTTGTGGATCCAAGTGAAGTGGTGAAAACTGGGGTCACTGAGAATTTCTGCAGTGCAGAGATGCACAGTAGCCCAGAGGTGATAGTGTGCTTCAGTAAAAAAGGTTTTGTTCTATGAAACTAAATGTTGCCGAATCCCTGCTGGGCCAGCCGGGGGGGGGGGGGGGGGGGGGAGGTCAGCAGGAGCCTCAAGGCTTGAGACAAAGGAGCGAGTGGTGTGGAGTCACCACAGACCCCGGGAGTCAGGTGAGAAGCAGGCAGCGGAGGAGTTGCTATAGACTCATTTTATTTAAGGAAATGTTTGAATTTATGTAGGGTCAGGGGTCCAATCAGATGTTGCCATCTCTCTGCTCCAAGGGACAGCCACCAATCATTAAGCTGTTTACTAGGTGACCATTGCAGAAGCAGGTTAGATGGCCACTTCTCATTGGTTGTTCTTCCCCCTGCCTGCATGGTTCCTCTATTGGGACATGTTTGGGGCATGTCCCAATTTGTTCACCTGAATCGATAGTGCCACAGCTAAACTTTAAGGGTTTTGAAGATTTGTAAAGGCATCTCGAAGAGCAGTAAAGACACATTAAGAGTTCAAATGAAGGCTCTGCATAAATGGGAAAGTCATAAAGATGATGAGTTGAAAATTCCAGTACCAGGGGTGGGACACCTATCTGTGAGTTGTCAGTGTGGAAGGCCCAGGGAGTTCCACAACCACAAAGGATATTGCCATATTGGTTGTATGCCAGAAGTAGATGGTAAATGTCTACTGTTGATGGTACCCTAGGCTTTGGGTGCAGGATATGGAGAAATCACATGGAACTGAATAGGAAATGTCTTTTCTGTTGGCCGCCTTTCACAGTGAGAGGAAGCACCACCATAGGCTGCTGGGAGACAATTATCTGTCATCAATGGCTCTGCTTGTCTATGGATCCTGAATGCTATGCTATTAACATGCCAGGCAAGATGTTCTCAATGGCGTACCAGTGTTACAGCTGTTATGGGTGCAATCAATTGCTTTGCATCTGGATATCAGGTCTATTCCATGGGAGGGAGTTCATATCTAGTACCAAAAGCTCAGACTGGGGAGGTCATAAGCTCCTTTGAGGAGGCTCTTATGATTGTTTTATTAAATAAATGTAGTCTGTCAATTGACCTTCTAAACACTTGTGTTTAGGTCCATAGATTCCCAGGAGCTGTCAACTTCATTTGGTCAGAAAAAAAACTTTTTACAATGTTGGTGTACTGCAGAGATTCATAAACAGTCACACTCCTGAGAATGAATGAAGAAAATAATCACATTTCGGTATCACCCCCTCCAAGGCTCAGGGAACATTGCGGAAGAGGGAGCAGAAATATATGAGTCAGAAGAGGTGGTGAATTGTTGTGATTTCCTTCAAATTGAAACATTTCTTTCTGGGAGAAAGAAGGAAGCATGTAAAGCTTAGGAGCCAGATAGTGGAAGCTTAAAAGAGTCTCTAGGTTCTCCCCACCCAACTTTATGTGAATAATAATAATTACTTGGGAAAGGAGACTCCACCAGCCTAGCCATCTCCATAAGGTGTATAGAGATCTTCATGGATGCAGCTGGAATGGGTTTTTGGTAATGCAGCTGTCCTTGAGTGATCTGTGCTCCTGTGAATAATTCTTTACTTTTAACATCTGCAAACAATTTATATGAAGTAACTAGTTTATTCAACAAGACTTGACATAGTAAGATTTTTTTTCCCCTTTATTCTGTTACCAGTGTCCTGTCCAGGGTGAATAGATGTCTTCTATAGCTTCCAGGGAAAAGTCTTACCACAGTTGCATCTATGGGGCTGCATGGAGCCATAGCTTTCTGATTGGCCAGGGAAACTAATTGCAAGATTACTGTCCAGAAGGAGATAGTTGTGCATAAATAAAGGGGCAAGCCATTGTCCTTTTCTTAAGAGTTGATTGAAGGGGGCGCTCACTCAGAGAGGAAAGCTGCCTGCTTGGGAATTTCCAGAAAATACTGTGCAGCCCAATACAAGTCACCCCAATGGGGTCCTTGGCTACCATCGACGTTTTCCCCTTGACAGTATTGTTCCTCACAATGGTTCCTGTGGTCAATTTCACCTCCTGAGAGAGTTTTCCTCCACAAAGGTACCACTGGTGTGATAGTTAGCTACAGAAACCAACTTGACTATCTGGACACATTTGTAAGAAATTAATAGTTGACTTAAGTCTTGACCTGCCCTGTAGGCCACTATGGGATGAGGAAGGACTCATCCCATGGTGGGCAGGATGTTTGCCTGGGCAGGTGGATAAGGTAGAGGGAGCTGGTTCAGAGGGTTGGCATTTTTTAGCTCATCAGCTTGCTTTGGGGATTCCCAGGCTCTTCCTTTCAGGGCTAGAATTAAAGGGAAGGAGCTACAGCCCCCCAGCATTGTTACTAGAGATCTGGAGATCTGAACTCAGCTCATTTTGCTTGTGAGGCAAAAGCTCTAACCCTCATTTCTCTGAATTCAATGGTTTCATTTAAATCAATTCCTCTTGGGATGGAGAGATGGCTCAGGGGTTAAGCCTCTGCCTTGCAAGGAGAAGGACCTGAATTTTGGTCCTAGGTCCCATGTAAAAACAATGACTGGAAATGTACTTCTAGCCCTGGAAGTCACACCTTGGATATCCCCAGAACAAAGATATAAGGAGTTAGATCAATCCAGGATGATCCCAGAAGTCACGATTAGGCCTCCACAAGCCATCTTCTATACACACACACACACACACACACACACACACACACACAGATAGCCCAGCAGGCAAAATGTCTGCTCACAAACTTGGCAACTTGAGTTTGATCCCCATTTGTCCACGTGGTGGAAGGAGAGAATTGACCTCTGAAAGTTGCCCTCAAAAACCCACCTATGCACTCTTTCATTCACACATACTCTCTCTTTTTCTACCTCTTCGTATCATTTTTCTCTTCCTGCCTCTCTCTCATACATAAATTTTTAAGTTTAAAAGTAAAATTAGCAGCTCTAATCTCCAAATATTTTTCAATAGGTTTTCTAACTTCTTCAAATTGCCTGGGAATATTCTATAGTCTAGTGAGAAAAACTGATTTTACAAAACATCCTTGCTTTCCATACATTGCTTAACAAGCTCTTTGTCAGTTAATGGTTTTGATTTTTCATCATTTAACATGCCAACGAATAACTAAATTTTATTAGGAGAAACTGAGTTTCAATCTGTAAAAATAAATAGTTCTTGTTGAGAAGACAGATATTTTTTAGGTTACTTATATTGTTCTTAGGAGACAATCTTTTTTAAAAATAAATTTATTAAATTTACATTTTATATACATGCTCCTTTCCTTCCTCATTCCCCTTTCTTTCCCTTCTACTCTCACCTCATCTCACTGTCCCTCCCATCCCTACATGAATCTAGTCTATTCTCTCCTATTTTCCTGGGAAAAATCGTTTATACCCATTGAATATGGCATCATATTGCTATTTCACATTACAGTTTTTGGGGTTTTTTTTGGCTGTGAAGAATCATTTATTGTGTACTGGTCTCTGGTGGGTCTTGGCAGGGCACATTAGGGAAGACAGACTTTGTTTATGTAAAAGGTGCCAACATAGGGATGAGTGGGTCCCCAACTGAGTCCTCAAAACTGAAGGACATTCTGCAGAACCAGGTGATGACTCAGGAGAATCTTTCTCCCTCTTGAGCTGACTCTTCCCTGAGTGTCAGGAGGAACCAACTTGTCAGAAAAGCATGCATCCACACAGAAGGCTGACAGGAGGAGTCACATAGAACACACCCATCAAGTCCTTGGTGATGTGCAGCATCATTTTGTTCCAGGGAAGTAAGTACTCTCTAGCTCTTATCACACAAGATGAATTCAGCCTAGATATATCTAACTCACATTAATAGAAATTTTGAGGATTTTTTTGTTTTGTTTTGTTTTGTTTCTGAGTATTGGCACTTTTAATTAATTAATTATTTATTTATTTTTCCACTCATACAGACTTAATAGGTACCCCGGTCCCCTCCCTCCCTACACCCCTCCCTGCACCCCTTTGCTCCCTCCCCCATTTTCCTCTTCCTTTCTCCCCCTCCCTCCCTTTCTCCCAGTGCCCCTTCACCCCCATCCCTGGAGCATCCTTTAATGTGTATGTCAAACTCTCCTGTGTCCTCCTCTCTGATGAGGTGTAAGGACTCAGCGGCATTTCCTAAAACTCTTTTTTGTGTTTCCCTTAAGTATAGGAACACTAATGTGGCTGTTAATCCCTTGCTTCTAAGGTTCCTAGTGCCTGTGATCCATGCTAGACTTTGAGGGGTCAATGATATGTTGGTCATGGCGCAGGTCATGTAAAGTCCTACTTAGGCCCTAACTTGTGTGGAGTATCTTGCATATCGTTGATCCTTCCCATCTTTGGGCTCTTACAATCTTACTGCCCCCTCTTCCGCAAATTTTCCTGAGCTTCAGGATGGGGAGAGATTAAGCTGGCCTGGTTCCAGGTGGTTGATATAGAGTCTCTGATGTATTGAATTGTGGTTTGTTGTTGGGCCTCATGGAGCCTGGGCCTGAGGCCTGGTGGAAATTCCTGAGCCTGACTAAAGTTTGGTGGCCTGTCTCTGGCCTGCGAATTCCACATCAGGGTGACTCAACTTCTGACACCCTGATAAGGAATAGCTCCTACCTAGTTACTGCTTTCGTGGTGACACTTTATTGGCCCTTACACCTCGCTCCCCATCCCTATACCCCCACCCCCTTCCCCCAACTCTATATAAGTGCCTGCCTGATACAATAAAATGAGATCCTGCTCCGACAGGTCTCCCCGGTGGTGTTTCTCCCCGGTGGTGAGGAGGGTCTGGGACATCGACACTCATCATCCTGCTCAGCCTCAGGGCCTGCCCAGCTGGTCTGTGCAGCCCCCTACGTATCCCTTGTCGTGAAATCCAACAAAGGTCTCTGGGGGAAAAGTGCGACCCTGTTTTGGGTGTGGCAAGGAAGGTCACTTTAAGAGGGAGTGCCCTAACCAGGCCCAAGCTGCTCCAACAGCCTCATCAGACCCTAACCTGCCACATATACCTTGCCCTCTATGTAAGAAGGGGTTCCATTGGGCCAAGGACTACAAGTCCAAGTTTAATCTTCGGGGTGAGCCTTTAAACTCCCTCAGGGGCTATCCCCAGCCCGTTAAATAAGGGGGAAAGAGCAGTTAGGGCTCACTGGACTGTGCCTCTAGTCCCAGGACTGAGACCTAAGATGTCCCTAACCGTTGGCAGGAAGAATTTCAAATTCCTTATCGACACAGGGGCTGACCGCACTGTCCTAAGGAGGGAGGAAGTGCCCTCATCCTGGCGGCTGGTCCCGGGGCCTCCATTTTTGGGTGTGGGTGGACAATCTAAGTCCTGGGAGACTGCTGACTACCAACCCTGGTCTGATCCCGATGGGAGCCATGGAGAGGTGCGCCCCCTAGTGGTGTCTGGCCTAACCGCTAATCTTTTGGGCCAGGATATTCTAGGAGAAGTTGAGGCCTATATTACAACTGACCATAAGGGTTTTTATGAGGATATACTTGATAATGAAGAATATGAACAACGATTTGAGGCCGGCGGGGCTAGCCACCCAAATTATAGAAATGACCCTCATTTTGAGCCCCTAAGACAGAATCACTCTCCGTTCCACCCCCAATCCTAAAGGCCACTGCTTACCCCCTGGTTCCTAAAATGCAATGGACACCAGGAGACCCAATATGGGTTGAGCAGTGGCCTCTACCTACCCTCAAATTACAACAACTTCATATACTTATAGAACAACAATTGTCCATGTTACGTGTGCGGCCATCTACCAGTCCCTGAAATTCCCCTCTTTTTGTTATTAAGAGATTAGCCCAAAGGAGAGACAGGCAGGCACATTAAAGGATTCTCTGGGGATTGGGGGGGAGGCACTAGGGGATGGAGAGGGAGGGGTGAGGGGAGGGGGAGCAGGGGGGTCGGGGGGGGGGGAGGAAGAGGGAGGGAGGGAACCGGTGTACCTACTAAGTTTGTATGAGCAGAAATAATAGTAAAAAATGTTAAAAAAGAAAGAAAGAAAGAAAACAAACCTCCCAGGTCTCCAGCGTTTCCTTTTCCTGCGCTGCTTGAACGTTCTCTCCACCACTGCTTTTTGCTGGCCAGATGCAAACATTTCCAGGTAGCAAAGAGGTCGGGCTGTTGCTGTGCTTGTCAAACTTTCTTTTTAAATATATAACTATTTATTTATCTTTAATTGTATTAGCAATGAATTTGGAGGGAGGGAGGGGACCGGTGTACCTGTTAAGTTTGTATGAGCGGAAATAATAATAATAAAAAAGAAAAAAGAAAAGAAAGCTAATGGCTCATGGAGACTTTTACATGACCTAAGAAAAATAAATGAGAGGATGGTTCTTTTTGGGACCCCTCAAAGGGGCCTACCCTGGATTCCAGCTATTCCCAAAGATTATTATTTGACTATTATTGACATTAAAGTTTGTTTTTTCTCCACTCCCTTGCATACAGAAGATGCAGAAATATTTGCATTCTCTATTCCCTCTGTCACTGCAGGGGGCCGGAGAAAAATCTAAACATGCCATAAGCCATATGCTCCAATGTTTTGCAACCCTTGGGTTGCCTGACCAACTTAAAACTGACAATGGGCCTTGCTTTACAAGCAAGGCCTTCTTAGACTTCCTCCAGACTTGGAATATTTCACATTCCATGGGTATCCCACATAACCCAAGGGGACAAGCAATCATGGAATGCTATAACCAAACCCTTAAAGCTCAATTACAAAAACAAAAGGGGGAATCCCTAGCCCCCCATGACCAATTAAAAAAGGCACTATTTACTCTGAATATTTAAAATTTTTCCAAAGACAATCAATTGCCTCCATTCCAAAGACATTGGTCTGCCTCTGTTAGGTATAGTTCCATTTGGGTCAAATGGCGAGACCCTCTGACTGGGGCCTGGAGAGGGCTAGACCCCCTCCTCACTGCCAGAAGGGGGTTTGGATGCATCTTCCCCCAAGATGAAAAAAAAACCATCTGGGTCCCAGCAAGAGATTTGAAATATTTACCCCAAAAAGGGGATGATGACCCAATTCACTCCAGGGATTGCCTCACCCCTGAGAATTGTTTCTCTGCTCTCTCCCCAGAATCTGAAGATGAATACCAATCAGGCAACGCAACTGCTGGCAATCTTGATGCTGATCACCATGGCTACGAGAAGTGAATATTGGGTTATACTAAAGACATCCCCCTCCCTATGCCCCTTGGAGTGAATGCTCACGTTTTCCCAGTTCTCTTCAGTACTAATGACTCAACAGGATTGGCCTCTGTCCCTTACACCAAAGATGGAGAATATATTCCAATAGGAGCAGTTAGTCTGGAAAAGACCCTGTGCTTAGCCCTTAAGTAGAACCGCACCAATAGCCCTTGTGTATTGCTCAATCAGGTCAGGCTTGGTAGATTTCTCCAGACAAGTAAGGACAGTTCTTTTCATAATGGGGCTGTGCTGGGGTTAAGGGGGATTTTGGCTCCTTCCCGTGGCAAGAAGGGGAATTTGCCTAGATCCCTGGGCCAACCTGGTACTAGATGCTGGGTTGAAGAACCCATATGGCTACCTAGTTGGGAAGGCTGTAATGAGACTTATGCTCTGCAACTTGTACAGTCTTCTTCTAGCTTTTCTTTTTGGAGGCCCTGCTTGACGTTTCATAATGAGACCGCACAGAGTCTCAATTATTCTCTTTCTAACCCAACCCTAGCCAAGACTGTATCCCCCTTTTCAGCATGGGTATTGTGTGGGACATATGCTTGTACTAATGTCTCACCTCTTAGTCTATTGTATGGTGGTTTCCTATTTAATGGATCCTTCTCCCATAACATGTCCACAATATTTGGAAAAGGCATTAAAGTGTTTCCAGATAACAAACAAAATATTACATTTGGGCCCACTCCTGTTTGCCTTTACCCTCCATTTTTCTTTTTATTAGCTAAACAGCTCCCCATGGACAAAACTCTAAACTGCAATAATGATCAATTTGTTCTCTCATAATGTTGGAATAGTTCTTTCTCCCTAGCTGTGGTAACTAGAATCCCTACCTTTTACCTGTTCCGGTTTAGGCATATAACGAAGATTTTCAGGTGACACTCTTAAGACATAGATGGGATTTTGGCATTACTGTTGCCATTATTACAGCAATCACAGCGTCTGCTGTGGCCACCACAGCTGCTGCAGTAGCCATGACAACTACAGTCCAAACTGCACAGACATTGAACACCTTATCAGAAAGCACTACAATTGCTTTAGAGGCTCAAAGCTCAATTAATAGTCACATATGGGCAGGAATTCTCATGCTCAATCAAAGACTGGATATTCTACAAGAGCAGGTTAACATATTAACTGAGATAATGCATTTTTCCTGCCAACCTGTCTTCTCTGCCATATGTGTGACTCCCGCCCAATGGAATAATCTCTCCAGTCTAGATAACTTGTCACGAGAGCTGTCTTCACAACTCACTGGCCCTTGGGATTCCTCCTTTGAGAATCTTACCTCTACTCTCCATTCTTATATTATGATGATCAATAGCACCAGAGTAGACGTTGTCTCTTCAGGGGATGGGTGGGAACTGCCGCTTTTATAATACTTTTTGCATTTCTTATTTTTTGGCTATGCTACCGGATTAGGCGACAAGGATGCATCATATCTCGAGATGCAGTACACGTCCAACATGTGATATGGGCCTTAGAACATGGTTCAGACCCCCAAGTCTGGTTAAGTCAGCTTCATACAGAGGACTAGTAGCCAGAGATGGGTAAGTGAAAGCCT
The DNA here is from genome assembly GCA_023101885.1 of Typhlomys cinereus. Lineage (NCBI taxonomy): Eukaryota > Metazoa > Chordata > Mammalia > Rodentia > Platacanthomyidae > Typhlomys > Typhlomys cinereus. The sequence goes on along the minus strand of JALPQD010000358.1, from coordinate 437,093 downwards.
GGTCATGGATCAACCTAAGACAAGACTTGTAGTATAAAACCTGGAGACTACAAGATCCCATGATGGGTAAGACCACAGTGGGAGGCTTTTCATGCCTAGGACAGGCACAGTCATTCAAGACCATATAGTCTGCTCAGTCACAGGTAGCCTCCTGGACTGTTTCATACAAAAACAAAAGGGGGAGATGTTGGGTCTCATGGAGCCTGGGCCTGAGGCCTGGTGGAAATTCCTGAGCCTGACTAAAGTTTGGTGACCTGTCTCTGGCCTGCGAATTCCACATCAGGGTGACTCAGCTTCTGACACCCTGATAAGGAATAGCTCCTACCTAATTACTGCTTTTGTGGTGACACTTTATTGGCCCTTACACCTTGCCCCCCATCCCTATACCCCACCCCTTTCCCCAACTCTATATAAGTGCCTACCTGATACAATAAAATGAGATCCTGCTCCGACAGGTCTCTTAGCCTGGTATGTTTCTCCCCAGTGGTGAGGGGGTCCAGGCCATCGACACTCATTATCCTGCTCAGCCTCAGGGCCTGCCCAGCTGGTCTGTGCAGCTCCCCATGCATCCCTTGTCACAAAATCCTATAGTTTGTTGATTTTTTTTTTCAGTTTTGCTGCTCCTGCAATGCTCTTGACTCCATCCTGATGGGTATTGCTGTTTTGGTATTATGCCTGTACATACTCCCACAGAAATTAATTTCAGTTGTGAGCATCATTACCCACAGTGGGAACGATGTGACCATTCCTCCAAAACTCCCCTGCATTTCTTCTTTGGTCCACCTGAACACCAAAGGCTACATGTGCTTCCCATTGAGAGATAAATGTTTCTTCATTATACATAGCTCAAAAGAATCAGTCCCACTCAAGTATAGCTTGTGAATGAATGAGTTTAATGAGGGTACTTACAGAAGCATGATTGATTGGTTAATTGTAGGAATGTGGGTACCTTATGTGTCATTTCAACACTCAAGGAAAGGAAAATGCCACTTCCCTGTAACTCTTAAGTGTCTTTCCTGTTATATTATACACACACACACACACACACACACACACACACACACACACACACAGCTATATATATATATATATCTGCAACTTGGTTTCTGGATTGATGGTGAACAGCTGATTTAGAGTTTCAAAATTTGGTACTTTACTGGTTTTTCAGATGAGGGGGAATGTATGCCCTTGTGGGATACTATACACTCAAATGATATATACACATTAATGTGATGCACAAGGTATGCTAGATAGCTCTAGTAAACCCTGGGTATGTTACTAATCTGGACATATTTCCCTAGTTTTTAGAAATGCCTTCTCTTGTATAGATGCTTTCAAACTTTCATATCATCTTAATAATTTCAAATGATGTTTGTGCAACTGAACTGGTTGCAACTCATGGGTGTTGCTCTGTTGGAACAATGCAAGAATGAAGAAAAAGACAAGACATATACAGAAAAGCTTGGATCAAGTAGACCATTGACTCAGATGGAGACACAGCAGCCCAGATCAATCCAAGCAAGTTTATTTATTGTAAAGGCAAAATAATAATGGTCCTGTCTCAGTGGGTGCCATGAAGGATAAAGATGCTGTGGTTTTCTTTGAGCATACAATGTATTCTGTTAAAAGGTCAAACACATGCAAGCAATTCTTATCTCAGGGATGAGGCACATAGGGTGGTGTCTTTAGCCACCTCCTGGCTCTGGCTTTGATCCAGAATCTGCTATGACTCATGTCAGTTTTCCAACTGGTGTGCTCTTGTTAAAATTCCTCAGACAATCCATCTTCATTGCGACAACTCTCTACAGTGGACATTGGTATTATTATTTTTTGAGTCAGTGTTTCATGTAGCTCAGGACACATGAACTATTTTTTTTTGAATTTTTGTCTTATTGCTTGACAGTCTCTCTCCTATTATCCTTTTTGACATGAGTGGCCCATGGGGTTTCATTTGATGGCATGTGGCTCAGCACTTCCTGGATTGTGAATCCGCAGGTCAACCACTGAGGAAAGTTCCTTCCCTCCTGTAACAGTTACTCTTTACTATTGCTATGAGAGAACACCCAAAGTCAATCAACTTAAGGGAGAAAGGGAGGTTTATTCAGCTTACAGTTCCAGAGGGGCGGTCTTTCAAAGCAGAGGTGGAATGGCTGGCTGGCCAAAGTTGGAGGAGGCTAAGTCACCACAGACATCTTGGAAGCTGAGAGCTGCAGACTGCTTGCAGCAAAGGCAGACTTCTCCTGGAGATAGGGTGAGACTAATCCACCTCAAGGCCCACCCCTTGTGACTGCCTTCCTCCAGCAAGGCTCTACCTCTCAAGGTGCCATGACCTTGCCAAACACATGAGACTGTGCGGGACACATTTCAACCATAACACTTCCCTACTAGTCAAGATGGATCATCATCAGTCTCTCAGGGAGGTGTGGGGCTACTTGACTTCTCTTTCTTTTTCTGGGGACAATTCTATAATAAAAACATATTTCCATATAGATCTTATGCTGTGTGTTCATGGATGTGGTAGCCCTCTCATGTCTAGAAGACAATGTCTGGTCACATTCCTGTCTCCTATCAGGCTCTTGCACTTATCTCTACTGTACATTGGCTTGAGCGTTCATATTCTGCATGGACAGTAGTTCATGTAACCCTGTGGTCCTTGACATTGGATGTTCAATGACTTCTGGGACTTAAGACAGAGCTCTTCAGATGTGTTTTCCAACTCTTGTTTTTCATATGGACTGAGTACCTCAGATGTGAAGCCTGAGGGTGTAAGAGATGAGGATTTCTCTAGGGGAGTGGAGAATGTAGTATATAGTTGACTCTCCATCTTGCACCATAATAACCCACAGACACATATGCACTCTTACATCTGTCAAAGAAGGGGCACCTCTCTGATATAGCACTTTCAGTTCCCACTTATTCTCTGCATTTTGCTAATCCCTTTAAGATGTTCACACTGGCTTGCATCTTCTGGAGCATGATCCTTCCTGTTAGTTTTGGAAAGCACATTGGACGCAGGTGTTTTCTTCTAATGGATGTTAGTGTGCACCATGATGAAGATGTAATGATCAGTGCTTTCTTTCCTCTGTATACATATCAAACATCCTCATACACTGAAGGGGCTGAAAGCACAACAATTTCTCAACAGTAAGTGCCTTCTTCCTTCACTAGTTTTCAGCTCAAATATGTTAATGAATAATGCTTGGGAGTTCTGCATATGAATAGACATTCTCCATGCCTCTTGTTCTCTTCTTCATAACCTATCCAACTTATACAATATAACCACAGTTTATTTTGCCTGCTTCCTCTGAATATTTAGCCATATTTGAAAATGGTATCATCATTTTAGACTTTCTTTTTCAGGGATATAAAGTGATATACAATACTCTCTCTTGCTCCATTGTCTGTGTATTTCCTGACACAGGTTATTAATGGCATGGAAGGATGGACTTAGAAACTCAAGCAGAACCTCTGATGTGAGTTGCATCTTAAGAGGCTTCCAGGAGTCTCACATTCCATTAGAATATTACAGGACCTAATGTTTCCAATATTTGTATATAATGCCTAGCAGTCGTATGGTATGGACATTTGTGCCCAAAGTGCTGTCATCTTTCTTAGTGTGTGTATTCAATATTTCTTTCAAAAGATTCCATAAATAATTTATTCATGACAGGCATACTATGCATCTCTAGGTGTTGCAATCCAAAAGAGAAAAATAATGAATCAGCTCTGATATCTGCATTCCTCCTTGTTTTGCCTGTGATAACTCGAAGAGACAAGTCAGTTATCACATATTATTGATGACATATCTGTCATGAAAATCCTAGAAAATAGATAAATGAGATAGAATAACACAGAACCTAACTGAAAATTTTTACTCTAATGGAAACAAAGGATTCTGTTAAATAAGTGATTATTTATATCCTTTTACAGAGGCTATAATGACAGGTGGTGCCTTTCACAGCCTTGTATGCTTTTGAGTCAGGATAACAAGCATTAACATCACACTCCCACTTCTGCCTTGTACCTCTAGACCTTTGTCTATTGATCTTTACTCTGACCATTTTCTTCTGCTTACCTGGCTCTTCCTTCCCCCAATTCTGTAATATGGATTTGCAAAAGGTATTATTGTTATTTTATTTATATTATTTCTCCAAGTCTTTAAAATGCATTTTCATGTAGTTATCACTGTGTACATAATTTCCCCAAAGTACAAAACACATTTGCACATGGTTGCCTCTATACACATGGATTCCCCAGTTCTGTAAACTGCATTTACATATTGTTATTGCTGAGTACACAGTCTGATTCGGATATTTGTTACCAATTTTTGAGCACTAAAAAGTATCAGGACTGCAGATTTTTTGCTTGATTGGGGCAAGTTTAGCTAGGAATCCCTTGGTTACTTTAAGTAAATAATTATTAATGCCACTTGCTGAATTTGGGGCTAAATACTCTGCAGGAAATGGCACCACCTATCAGGTCTACTGTTGTGTGCTTTTCAATGGGGAAGAAGAGTCCTTTTTGTATCCAAAAGGAACAGATGCAAAATGATTGAATATTCCATGTCCAGGCAAACTTATCCTCTAGAAACATCCAAAAAGGATTTTGTAACACATTCTACAACCAGAAAGAAAAATTTCTCTAGAACAAGGAAAATTCTTTTATCAGCAACATTGCAGGACTTACTGTTAGATCTTTAGTGAAGTAACCATCATATTTAACATATACTTCAGGGTCAGAAATGCGCTATTTATGCCCATTTCATTCATTTCTTATAATATACATACACCAAAAGCTAAAAGGATCCATTCTTGATCTTTCTGTAGCCTGCTGACTTCCATAAAAAATATCCAAAAAGTTTATATCAAGATAAAATATTCCTGTTCATATAAAATGCTTACATGAAACTCTATCATGAAAATTGGGGCTTTTTTTCTCATTCAACAGCTTTGAATGAGTTTCCTAAAATAGGATTACAGTTTTCTTATTGCGAAATAAAGAAGATGGTAACGTAAATTCCCTAGAAAACAGATTAGAGAGTGATTAACGTGCTAAGTCTGGTTCAATCAAATGAAGTCATACATTAAGAATACATAACAATAAGACTAACATTTTTTATCTTACTGACATTGACAAATTCTAATTTTGTTTTTTTCTCATGATACAAATTGATGTACTGATATATTCATGGACTGAAATGTAGTGTTTCCAAAGTGAATGAAATTCAGCACCCAAATAATTTTTGTGTTGAAAGGGAGACCATATCTGAGAAAGTATTGGGAGAATTTCATGAAACTCACTGGATGAGTCCTTAACACTTGTTTCTTTATTAATTCAGGAAAATATTGCCTCAGTTAATTAAATATTTTCCATTCGATTTGAATAATCCTGAGATTTTATTAGGGCTTTTGGTTAAAATATGCTCATTAATGTCAGGATTGATCATACTAATACACTGTAGCTTGAGAATATATTCCTTTTTTTCAGAATATATTCTTGAACAATTTCTCGTTGTCATTTTATCTGTTTATAGACAGGAATTTTGTTTTTAATTATTTCATGTGTCCAGGAAAATATAATTTGGTTTCGAAGTCTTGTCAAACAAGAAGTTTTTACATGTGTGATATTTTTAGGTAAAAATAATGTGAACTTTTAGGAAAAGTAAAATATCTTTTATCATATTTCTAGCTTTCAGGGATCTAACGGAGTGTGTGACTTTATAAATAGATTTGTTTTCATTATGTCCTTTTACATTTCTTTATAAATTATTGGGAAGCCTCAAATTTCCTTTTATGTCAAGCATAAGCATAAGTATATACTCTAGTGTTTGTGATCAGTTACACAAGCATATACACTCAGGTTTAAAGTAATTAATCACCTTTTCACCATTAAGTGCATACCGTTTTGTTTCTGTACTGATTTTCAATATGAATTTGGAGAGATAGGCAAATATAGACATAGATTATGGACAAAGATATATATATATGTACATATATATGCATTTATCAGGTACAATGTGATACTTACATATAATTGAAGACATCAGCAATGCAAAATAAAAAATAGAAAAATGTCCTAGTATATATATGCAGATACATTGATGTAGTTAAATTATTGTAATGTTCATCCTATACGTAGTAGCATAATTGTCAACCTATAGTTAGTGGCACACAGTTTTGTTGCTGCTTCTTTATGTCTAAGATAGGTAAGCCAAGATCATGAATTTATAGAAATTTTGAGGAGAAGTTTCCATAAACACATACTATACATTGTTCTACACTAGATTTGAAGATAACTGAGATATTTCCCTAAGGTTCTCTATGTACTCTATGCAAGATAAATCTCCAAAACTATCAGTTTGCCATGGAATTGGTTCTTGCCATTGAGGAGATCAACAAGAATCTCCACCTTCTACCTAACATATCTCTTGGGTATGATTTCTACAACATCTGGGAAAGTAGTGAATACACATTGCTGAATACCCTCATCTGGCTCACAGGAAGGAGTAAGGTCACCCTTAATTTCACTTGCAGAAGAGAAAGCAAATGTATAGCAATCATTACTGGAAGAACAGGGGAATTTTCAGCCCAAATTGGAACACTTCTTAATGCTTACAAATATCCACAGGTAAGGTTCTTCTTGGGGCCAGATTTATTCCCCTAAAAACAGAAAACTATAAGATAGTGTGTTATAATATGTTTGAATCTTGATTTTTTTCTCCCATGTTTAATTTTTTTTCCTAATCATACAAGCTCAATAGGTACCCCCATCCTCTTCCTCCCACCACCCATCCCCAGTCATTCCCTATTGCACTCTGCCCGTTTCTCCCCTTCCTTTCATTGCCTCCCTCCCTCCCCCTGTCCTCATGCCACCCCCTTCCTCCCTCTCATCCCCTGGAACATCTTTTTGTGTGAATGCTAAATCTTCCTCTAAGTCCTCCACCCTAGTTAGAGTTCAGGACACAGTAGCATAGCCTAGGGCCCCTTCTTGGGCTCTCTGTTAGTATGGGAGCTCTATTATGACTGATAATCCCTTGCCTCTAAGGATCCTACTGCCTGTGATCCATGCTTGACTTTGAGAGGTCCTTGAAACGACAGCCCTTGTGCAGGTTAGGCAAAGTCCAATTCTGGCTGCTGCAGCCTTAACTTGTTTGGAGTATCTTGTACATCCTTGGTCCTTCCTGTCTTTGGTCTCTTAAAATCTTGCTGCCCCCTCTTTAGGATGTGGACAGATTTGGCTGGTCTTGTTCCAGATGAAGAATATAAGGTCTTTTGTGTTCTGAATTAAGGTTTTTTTGTTTGTTTGTTTGTTTTAAGTTTTGCTTTTCCTGCACTTCCCTGGGCTGCATTCTGATTAGTATAGAAGGTCACCTCCTAACCAAAGATAATAGACTGTTTCAATGTAGATCTTAATATAAGAGGAGACTGAAAGTTAGATGGAAGAACATGAGTAGGACATAGCAGTGGGTGGGGGGAGTGTCGGTGTCCCATTTACCAGATGGTTAACGTCTATCTGCCAGTCCCTATATCCTCCCTGATTGGTGAAATCAGACCTGTTTAGTTGCAAGTGACCCGGAGGGTAAGTGAGAGTGACATACACCAGATGTCTCTCTACTTATATGCAATACTTGACCATGGCCTACTTTGTTTACTGAAGCTTGGTGCCCTATCTCCTTTTTTTTTTTTTTTTTTTTTTTTTTTTGGTTTGAGGTCCTCTTCTTCTTCCCTCCTGATTATAATCTTTTGCCATTACAGCAGGTATTATAAAGATTTATCTTTAATTGTGTTTGGAACTAGGATCAATTTATTAGGGAGTAAACATAGTGTCTAACTTTCTGTGTTTGGGATATTTCACTCAATATAATTTTTTAAATTCCATCCATTTCCCAGAAAATCTCATTAACTATCTTTTTTGATGGCTGAGTAGTATTCCATTGTATAAATGTACCACATTTTCATCATCCATTCATCAACTGTTGGACATTTGGGTTGATTCCATCACTTTGCAGTGCTGCAATGAACATGGTTGTGCTCCTGTCACTGTAGTGAATTATTGCGTTATGGGAACAGATTTGGCTGGTCTGTTTCCAGATGATCAATATAACATCTTTTGTGTTCTGAATTAAGGTTTTTCCAAGAAGTAGTATAGCAAGGTCATATGGTATTCTAATCTTTTACTTTTTTAGAATTCACCAGACTGATCACCAGAGTGGTTTTATAAGAACGTATTCCCACCAGCAATATAGGAGACTTCCCTTCTCTCCACATCCTCTCCAGCACGTGGTGTTGTTTGTATTGTGGATTTTTGTCATCCTGAATGGGGTGAGATGATATCTCAGGGAGGTTTTGATTTACATTTCCCTGATGGTCAAGGATGCTGAGCATTTTTTAAGATATTTGTTACACATTTCAATTTCATCCCTGAAAAAGTTTCTTTTGAGTTCCCAGCCCTTTTTTTTTCCCAGCCCTTTTTTTAATTGGGTCATTTATCTCCTTGGTGTTTAGTTTTCTAAGTTCTTTGTGCAATCTGGATAATAGAACTCTATCATATATGTAGCTAGTGAAGATTTTTTTCCCATTCTGTGGGTTGCCTTTTAACACAGTTTACAATCTTTTTATCTGAGCAGAAGCTCTTTAATTTTATAAGATCCCATATGTAGAGTATTGGTTCCAGTGACTGTGCTATTGGATTTCTGTTTAGGAATTGTTGGCCTAGCTCAATCAACTCCAGGGAGTTCCCTACCCTTTCTACTAGGGTTTTTATTGTGTCTGGCCTAATATTGAGGTCCTTGATCTATTTGGAATGGATTTTTGTGCATGGTGACAAGTAAGGGTCCAGTTTTATATTCTGCATGTAGACATCCAGTTTTGCCAGCACCATTTGTTGAAAAATGCTGTTCTTTGTCCATTGAATTTTTAAGCCCCTTTGTCAAATGTCTAATGGCTATAACTGTGTAGGCTTCTATCTGGTTCTTCTACCCTTATCTATGGATCTATGTGTCTATTTTGGAGCCAGTACCAGGCTGTTTTTATTACTATGATTTTGTAGTATAGATTAAGGTTCTATATGGTGATACCTCCAGCAGTGTTTTTATTACTCAGGATTGTTTTTGCTATCCTGAGCCTTTTATGCTTCCATATGAATTTTGAAATTGTTTGGTCAATTTCTTTAAAGAATTGCTTTGGAATTTTGATTGGTATAGCACTGAATCTGTATTTTGCTTTTGGTAAGATGCTCATTTTTATGTCTATTTTACTGATCAAGGAGTGTGGGAGGTCTTTCTACCTTTTGGTGTCTTTTGTAATTTCATTCCTTAGGGTTTTAAAGTTTTCATTATAAATGTCTCTCACTTCTTTGGTTAGATGTATACCAAGGTATTTCATTATTTTAGGGGCTCTAGGAAATTGGATTGTTTCTCTTAGGACATTTCACTATCTTCATCCTTGGTATATAGGAAGGCCATTGATTTTTGCATGTTTGTTTTGTAACCTGCCCTTCTGCTGAACTTATGTATTACTTCCAGCATTTTCCTGGTGCAGTTTTAGGATCACTCTGGTATACAATCATATCATCTGCAAATAGAGATATCTTGACTTCTTCCTTGCCAATTTGAATCCCTTTATCTCCCTTTCTTGTCTTATGGCTGTAGCTAAGACTTCAAACAAAATGGTGAATAGAAGTGGTGAGAGTAGACAGTCTTGTCTAGTTTTTAATTGAAGTGGTAATGCTTCAAATTTTTCCTCATTGAGTATAATCCTTGCAGTTGGCTTGTTGTATAAAGCTTTTATTAGGTTTATGAAAGTTCCTTCCATTCCAACTGTCTCTAAGGTTTTGATCAAAAAAGGATGTCAGATCTTTTCAAAAGGTTTTCCTGCATCTATTATGAGTATCATGTTGTCTTGGACTTTGGATTGGTATATATGATGGATTACATTTATTGATTTGCATATGTTGAACCAAACATGTATGCCTGGGATAAAGCCCACTTGATCACAGTGAATGATCTTTTGATGTATTTTTGAATGGATTTGCTAAGAATTTTTTGAGAATCTTTGCATCTGTGTTCATCAAAGAGATTGGCCAATAGTTTTTTTAAGTGTACCCTTATTAAGTTTTGGGATTAGTTTGATATTATCTTCATAGAAAGAATTTGGAAGTGCTCCTTCCATCACAATTTGATGGAACAGTTTAAGGAGTATTTTTGTTAGTTTTCCTATTTAAGGAATCTGGTAGAATTCTGTGCTGAAGCCAACTGGTCCAGGACATTTTTTGTGGGAAGTTTTGAGATCACTTCATCAATTTCCTCATACGTTATAGGAATATTTAAACAATTCAAAACTTCCTGATTCAATTTACTTAAATTGAGCTTATTCAGGACTTCATCCATTTCTTTTATGCTATCAAATTTCATGGCATAAAATTTTTTGAAATATGACCTTACGATTCCCTGAATTTCTTGGGTATCAGGTGTCATAACTCCATTTTCATCTCTAAATTTGCTTTTTTGTCATATTTATTTATTACTTTTCCAATCGTACAAGCTTAATAGGTACCTAAGTCTCCTCCCTCCATCCACCCCTCACCAGTCCACCTTGCACACTCCCACCCTTTTCCCCTTCCTTCCACCCCCCTCCCTAACTTTTCCTGAGTGTCCCCCCCTTCCTCCCCTTCCATTCCCTGAAGCATCCTTTAGTGTGAATATGAATCTTCACTCTGTGTTCTCCACTCTAGTGAGGTTTAAGGACTCAGTGGCATTGCCCAGAGTCATATCTCGGGCTCCCCTTTAGTATGGGAACACTATTATGACTGTTAATCCCTTGCCTCTAAGCATCCTACTGCCTGTTATCCATGCTAGCCTTTGGGGGGTCATTTGCATGTCAGTCATTGGGCAGGTCATGCAAAGTCTGATTATGGCTACTGGGGACCTAGCTTGTGTGGTGTATCTTGCATATCAGTGGTTCTACCCATCTTTAGACTCTTACAATCTTACCACTCCCTCTTCTGCAAATTTCCCTGAGCTTTAGGACGGGGAGCCTTTTGGCTGGTCTGGTTCCAGGTTATTAATGTAGGGTCTCTGATGTTCTGAATTATGGTTTGTTGTTGTTTTCAGATTTTGCTGTTCCTGTACCACCACTGGCTCCATCCTGATTGGAATTGGATGTCACCTTCTAACCAGAAATAAAAGGCTGTTTAAATGGATTCTTACTATAAGAGTATATTCAAAGGCAGGTGAAATAGGAGTAGGACACCTCAGTGTGGAGGGGTCAGTCTCCCATTTGAAGGCTGGTTACCATGTATCTGCCAGACTCTATACCCTACCTGACTGGTGAGATCAAACCCTCTAAGTCGCAAGTGACCATGAAGGAAAGAGAAAGATTAAGCAGGTGTCTCGCTACTTACTTGAAATACTTGATGGTGACCTATTTTCACTACTGTAGCATGATCCCATCTCTCCTTATTTCTGGGGCCCTCCTTCCCCTTTTCTCATGTTTATAGTCTTTACAATTACTGTAGCTATTACAGAGATTTATCTTTGAATATGTCAATAAGTGTGTTTGGGACTAGGATCCACCTATTAGGGAGTACATATGGTACTTAGTTTTCTGTGTTTGGAATACTACACTCAATACAATTTTTTCAAATTCCATCCATTTCCCAGCAAATTTTATGAATTCATCTTTTTTTGATGGCTGAGTAGTATTCCACTGTATAAATGTATGACATTTTCATTATCCACTCATCAACGGTTGGGCATTTGGGTTGATTCCATGACTTTGCTATTATAAATACTGCTACTATGAACATAGTTGTGCTTGTATCATTGAGGAGAATCCAATTCTCAGTCAGCATCATAGTTTTTATTTTTCAGGAGTTAGTGTATTTTCTGCTGTTTGTTGTGCTGCAGACATCAAATTTTAGACCATGGTAGTCTGATAGGGTACAGGCTAAAATTTTAACTTTCCTATATATGTGGAGATTTGTTTTGTGGCCCAATATATGGTCTATTTTGGAGAAAGCTCAGTGTGCTGCTGAGAAAAATGTGTATTCTTTGGTACATGGATGAAAAGTTTGATAGAGATCTGTAAGAGCCTTTTCAGTAAGAGTTTGATTAAGTTCCAATGTGATTCTGTTGAGTTTTTGACCTGTTGATCTATCCCATGTTGAGAGGGCGGTGTTGAAATCCCCAAGAATTATTGTTTTGGGGTTGATTTCTCACTTTAGACACTTTAGGGTTTGCTTAATGAATGTAAGGGGGCCGTATTGGGTGCATATATGTTCAGTATTGTGAAGTCTTCCTGGTGAATTGTGCATGTGACTAAAATGAAGTATCCTTCTGTGTCTCTTATAATTTTTTTTTTGGTTTGAAGTCCACTTTGTCAGATAGATAATACTACCCCTGCCTGTTTCCTGATTTGATTAGCTTGCAGCATTTTTGACCAGCCTTTTACTTTTAGAATGCACCTATGTTTTGTGGTGAAATGTGTTCCCTGAAGGCAACAGATGGATGGGTTGTAATTTCTAATCCAAGTTTCAAATCTGAGTCTTTTGATTGGTGGGTTAATTCTATTGACATTTAGTGTTACAATGGAGAAATTACTTTTAATTTCTGACACTTTTTATGTAAAATGGCTTTACTAAGTATATTTAGATTTTAGGTTTTGGTGGTATTATACTACCCTTCTGTCCTCCTGGATATGTGTGTCCTTTTCTTCAAGCATGAATATCTTTTCTAGCATTTTTTAAAGGCCTGGTTTGGTAGACATATAAACCTTCATATTGTCTTTGTCTTGGGAAATTTTTCTTTCACCCTCAATCATGATTGATAGTTCTGCCTGGTATATCAGCGTGGGTTCACATTTTTGCTCATCCAATACCAGAAATATGTCTCTCCAAATTCTTCTTGCTTTTACTTTTTCCAATGAAAAGTCATTTATTACTTGAATAGGTTTACCTTTAAAAGTGAAGCTCTTAGCACCTGTTCTTTGTCTTGTATGTGGAGTGTTTTGACTATTATCTGCCATGAGGAGTTTCTATTTTGGTCATATCTGTTTGGGGTGTGGAATGCCTCTTGTATTTGGATGGGTCTCTCTTTCTTTAGATGAGGAATGTTTTCCTTTATTATAATCCAAAAAATTTTGCCAGGTGTGGTATTTTGGGATTCTTGTTCTGGTATTCCATAAATGCACTCCTTAGGCTTCTTCAAATTGTCCCATAACTCTTGAATATTCTTCTCAAGTATGTTTTTAGCTTCAACAACCTCTTCCATTGAACTGGTTAGTTCTTCCACTTTGTCTTCAAGATCTGATATTCTATTTTCTCTTTCATTAGTTCATGCCGATAAGCCTGTCTGTTGAGTTCTGGGTTGAAGATAACTTCTCTTTCAGTTCAATTTTGAACTCTACTTGAGGTTGTTTTAATTGCTCTATGCCTTTTTTTTTCTTCAACTGTTTTTCTCATGCCTCCAAGTGCCTGTTGTGTTCCTGTTCAAAGTGGTTGATGTGGTTATGTAACCCCTCTTGGATTTCTTCTTTCATAGCATTGATCATGGTAAAGATTAGGCTTTGAAAATTGTTATCTTGGATATGGCTTTATTGGCTATTTTCTGTGAGTTTGTTTTGGCTGGAATATATCACTATGGGATTAATTCTTTTGATAGGAGATTTGTTGTCTTGGTTTTTGTTTCTTATGGGTTTGTGCTGTGACCCGGGCATTGTTGTTTTATCTCTTAAGACCTTATTTCAGTTTCTGTGTGTTTTTGACTGAACTGAATTAGTTGGTATTAGTACCCTTGACAATTATTACTAGTGTTTGCCTTGGAGTTGGGTACATTTGTCTGGTATTGGTATTATTTCATAGATGAGGCTATTAGACTATTAGTACATCAATTAAGTCAGGTTTAGTAGACAGAGAGTAAAGATTTGTACGGTAGTGTACTTTTTTGGTTTATTACCTTGGTGATATGAGACAGTGAATAGTATAGTCCCTGAAGTTGTGCGTGTTTTGGGATGGCTATATGGAAAAGTTAAACTACAGTGACTAATAATTGAATGGAACAAGATGGTAAAAAGGGTTTACTTATCTTTGAGCTGGATGTGAAGAATCTCTCTCATGTGATAGGATGATTTTAGACTTTCCATGGGATTTCTTTGGGCTCTGTTGAATTCTAAGGGGCAAGGAGACCACCCTGGTCCACTTCCGGGGCAAAAAGGGCCATGTGTCTAGTTGTCCTGCAGATCACTTGGGACCTGGGGCTTGGCCTAGTGGCCTTCCCCAACACCAGAGCAGACTGGCTGCCTGGTGGGATGGGTGGGTGACCTGGGGCCTGGGGCATGGACTAGGGGCCTTACCTGAGGAACAGGAGGTATGTCCTTTCAGCATCATGAGCAAAAATGTGATGTTTCTAAATTTGTTAATTTGGGTCTTTCCCTTGATTTTGATTAATTTGCTAGGGATATATCAATGTTATCGATTATTTTAAAAGAACTCGGTCTCTGTTTTGTTGATTATTTGTAGATTTGTTTTGTGGCCCAATGTGCAGTTTGTTTTACAGAAAGTTCTGTGGGTTGCTGAGAAGAACATGTTTGGATGAAAGTTTTGATAGAGATTTCAGTAAGGGTTTGATTCAGTTCCTATTTGTCTCTGTTGAGTTTTGGCATGTTGATCCATCCCATGTTGAGAGTGTGGTATTGAAATCCCCATGTATTATTGTTTTGGGATTGAGACCTTGCTTTAGACTCTGTAGTGTTTGCTTAATGAATGTTAAGGAGCCCATATTAGGTCCATATATCCTCAATATTGTGATGTCTTCATGGTGAGTTGGTCCCGTGACCGAAATGTAGTGTCCTTCTGTATCTCTCATGATTTTCTTTGGTTTGAAGTCCACTTTGTCAGATAGCATCATTGCTACCCCTGATTGTTTCCTGGTTCCATTATCTTGAAGAATTTTTGACAATCTTTTCACTTTTATAATGTGCCTACCATTTGTGGTGAGATGTACTTTCAGAAGACAGCAGATGGATGTGTTGTGATTTCTAGTCCGTGTTGGTAAGCCGTGTCTTTTGATTGGTGAGTTAATTCCATTGAAATTTACTGTTATAACAGAGAAATTACTTTTAATACCTGACACTTTTTGTGTTTTAGCGGCTTATATCAGCATCTTATTTAGCTTCTAGGTTGTGGTGGCATATTTCCCTTTTGTACTCTGAGATATGCTTGTTCTTTTCTTCAAGCTTGAGTATCTTTTCTAGCATTTTTTGAAGGCATGGTTTGGTAGACATGTAAGCCTTCAAGTTATCTTTATTTTGGAAAATTTTTCTTTCACCCTCAATCATGACTGATAGTTTTGCTGGGTGTATCAGCCTGAGTTGACATTTGTGCTCATTCCATATTTGAAGTACATCTGTCTCTCCAAGCTCTTCTTGCTTTTACTGTTTCCTTTGAAAACTCATTTGTTATTTTAATAGGTTTACTTTTGAGAGTGACTTATTTTTTCCCCCTTGAAGCTCTCAGCACCTATTCTTTGTCTTGTATGTAGAGCGTTTTGACTATTATCTGCCATAAAGAGTTTCTACTCTGGTCATATCTGTTTGGGGTGCGGAATGCCTCTTGTATTTGGATAAGCTTCTCTTTCTTTAGATATAGAAAGTTTTCCTTTATGTTAACTGAGAAATTACCTCAGGTATGATATTTTGGAATTCTTTTTCTGGTATTCCATGAATGTGCATGTTAGGCTTCTACAAGGTGTCCCATAATTCTTGAATATTCCTCAATATATTTTTGACTTTAACCACCTCTTTCATTGAGCTGGTTAGTTCTTCCACTTTCTCTCAAGATCTGATATTCTATTTTCTGCTTCATTAGTTCTGCTGATAAGCCTCTCTGTTGAGTTCTGGGTTGAAGATAGCTGGTCATTTAGTTTGAGTTTAAACTCTGCTTGAGATTGTTTTAACTGCTCTAATCCTATTTTTGTTTCTTCATCTGCTTTTCTCATCTCCTTTAAGTGCCTGTTGTATTCTTGTTCAAAGTGTTTGGTGTGATTATTTATCTCCTCCCTGATTTCCTCTTTCATTTTTTTGATCATAGTAAAGATCAGGCTTCAAAATTCATTATCTTGGGTATGGCTTTCTTGGCTATTTTCTGTGAGTGTGTTCTGGTTGGATTCCATCATTACGGGCTTCATTCTTTTTGTAGGAGACTTGTTGTACTGGTTTTTGTTTCTCATAGATTTGCACAGTTACCTGAGCATTTTTCTTTTTTTTATACATTTTTTATTATTATTTCTGCTCATACAAACTTAATAGTACACTGGTTCCCTCCCTCCCTCCCTCCTCTTCCTCCCCCCGAACCCCCTGCTTCCCCTCTCCTCACCCCTCCCTCCCCATCCCCCAGTGCCTCCCCCCCCAATTCCTAGAGAGTCCTTTAATGTGCATGCCAGACTCTCCTCTGGGCCATCCACTCCGATGACATACTAGGACCTAGTGACATTTCCCTGAACCCTGTCCCATGTTCCCCTTAAGCATAGGAACACTACTGTGGCTGTCAATCCCTTGCCTCCAAGGATCTTGGTGCCTTTAGCAGATGATAGACTTTGTGAGGTCAATAGTGTGTTGGACATTGCGCAGGGCATGAAAAGTCCTATTATGATTGCTTCAGCCTTAACCTGTGTGAGTATCTTGCAAATCATTGCTCCTCCCATTCTTTTGCTCTTACAATCTTACCACCCCCTTTTCCGCAAATGTCCCTGAGCTTCAGGATGGGGAGAGATTAGGTTGGCCTAGTTCTAGGTGGTTGACATAGAGTCTCTGAAGTTATGGATAGTGGTTTGTTGATTTTCTTTTGCAGTTTTGCTGCTCCTCCAATGCCCTTCACTCCATCCTCATGGGCATTGTATGTCACCCCCTGGCCAGAGACAAAAAGCTGTTAAACTGGAGTCTTGTTATAAGAGCACATTCAAGGGTAGATGTAATAAAAGTAGGAAACCACAGTGAGGGAGGGGTAAATCACCCATTTGCAAAATGGTTACTTTTTATCTGCCAGACTATATGCTCTCCCATTCTGGTGAGATCATACTCCCTCAGTTGTAAATGATCAGGAACGAACGTCTGTGAACTTAACCAGGTGTCTCATTACTTACTTGCAGTCCTTGATGGAGGCCTATTTTCTCTGCTGTAACATGGTCCCCTCTCTCCTTGTTTCTGGTGTGTCACTCCAACCCCATCCCTCCTATTAATAATCCTTGGAATTACTGTAGGTATTACAGAGATTTATCTTTGAGTGTCTCAAGGTGGGCTGGGTGGGTTTGGTACTAGGAGCCACCTATTAGGGAGTACATATGGCGCTTAATTTTCTCGATCTGGGATACTTCACTTAATATAATTGTTTCTAATGACATCCATTTTCCGGCAAATTCCAGCAATTCATCTTTTTTGATAGCTGAGTAGTACTCCATTGTATAGATTTACTACAGTTTCCTTAACCACTCATCAACTGTTGGACATTTGGGTTGATTCAATGACTTTCCCATTGTAAACAGTGCTGCTATGAACATGGTCGCGCTCGTGCTATCGAGATGAATTGTTGCTGTATGAGGGGTTATTCCCAAAAGTGGAATCTCAGGGTCATATGGCATTTCAATCTCTAGTTTCTTTAAGAATCTCCAGACAGCTCGCCAGAGTGGCTGTATGAGCCTGCATTCCTACCAGCAATGTAGGAGAGTTCCCTTCTCTCCACATCTTCTCCAACATTTGTTGTTGTTTGTATTCTGGATTTTTGCCATCCTCACCGGGGTGAGATGATATCTCAAGGAAGTTTTGATTTGCATTTCCCTGATGGCTGCAGAAATGGAGCATTTTAAAAGATATTTGTTAGGCATTTTAATTTCATCCCTGGTAAATTTTCTTTTAAGTTTCAGGACCCATTTTTTAATTGAGCCATTAGTTTCCTTGGTGTTATTTTTCTAAGTTCTTTGTGCACTCTGGATAGTAGAGCTCTATCAGATATGTGGTTAGTGAACATTTTCTCCCATTCTGTGGGTTGCCTTTGAGCTCCTGTTACAATCTCTTTATCTGAACAGAAGCTCTTTAATTTCACAAGGTACCAACTGTTGAGAGTTTAAGCCGTGGTGGTCTGATAAGGTGCAGGCTAGAATTTCAACATTCTTGTATATGTGGAGATTCCTTTTGTGGCCCAATATGTGATCTATTTTGGAGAAAGTTCCATGTGCTGCTGAAAAAAAATGTGTATTCTTTGGTGCTTGGATCAAAAGTACGATAGAGATCGGTAAGGTCCATTTCAGTAAGGTTAAGCTCCAAAGTGTCTCTGTTAAGTTTTTTACCTGTTGACCTATCACATGTTGAGAGGGTGGTATTGAAATCCCCAAGAATTATCGTTTTGGGATTGATCTCTTGCTTTAGACGTTGTAGGGTTTGCTTAATGAATGTGGGAGGGGCCGTGTTGAGTGCATATATATTCAGTATTGTGAAGTCTTCCTGATGAATTGCACCTGTGACTAAGATGTAGTATCCATCCGTGTCTCTTATAATTTTCTTTGGTTTGAAGTCCACTTTGTCTGATAGCATAATGGCTACCCCTGCCTGTTTTCTGTTTCCATTAGCTTATAGAATTGTTGACCAGCCTTTTATTTTTAGGCGTGCCTATCTTTTGTGGTGAGATGGGTTTCCTGCAGGCAGCAGATTGATGGATTGTGATTTTTATTCCAAATTTGTAATCTGTGTCTCTTGATCAGTGAGTTAATTCCATTAACATTTAGTGTTATAATGGAGAAACTTTTTAATTCCAGACATTTATTATGTTTAGTAGTTTTTATAAGTATATTGCTTCGCTTTTAATGGTGTTATACTTGCCTTCTGTTCTCCTGGATATGCCTGTTTTTTTCTTCAAGCTTGAGTATCATTTCTAGCATTTTTTGAAGGCCTGGTTTGGTGGACATGTATCCCTTCAAGTTGTCTTTGTGCTGGAAGATTTTTCTTTCTCCCTCGATCATGACGGATAGTTTTGCAGGGTAAATCAGCCTGGGTTGCTCATTCAATACTTGAAGTATGTCTCTCCAAGCTCTTCTTGTTTTTACTGTTTCGATTGAGAGGTCATTTATTATTTTAATAGGTTTATCTTTAAAAGTGACTTGTTTTTTCTCCCTTGAAGCTCTCAACACCATTTCTTTATCTTGAATGTGGAGTGTTTTAACTAATATTTCCTGTGGCAAGCTTCTGTTTTGGTCATATATGTTTGGGGTGTGGAATGCTTCTTGTATATGGATGGGCGTCTCTTTTTTTATGTGAGGAAAGTTTTCCTTGATGATTGTTTGAAAAATTTCCTCAGGGGTGGTATTTTGAGATTCTTGCTCTGGTATTCCATCAATACGCATGTTGGGCTTCTTCAGGGTGTCCCATATCTCTTGAATATTTCTCTCAAGTATCTTTTTGGCTTTAACAACGTCTTCCATTGAGCTGGTTAGTACTCCCACTTTATCTTCAAGGTCTGAAATTCTGTTTTCTGCTTCATTGGTTCTGCTGATAAGACTCTCTGTGGAGTTCTGGGTTGAAGGTAACTTGTCTTGTAGCTCAGTTTTAAACTCTGCTTGCGTCTGTTTTAACTGCTCTATGCCAGTTTTTGTTTCTTGCACTGTTTTTCTCAACTCCTCCAAGTGTCTGTTGTGTTCCACTTCAGAGAGATTGATTCAGTTATTTAATTCCTCCCTGATTTCCTCTTTCATAGTATTGAACATAGTAATGATCGTATTTTGAAAGTTATTATCCTGGGTCAGGCTTTCTTGGCCATTTTCCGTGGGTTTGTTCTGGTTGGAGTCTAACATTATGGGATTAATTCCTTCAGTGGGAGATTTGTTTATTTGAGTGTTGTTTCTCATGGATTTGCACTTTGACTTGGGCATTGTCGTTTTAAGTCTTAAGATCTTTCAATTTCTGTGCGTTTTTCACTGAACTGAATTATTTGGCCTGCGGTTCTGGGGGTGGGCAGGGCCGGAGCTTACCTAGGTCGCTGTGTGTCCCGGCTGTACCCCATGTGCATCAGGGGCGTTGGAGTGGGAAAGGGAGAATGCGGCATCAGCGGGGGGCTATTTAACCTGGCGGGGTGGCTCTGGCTGGCTGGTGGGAGAAGCTCGGTCCCTTGGGCTGCCTGGGGTTCTGGGGGTAAGCAGGGGGCAGAGATTACCTAGGTAAAGGTGCGTACCTGCTGGAACGCGTGCACATCCCAGGAGGCAGAGTGGGGAAAGGCAGAAGCTCTTTAATTTCACAAGATTCCAACTGTTGAGAGTTTGTAGCTGTGACTGTGCCATTGGATGTCTGTTTAGGCAATGTTGGCCTAGTCAAATCAGCTCTAGGGTGTTCCCTATCCTTTCAACTACCGTTTTTATAGTCTCTGGCCTTATATCAAGGTCCATGAGCCATTTGGAATTAAGTCTTGTACATGGTGACAAGTATGGGTCCAGTTTTAATCTTCTGCATGTGGAGATACAGTTTTGCCAGCACCATTTGTTGAAGACACTGTTCTTTTTCCATTGAATTTTTGGGCCCCTTTGTCAAAGACCAAATGGCTGTAGTTTTGTGGGCTTGTATCTGGGTCCTCAATCCTTATCCATTGATCTGTGTGTCTATTTTGGAGCCAGTACCAGGCTGTTTTTAGAACTATGGATTTGTAGTATAGACTAAGATTTGGTATGGTGATACCTCCAGCAGTGTTTTTGTTACTCAGGATTGTCTTTGCTATCCTGGGTTTTTTGTGCCTCCATATGAATTTTGAGATTATTTGGTCAACTTCTTTAAAGAATTGCTTTGGGATTTTAATTGGTGTAGCATTGAATTTGTGTATTACCTTTGTTAGGATGGTCATTTTTACGATGTTGATTCTGACAATCCAGGAACAAGGGAGGTCTTTCCATCTTCTGGTGTCTTCTGCTATTTCTTTCTTGAGGGTTTTAAAGTTTTCATTGTAAAGGTCTTTTACCTCCTTGGTTAGGTTTATACCAAGGTACTTCATTTTTTTAGTGGCTATAGTAAATGGGATTGTTTCTTTCAAGGCTTTTTTACTTCTTTCATTCTGGGCATATAGGAAGGCCACTGATTTTTGCACATTTATTTTGGATCCTGCCACCCTGCTGAACTTCTCAATTAGTTCCAGGAGCTTCCTGGTGGAGTTTTTGGAATCACTCAGGCATAAGATCATGTCATCTGCAAATAGGGATAGCTTGACTTCTTCCTTGCCAATTCGAATCCCTCTTAAGTCCTTTTCTTGTCTTATGGCTTCAGCTAAGACTTCAAGTACAATATTGAATAAAAGTGATGAGAGTGGACAGCTTGTCTAGTTCCTGATCGAAGTGGGAATGCTTCCAGTTGTTCCCCATTGAGCATAATCCTTGCTGTGGGCTTGTTGTATACAGCTTTTATTATATTGATAAAGGTTCCTTCCATTCCTACTGTCTCTAGCGTTTTCATCATAAAAGGCTGTTGGATCTTGTCAAAAGCTTTTTCTGCATCTATTGAGAGTATCATGTGGTCTTGGACTTTGGACCGGTTTACATGATGAATTACATTTTTTGATTTGCATATGTTGAACCAATCTTGTGTGCCTGGGATAAAGCCTACTTGGTCCCCGTGAATGACCTTTTTGATATGTTTTTGAATCCGATTTGCTAAGACTTTGTTGAGTTTTCTTTTTAAGTGAATCTTTATTAGGTTTTGTGATTAAAACAATATTAGCTTCATAAAAGGAATTTGCTAGTGTTCCTTCCTTTGCTCTTCGATGGAACAGTTTAAGGAGTATTGGTGTTATTAATGCCTTCAATATCTGGTAAAACTCTGTGCTGATTCCTTCGGGTCAAAGATTTTTTTGGTGGGAAAATTCCAGATTATTTCTTCAATTTCTTTATATGTTATAGGACTATTTAAATAATTCACAACTTCCTGATTCAATTTAGGTAAGTTGTGTTTACTTAGAAATTCATCCATCTCTTTTGTGTTGTCATATTTCACAGAGTATAAGTTTTTGAAATATGATGTTATAATTCTCTGGATTTCTTGGGTATCAGTAGTGATAACTCCATGTTCATTTCTAATTTTGTTAATTTGGGTTTTCTCTCTCTTGCTTTTGGTTAATTTAGCTAGGGGTGTACCAATCTTATTGATTTTTTCAAAGAACCAGGTTTCTCTGGTTGATTTTTTCTATCGTTTTCCTAATCTTGATTTCAGATATTTCTCCCCTTATTTTGCTAATCTCCTCTCTTCTACTGCTTTTGGGATCAGATTGCTCTAGTTTCTCTAAAGCTTTAAGCTGTATTGTTATTTATTTCTGATGTTTCCATTTTTTTAACATTTTTTATTATTATTTCCACTCATACAAACTTAATAGGTAGACCAGTTCCCTCCCCCCTCCTCCTCCCCCCCGAAACTCTGCTCCCCCTCCCTCCCACCCCATCTCCCAGTGCCTCCCCCCCAATTCCCAGAGAGTCCTTTATTGTGTATGCCTAACTCTCCTCTTGGTCCTCCTTTCCGATGACGTAAAAGGACCCAGTGGCATTTCCCTGAACCCTTTCTCGTGTTCCCCTTAAGCATAGGAACAGTACTGTGGCCATCAATCCCGTGCCTCCAAGGATCTTGGTGCCTTTAACCGATGTTAGACTTTGCGAGGTCAATAGTGTGGCGGACATGGCGCAGGGCATGCAAAGTCCTATTATGATTGCTTCAGCCCTATCTAGTGTGGAGACTCTTCAGATCATTGCTCCCCCCATCCTTTTGCTCTTACAATTTTACTGCCCCCTCTTCCACAAATGTCCCTGAGCTTCAGGATGGGGGGAGATTAGGCTGGCTTAGTTCTATGTGGATGATATAGAGTCTCTGAAGTTCTGGATTGTGGTTTGTTGATTTTCTTTTGCAGTTTTGTTGCTCCAGCAATGCCCTTCACTCCATCCTGATGGGCACTGTATGTCACCCCCTGGTCAGAGACAAAAAACTGTTAAACTGGAGTCTTGTTATAATAGCACATTCAAGGGTAGATGTAATAAAAGCAGGAAACCTCGGTGAGGGAGGGATCAGTCACCCATTTGCAAAATGATCTCTTTTCATCTGCCAGACTATATGCCATCCCCTTCTGGTGAGATCATACCCCCTCAGTTGTACATGATCAGGAACGAACGTCTGTGAAATTAACCAGGTGTCACATTACTTACTTGCATTCCTTGGAGGTCGATTTTCTCTGCTGTAACATGGTCCCCTCTCTCCTTGTGTCTGGTGTGGCCCTCCAACCCCATCCCTCCTATTCACAATCCTTGCAATTACCGTATTACAAAGGTTTACCCTTGAGTGTCTCAATGTGGGCTGGGTGAGTTTGGTACTAGGAGCCACCTATTAGGGAGTACATACGGTGCTTAACTTTCTGGGATTGGGATACTTCACTTAATGTAATTCTTTCTAATGACATCCATTTCCCAGCAAATTCTAGTAATTCATCATTTTTGATGGCTGAGTAGTACTCCATTGTATAGATGTACCACAGTTTCCTTATCCACTCGTCAACTGTTGGACATTTAGGTTGATTCCATGACTTTGATATTGTAAACAGTGCTGCTATGAACATGGTCATGCTTGTGCTATCGAGGTGAACCTCTGCTGCATGGGGGGTTATTCCCAAAAGTGGGATAGCAGGGTCATATGGCATTTCAATCTTTAATTTCTTTAAGAATCTCCAGACGGCTCGCCAGAATGGCTGTATGAGCCTGCATTTCCACCAGCAATGTAGCAGAGTTCCCCTCTCTCCACATCCTCTCCAGCACTTGTTGTTGTTGTTGTTGTTGTTTGTATTGTGTAGCTCCATTTTTTTTTTGATGTAGGCATTAAGAGCTATGAACTTACCTCTTAGGACAGCTTTCATTGTGTCCCAGAGATTTTGGTAAGTTGTATTTTCATTATCATTTGCTTTCAGGAAATCTTGAATTTCCCTTTAATTTCTTCCTGAATCCAGTTCTCATTCAGCATCATATTGTTAAGTTTCCATGAGATAGTGTATTTTCTCTTGTTTGTTGTGTTGGGGATGTCCAGCTTTAGGCCGTGTGATCTGATAGGGCACAGGTTAGAATTTCAAATTTTGTATATGTGTAGATTCATTTTTTTGGCCCAATATGTGATCTATTTTGGAGAACGCTCCATGTGCTCCTGAGAAAAATGTGTATTCTTTGGTGCGTGGGTGAAAAGTTCGATAGAGATCTGTAAGGTCGATTTCTTTAAGCGTTTGATTAAGTTCCAACGTGTCTCTGTTAAGCTTTTGACCTGTTGATCTATCCCATGTTGAGAGGGGGGTGTTGAAGTCCCCAAGAATTATTGTTTGGGGTTTGATTTCTTGCTTTAGATGCTGTAGGGTTTTCCTAATGAATGTGTAGGGGCCCGTATTAGGTGCATAAATGTACAGTATTCTGAAGTCTTCCTGGTGAATTGTACCTGTGACTAAAATGTAGTATCCATCTGTGTCTCTTATGATTTTCTTTGGTTTGCAATCCACTTTGTCTGAAAGCATAATTGCTACCCCTGCCTGTTTCCTGATTCCATTAGCTTGCAATATTTTGGACCAGCCTTTCATTCTTCGGATGTGTCTATCTTTTGTGGTGAGATGAGTTTCTTGAAGGCAGCAGATTGTTGGATTGTGGTTTTTAATACAAGTTTGAAATCTGTATGTCTTAATCGGTGAGTTAATACCAATGACATTTAATGTTATAATGGAGAAATTATTTTTAATTCTGGATATTTTTTATGTTTAGTAGATTTTGTAAGCGTGTTGTTTGATATTTATGTTTTGGTGGTATTATACTTCCCTTCTGTCCTCCTGGATATGCTTGTTCTTTTCTTCAAGTTTGCGTATCATTTCTAGCATTTTTTGAAGGCCTGGTTTGGTAGACATGTATCCCTTCAAGTTGTCTTTGTGCTGGAAAATTTTTCTTTCTCCCTCATTCATGACAGATAGTTTTGCCAGGTATATCAGTCTGGGTTGGCATTTTTGCTCATTTAATACTTGAAGTATGTCTCTCCAAGCTCTTCTTGCTTTTACTGTTTCCATTGAGTAGTCATTTGTTATTCTAATAAGTTTACCTTTAAAAGTGACTTGCTTTTTTTCTCTTGAAGCTCTCAGCACCTTTTCTTTGTCTTGAATGTGGAGTGTTTTGACTATTATTTGCCGTGGCGATTTTCTATTTTGGTCATATCTGTTTGGAGTTCGAAATGCCTCTTGTATTTGGATAGTCCTCTCATTCTTTAGTTGTAGGAAGTTTTCATTTATGATGAATTGAAATATTTCTTCAGGTGTGGTATTTTGGGATTCTTGTTCTGGTATTCCATGAATGTGCATGTTAGGCTTCTTCAGGGTGTCCCATATCTCTTGAATGTTCCTCTCCAGTATCTTCTTGGCTTTAACAATCTCTTCCATTGAGCTTGTTAATTCTCCCACTTTGTCTTCAAGATCTGAAATTCTATTTTCTGCTTCGTTAGTTCTGCTGAGAAGACTCTCTGTTGAGTTTTGGGTTGAAGATAACTTGTCTTTTAGTTCAATTTTAAACTCTGCCTGAGACTGTTTTAACTGCTTTATGCGTATTTTTGTTTCTTGAACTGTTTTTCTCAACTCCTCCAAGTGCCTGTTGTGTTCCTGTTCAAAGTGGTTGATTCGGTTATTTAACTCTTCTCGGATTTCCTCTTTCATAGTATTAATCATAGTAATGATCATACTCTGAAAGTCGTTATGTTGGGTCTGGCTTTCATGGCTATTTTCTGTGAATTTGTTCTGGTCGGAATCCATCATTAAGGGGTTAATTCTTTTGGTGGGAGATTGATCTTCCTGGGTTTTGTTTCTTGTGGATCTGCACTTTGAGTTGGGCATTGTTGTTTTGTTTTTCAGGACCTTTCAGTTTCTATGTGTTTTTCACTGAACTGATGTTAGTTGTTATTGTTACACCTGCCAGTTATTACTAGTGCTTGCCTTGGATTGGGTATGTTTGTGTATTGTTATTGTTATATCCTAGATGAGGCTACTAGGCTGTTAGTATATCAGTTAAGTAACCAGGAGGTGAATATTAGTATGCTAGTGCACTTTTACGATTTAGTATCTTGGTGATATGTGAGGGTGAGTGGTGTACTCCCTGTATTTGTATGTTTTTGGTGTGGCTGTATGAGGAAGTTGATCTACAGCAATTGATACTAGAAAGGATCAGTAAGGTGAAGCAAAAAAAAAGAAAAAGGTTTACTTATCTTTTGGCTGGATGTGAAGAATCTCGCCCACGTGATATAATCATTGTTGTGGAGCCCAGATATATGGCCTGTGTTCCCTTTGTTCCTTAGAGTTTTGCTTGAGTTTCCTTTGGACTCTATTGAATTCTGAGTAGCAGTGTGTCTTCCGTGGACCACGTGCGTAGGTCCCCAGTGGGCCAGAGAGGCAGAAGGTCTGATGTTGATGTCAGAATTCTTCACCTGGGACCTGGGGGGCGGCGGAGGCACATGGGGATGGGAGGACTTGAGGGGCTGGGGTCCGGGGCAGGGCTCAGGCTAAGCCAGAAGCCGCCTGGGTGCTTACCGGGAGATGGGGGGTTCCCGGGTAGGGAGCTGGGCTGGGCGGGCTTTCTCACTCACTCACCTGGCAGCTGGCGGGGTGGCGGGGAGGGGGTGGGGTCCGGGACGAGGCCCAGGCTAAGCCAGAGGCTGCCTGGGTGCTCGCCGGCAGATGGGGGGCTCCAGGGTGGGGGGCTGGGCTGGGCGGGCTCTCTCACTCATTCCTGAGCATTTTTCTTTTAACTCATATGACCTTCTTTTGTTTATGTATATTTTTGACTATACTGAATTAGACAGTATTACCACAATTGAGCAGTTATTGCTAATATTGACCTTGGTATTGGGTATGCTTGTCTGGTATTCATGTTATTTCCTACATGAGGCTATTGGTTTGTTTGTACAACAATTAAGTCAGGTTTAGTAGGCAGGGAATGAAGATTCATATGGTACGTTTACTTTTAGTTTCCTTCCTTGGTGATATGTGAAAGTGAATGGGTTTTTGGGTGATCATTTGGAAATGTTAAACTACAGTGACTAATAAAGGAGAGGAACAGTATGGTAAAAAGCATTTACTTGTCTTAGAGCTCTACACAAAGATTCTCTCCCATATGATAAGATGAATTTAGAAGACCTCAAATGAATGGTGTTGGTCCCCTAGCCATTTGCTTGGGTTTTTCTGGACTCTGATGAATTCTGAGTAGCAGGAAGCCTACCTGAGTCTGGGGTCTGGGGCAGAAAGGCAGTGTAACTAGTGGGACATACAGATAACCTGGAGCCTGGAGTGTGGCTTAGGAGCCTTCCCCAGGTTCAGAAAGGCAGGCTGGCTAGTGGAGTGAACAGATGACATGGGGCTTAAAGGGTGGTCTAGGGGTTTTAGCTGAGGAGAAGGGAATCCACCCAGTTATGGGCCTTAGGCACTTTTATTTTAAAAATTCTTTCATATACATGTTTTTGGTTGTGTGCATAAATGTTTTCCAGTGGTGTATTTGCATATGGTGTGTTGCAGTTCATCTTCATGATTACTAATATACAACCATTAAACAGCTTCGGGGAACAAGGGATTATGATTACTGGTTACAGCTTATATTCGAACTTCATGGGAGAGCATGCATCAACAACAAAACCGAGGGATCTGGCCACAGCATCACTACATAATGGCTGAAAGAGGGACAATCCTTACTTGCCAGATCAGCATGTTCAGCTAACTGCACAGAAGGATGCCAATTCCTACAACCAGCCTTCCGTCTTTTATTCCACAGCCTAATCCCCATCTGCTGGGCCTTCCCCATCAGCTAGACAATTGCCTCAAGGCTTCCTCTGGGTCCAACTCAACCACTAATTCTCTACAAATGTGCCCAGAGCTCAAATCCTCAAAAGTTAAGTTGACACCTGTGCCTAACTGTGACACTCAACCACTTGTCAACTTCATTGATGCTCAACTTGACACAAAAACATACCACTTTTAAACTACAACCTTCAATTATAGTTCCCACAGGTGTTAACAGTTTTCTTAAAAATATAAATACATTTAATTTTATTAATCTTAAATCTCTGAAAGTTCTCATAGACAAATTTTAAAATGTTCTCTCATTAATACTTCAGCTCCAACACTTTAAAAGTTCAAAGCTTTTTAACCTGAAGAGTATATTAAATCAAAATAAGTTAAATGCTATAAAACAGATAAAACATTATAACAGAAGAATCCTGATGTAATAAGAAAACATTAAATGAAGATCAAAGTCTAGCAAATCAAGTAGAGCATCCTTTATTCCAATATCCATCTTCTGTTGCTCATCACATGGCTCAAAAATTCCAGGCAATCCCAGTCCCTGTTTGCAGTTCAAAGTTGTAGAAGCAGAGTTCCTCTGAACCAGGCTGAATCTCCACTTGCAGCTATCCTCAGCATACAACCCATGGCTCTAGCATCTCCAACAGTATTCTGGGCTTGCCTCTACAGCTATATGCTTCACCTCTCCTAGCAGGAACTTTACACCTACCACTTTGTGCCAAGCTTTTTCTGCTCTCCAAAAACTCCTCATTGGTACCCCAAAACCGGTACCATTTGAGGGATGCAGGCAGAGTCCCTGGCGAAGCTGAAATGTAGCTTGGTTCACTGGAACCACAGCTGTACCAACTTTAGCTTGCTAACTCTTGAAAAGCCCCTTTCTATGCAGCCAAAACTTCCAAAGGGCAAGAAATGGCTTCAACTTGGGCTTTTGGCACCTGAAGTAATCTGGGTTTTCAATCCACAAATTCACCATACAGTGGTATTCACGTTTCTTACCATCCCAGTGCAAGTCACAAGGTTTTCCTCCATTGATGCTCATTTCTCCAACAATGGCAGCTATTCAGCTGCCTGCCCTTTCCTCATGGAAAGCTTCAAGGCTTCCAACACAGCTCTGCTCTATCAAGCAAACAAATCCATCATCTTTAAAATTGAATTCACCAAAGTCCTCCTTACTCTCATCACAAAATGGGCCCAAATAATCCATAACTCTCTCAGCTTTCTCATTATCCAAATTGCCCATTAAACTCTACAGAATGGTATTTGTAATCCACAAGCTCAAAAGCTTCAAAAATTTGAAAGTTCCTTCCCCCCAAAAAATTCAGAATCCATAAAAGCCACATAGCCAGATTTATCAGCAATACAACATGCTTGCATGGTTGCTGAGAAAACGACCATCAAATGACTTCAGGAAACAAAGCCTTTATTCTCTTATGATTACTGGTTACAGTTCATATTCCAGCTTGACAGGGGAGCATGCACCAACACCAGGACTGAGGGAACTGGCCACACCATCACTACATAATGGCTGAGAGAGGGATAATACTTACATACCAGACCAACATGCTTGGCAAGCATACAAAAGGATGGCAACTCCTTTAACCAGCCATTCTTCTTTTATTCTAGGGCTTAATCCTTCCTACCATAGGCTGACCATTCCCCAAGAGCTATATAGTCTCTTCCATGCTTGCTCTGGGCCCAATTCAACCACTAATTCTCCAAAAATGTGTCCAGAGTTCAAACCCTCAACCACTAAGTTGACACATAACTATGACATGGTGGGTGTAAGACACATGCACAAGTGTCTTCACATGACTGGACTTGAGTGTGTGTGCCTGTGGAGGCACAAGGGCATAATTGGAATCATCCTCCATTGCTCTAATGAAACCCAGAACACACCATCAAGTCCTGCTTGTCAACCTGCTGTGTGGATTCCCAGGCTCCACTTATCAGGGTTAGAATTAGAGGCTCATACACCTGTCTATCATTTTTAAATAGAATCTGGGGGCTCTGATGGGATCTGAACCTGGGCCCTTTTCCTTGTGAGAAAAGGGCTTTAACCACTGAACCATTTGCAGCAACCAAAACTGATACTTTCAAAGGTATGAATTTTAAATCTTGCTTAGATGTATCCTGGTTCAAAAAGAGATGATGAGGGACATTAGAATAGAAATGCATTTTTTGGAAATATGAGTGTGATAATTCATTTTCTTGATTGCCTGTGAAGCTACACATGAATTTAAATGGATGAACAGACCTTATTACATCTTTCATTTGATGCCCATAAGATCTGACACTAAGATTCATGAAATCTGCTTCCTCACATCACTTTCTATTTTTTTTCTTTTGTTTAGCTGACCTTCGGGCCTTTTGAGTCTAGTCTGTGTGACCATGTGAAATTTCCTTCTGTCTATCAGATGGCTCCCAAAGATACATCTCTGGCTCTTGCCATGGTCTCCTTGATTGTTCATTTCAAATGGAAATGGGTGGGCCTGATCATTTCAGATGGTGAGAAGAGCATTCACTATGTTTCAGACTTGAGTCTAGAGATGAAAAGGAATGGAGTCTGCATGGCTTTCATGCAAACAATCCAGGCCAATCAGATGTTCTACCTATCAGAGACTGACATTTATGACAGCCCAATTGTGACAAAATCAGCAAAAATTATCATCATTTTTGGTGCCACTGACTCTTCTCTCAGTGTGGTCTTTCAGAAGTGGGAGCATGTCCTTCCATGGAGGGTCTGGCTCACAACCTCACAATGTGATGTCATGACCAGGATGAGACATTTTGTCCTTGACTCATTCCATGGGACTTTCATTTTTTCACCACACAATCATGAAATTTCTGCATTCAAGGACTTTATCCAGAGTGCAAATCCTTCCAAATACCCTGAAGACAGATTCCTTGCAAGAGTGTGGGAGTCATATTTTAAATGTCCAATCTCAAATGCCACTTGCAGAACATTAGAGAATTGTTCCTGTGGAGGCTCCTTGGAATGGCTACCTTAGCATTGTTTCAACATGGACATGAGTGATGGACGTTACAATGTTTACAATGCTGTGTATGCCGTGGCCCATAGCCTCCATAAGATGATTCTTCAAGAGGTGGACATGCCACATATAAAAAATGGCAACATTCTATTTTCTCCATGGCAGGTAATATGTCCTTTGGGAGATGGTGTGTAACTGTCACAAAAGTGACTTTCTTAAAATCTTACACTATGCCCAATCAAATCAGGGCTCTTTTTTCTAATCAAAGGCCCTCAAGAATTCATATTCCTTTCACTTGAACCCTTTCCTGAAGAACATCCACTTTCACAATCCTGCTGTAGAACCAGTCATTATGAATCAGAAAGAAAATTTGGATGCAGAGTATGACATTCTGAACTTCTGGAACTTCCCACAAGATATTGGACTTCGAGTGAAAATTGGGATGTTTTCCTCTTATTTAACATATGGTCAGCAATTGTCTCTGTCTGAGGACATGATAGAGTGGAGCACAGGAGACAGACAGGTGGGTTGAACTTTGTCATGATGTTTGGGTAGAAATATGAATGCCAAAGACCTTGTGTTGAGGTATGTGCCTTTGAAGATACAGAATACCATATACTTTTACTTAAAAATTAAATTTTCTAAGTTTTTCATGATAAGCTTTTGATCCATATTATTGGACTACTATTATTATTGCATATAGTATACATCATTTATGTACACACACACACACACACATATATATTCTACTGAATTGGTCATCTGGTCCATTGATTCAAACTTGTTATTAATATAAATAAAATATGACTTACACGCCCTGCATCCCAGCGGCACCCAGGCTACCTCCGGGTTTAGCCTGGGCCATGCCCTGGGGCCCCAGGCCCCTTTTCTCCCTCCCGGCCCACCTTGGCCGCCCGACCGCACATCCCAGTCCACCGTCCCCAGGTGAGTCTGCCCAGTCCCCCAGGTAGCCCCACATCCCAGCGGCACCCAGGCTGCCTCAGGGTTTAGCCTGGGCCATGCCCCGGGACCCAGCCCCTTTCTTCCTCCTGCCCACCTGTCCGCCCAACTGGACAGGATTTGCTCACATTCTTCCATCCCTGGAGCGTGGGTGGGCCACGAAGCCAAGTCCCAGGTCCCAGGTGAAGAATTCTGACATCAATGTCAGACTCTCTGCCTCTCTGGCCCACCGGGGACCCACACACGTGGTCTACAGAAGACACACTGCTACTCAGAATTCAATAGAGTCCAAAGGAAACTCAAGTAAAGTTCTAAGGGTCAAAGGCCATACATCTGAAAACCTCTACAATCATCCTATCACAAGGGAGAGATCCTTCACATCCAGCCCAAAGATAAGAAAACCTCCTTTTTTCACCTTACTGATCCTTTCTAATACTAATCACTGTAGATTAACTTTTCCATACAGCCACCCCCAAAACATATAAAACTCCAGGGAGTACATCACTCACCCTCACATATCACCAAGATACTAAATCGTAAAAGTGCACTACCATACTAATATTCACACCCTGTTTACTCAACCTGACTTAACTGATGTACTAACAGTCCTATAGCCTCAACTAGGAAATAACAATAACAAAAGACAAACATACCCAACTCCAAGGAAAGCACTAGTAATAACTGCCCAAGTGTAGTAATACCAACTAAATCAGTTCAGTCAAAAGCATACAGAAACTGAAAAGCCCTAGAAGACAAAACAACAATGCCCAAGTCAAAGTGCAGACACATGAGAACAAAACCCAGGAAGACCAGTCTCCCACCGAAAGAATTAACCCCTTAATGATGGATTCCAACCAGAACAAATTCACAGAAAACAGCCAAGAAAGCCACACCCAAGACAACCACTTCCAAAATATGATCATTACCATGATTAATACTATAAAAGAGGAAATCCAAGAGGAGTTAAACAACTGCATCAACCACTTTGAACAGGAACACAACAGGTACTGGGAGGAGTTGAGAAAAACAGTTCAAGAAACAAAAATAAGCATAGAGCAGTTAAAACAGTCTCAGGCAGAGTTTAAAATTGAACTAAAAGACAAGTTATCT
Source organism: Typhlomys cinereus (assembly GCA_023101885.1). Classification (NCBI taxonomy): domain Eukaryota; kingdom Metazoa; phylum Chordata; class Mammalia; order Rodentia; family Platacanthomyidae; genus Typhlomys; species Typhlomys cinereus. Next base: position 404,190 of record JALPQD010000358.1, on the reverse strand, counting down.
TCAACCCAAAACTCAACAGAGAGTCTTCTCAGCAGAACTAACGAAGCAGAAAATAAAATTTCAGATGTTGAAGACAAAGTGGGAGAATTAACCAGCTCAATGGAAGAGATAGTTAAAGCCAAAAAGGTACTTGACAGGAACATTCAAGAGATATGGGACACCCTGAAGAAGCCTAACATGTCCATTCATAGAATACCAGAGCAAGAATCTCAAAATACCACACCTGAGGAAATTTTTCAAATTATCATAAATGAAAACTTCCCTCAACTGAAGAATGAGAGGCCCATCCAAATACAAGAGGCATTTCACACTCCAAACAGATAGGACCAAAATAGAAAATCGCCATGGCAAATAATAGTCAAAACACTCCACATTCAAGACAAAGAAAAGGTGCTGAGAGCTTCAAGAGAAAAAAAGCAAGTCACTTTTAAAGGCAAACATATTAAAATAACAAATGACTTCTCAGTGGAAACATTAAAAGCAAGAAGAGCTTGGAGAGACGTACTTCAACTATTAAATGAGCAAAAATGCCAACCCAGACTGATGTACCCGGCAAAACTATCTGTCATGACCGAGGGAGAAAGAAAAATTTTCCAGCACAAAGACAACTTGAAGGGATACATGTTTAACAAATCAGGCCTAAAAAATGCTAGAAATGATATGCAAACTTGAAGAAAAAAACAAATGTATCCAGGAAGACAGAAGAGTAGTATAATACCACAAAAGCATAAATGTAAAATAATAAGCTTACAAAATTCACTAAACATAAAAAATGTCCAGAATAAAAATAATTTCTCCATTATAACATTAAATGTCAATGGTATTAACACACCAATTAAGAGACACAGATTACAAACTTGGATTAAAAATCACAACCCATCAATCTGTTGCCTTCAGGAAACTCATCTCACCACAAAAGATAGGCACATCCTTTTTTTTTTTTTATATCAGCTGATACAAACTTATTAGGTACACCAGCTCCCTCCCTCCCTCCTCCTCCCCCCGTACCCCCTGCTCCCCCTCCCCACCCCTCTCCCTCCCCATCCCCCAGTGCCTCCCACCCCAATTCCCAGAGAGTCCTTTCTTGTGCATGACTGATTTTCCTCTGGGCCCTCCTCTCCGATGACATACAAGGACCCAGTGGCCTTTCCCGAACCCTTTCCCGTGTTCCCCTTAGGTATAGGAACACTGCTGTGGCTGCCAATCCTTTGCCTCCAAGGATCTTGGTGCCTTTAGCAGATGCTAGTGTGTTGGACAATACGCAGGGCATGCAAAGTCCAATTATGATTGCTTCAGCCCTAACTAGTATAGAGTATCTTACATATCATTGCTTCTCCCATCCTTATGCTCTTACACTCTTACCGCCCCCTCTTCCCCAAATTTCCCTGAGCTTCAAGATGGGGAGAGACTAAGCTGGCTTAGTTCTAGGTGGTTGATATAGAGTCTCTGAAGTTCTGGATTGTGGTGTGTTGATTTTCTTTTGCAGTTTTGCTGCTCCTGTAATGCCCTTCACTCCATCCTGGTGGGCATTGTATGTTACCCCCTGGCCAGAGACAAAAAGCTGTTAGAGTCTTGTGATAAAAGCACATTCAAAGGTAGATGTAATAAAAGTGGGAAACCACAGTGAGGGAGAGGTCTATCACCCATTTGCAAAATTGTTACTTTTTATCTGCCAGACTATATGCCCTCCTCTTCTGGTGAGATCACTCCCCCTCAGTAGTAAATGATCAGGAACAAAAGTCTGTGAACTTAATCAGATGTCTCATTACTTATTTGGGTCCTTGGTGGAGGCCTATTTTCCCTGCTGTAACATGGTCCCTTCTCTCCTTCTTTCTGGTGTGGCCCTCCTACCCCATCCCTCCTGTTCATAATCCTTGGAATTACTGTCTCTAGGTGGGCTGGGTGGGTTTGTTACTAGGAGCCACCTATTAGGGAGTACATACGGCGCTTAATTTTCTGGGTCTGGGATACTTCACTTAATATAATTGTTTCTAATGACATCCATTTCCCAGCAAATTCCAGTAATTCATCATTTTTGATGGCTGAGTAGTACTCCATTGTATAGATGTACCACAGTTTCCTTATCCACTCGTCAACTGTTGGACATTTGGGCTGATTCCATGACTTTGCTATTGTAAACAGTGCTGCTATGAACATGGTCGTGCTTGTGCTATCGAGGTGAACCTCTGCTGCATGGGGGGTTATTCCCAAAAGTGGAATTGCAGGGTCATATGGCATTTCATTCTTTAATTTCTTTAAGAATCTCCAGACAGCTCGCCAGAGTGGCTGTATGAGCCTGCATTCCCACCAGCAATATAGGAGAGTTCCCCTCTCTCCACATCCTCTCCAGCATTTGTCGTTGTTAGTATTGTGGATTTTTGCCATCCTGACCGGGGTGAGATGATATCTCAGGGAAGTTTTGATTTGCATTTCCATGATGGCTAAGGAAGTGGAGCATTTTTTAAGATATTTGTTAGACATTTTAATTTCATCCCTGGTAAAGTTACTTTTAAGTTCCAGGGCCCATTTTTTAATTGGGCCATTGGTCTCCTTGGTGTTTAGTTTTCTAAGTTCTTTGTGCACTCTGGACAATAGAGCTCTATCAGATATGTGGTTAGTGAAGATTTTCTCCCATTCTGTGGGTTGCCTTTGAGCTCATGTTACAATCTCTTTATCTGAACAGAAGCTCTTTAATTTCACAAGATCCCAACTGTTGAGAGTTGGTAGCAGTGACTGTGCCATTGGATGTCTGTTTAGGAACTGTTGGCCTAGCCCAATCAGTTCGAGAGAGTTCCCTATCCTTTCAACTATGGTTTTTATAGTCTCTGGCCTTATATCAAGGTCCTTGATCCATTTGGAATTAAGTCTTGTACATGGTGACAAGTATGGGTCCAGCTTTAATCTTCTGCATGTGGAGATCCAGTTTTGCCAGCACCATTTGTTGAAGATGCTGTTCTTTTTCCATTGGATTCTGTGGGCCCCTTTGTCCAAGACCAAATGGCTGTAACTTTGTGGGCTTATATCTGGGTCTTCAATCCTTATCCATTGATCTGTGTGTCTATTTTGGAGCCAGTACCAGGCTGTCTTTACAACTATGGATTTGTAGTATAGACTAAGGTTTGGTATGGTTATACCTCCAGCTGTGTTTTTGTTACTCAGGATTGTTTTTGCTATCCTGGGTCTTTTGTGCCTTCATATGAACTTTGAGATTGTTTGGTCAACTTCTTTGAAGAATTGCTTTGGGATTTTGATTGGTATAGCATTGAATCTGTATATTGCCTTTGGTAGGATGGTCATTTTCACGATGTTGATTCTGGCAATCCAGGAACAAGGGTGGTCTTTCCACCTTCTGGTGTCTTCTGCTATTTCTTTCTTTAGGGTTTTAAAGGTTTCATTGTAAAGGTCTTTTACCTCCTTAGTTAGGTTTATACCAAGGTATTTCATTTTTTTAGGGGCTATAATAAATGGGATTGTTTCTTTCAAGGCTTTTTCATTTCTTTCATTCTGGGCATATAGGAAGGCCTCTGATTTTTGGCACATCCTAAAAATGAAAGGCTGGTCCAAAATCTTGCAAGCTAATGGAACCAGGAAACAGGCAAGGGTAGCAATTATGCTGTTGGACGAAGTGGACTTCAAACCCAAAAAAATCATAAGAGACACAGATGGATACTACATTTTAGTCACAGGAACAATTCACAAGGGAAACTTCACAATTCTGTACATATATGCACCCAATACGGGCCCCTCCACATTCATTAAGAAAACCCTACAGCATCTAAAGCAAGAAATCAACCCCCAAACGATAATTCTTGGGGACTTCAACACCGCCCTCTCAACATGGGATAGATCAACAGGTCAAAAGCTTAACAGAGACACTTTGGAACTTAATCAAACCCTTAAAGAAATGGACCTTACAGATCTCTATCGAACTTTTCATCCATGCAACAAAGAATACACATTTTTCTCAGCAGCACACGGAACTTTCTCCAAGATAGATCACATATTGGGCCACAAATCTAATCTCCACATATACAGTAAAGTTGAAATTCTAGCCTGTGCCCTATCAGACCACCACGGCCTAAAGCTGGACATTCACAACACAAGTCAGAAAATACACTGGTACTGCCTCCAAAATAGACACACAGATAAATGGATAAGAGTTGAAGACCCAGATATAAGCCCACAAAATTACAGTCATTTTGGCTTTGACAAAGGGGCCCAAAAAATCCAATGGAAAAAGACCAATATCTTCAACAAATGGTTTTGGCAAAACTGGATCTCCACATGTAGAAGATTTAAACTGGACCTGTACTTGTCACCTTGTAAAAGACTTAATTCTACATGGATGAAGAACCTAGATTTAAGGGTAGAGACTATAAAAACCATAGTTGAACGAGTAGGTAATTCCTCGAGCTAATTGGGCTAGGCCAACAGTTCCTAAACAGACATCCAATGGCACAGTCACTGCTACCAACTCTCAACAGTTGGGATCTGGTGAAATTAAAGAGCTTCTGTTCAGATAAAGAGATTGTAACACGAGCTCAAAGGCAGCCCATAGAATGGGAGAAAATCTTCACTAACCACATACCTGATAGAGCTCTATTATACAGAGTACACAAAGAACTTAAAAAACTAAACACCAAGGAAACCAATGGCCCAATTAAAAAATGGGCCTTGGAACTTAAAAGAAACTATACTAGTGATGAAATTAAAATGTACAACATATATCTTAAAAAACGCTCCACTTCCTTAGCCATCAGGGAAATGCAAATCAAAGCTTCCCTGAGATTTCATCTCACCCTGATCAGGATGCAAAAATCCACAATACAAACAACCCCACATGCTGGAGAGGATGTGGAGAGAGGGGAACTCTGCTACATTGCTGGTGGGAATGTAGGCTCATACAACCACTCTGGCGAGCCGTCTGGAGATTCTTTAAGAAATTAAAGATCGAAATGCCATATGATCCTGCGATTCCACTTTTGGGAATAACCCCCCATGCAGCAGAGGTTCACCTCGATAGCACAAGTATGACCATGTTCACAGCAGCACTGTTTACTATAGCAAAGTCATGGAATCAACCCAAATGTCCAACAGTTGACAAGTGCACAAGGAATCTGTGGTACATCTATACAATGGAGTACTACTCAGCCATAAAAAATGATGAATTACTGGAATTTGCCATGAAATGGATGGCATTAGAGACAATTATATTGAGTGAAGTATCCCAGACCCAGAAAATTAAGCGCCACATGTACTCCCTAATAGGTGGCTCCTAGTAACAAACCCACCCAGCCCACCTAGATACACTCGACGATAAATCTCTGTAACAGTAATTGCAAGGATTATGAACAGGATGGATGGGGTAGGAGGGCCACACCAGAAACAAGGAGAGAGGGGACCATGTTACCGCAGAGAAAATAGGCCTCCATCAAGGACTGCAAGTAAGCAATGAGACATCTGGTTAAGTTCACAGACTTTTCGTTCCTGTTCATTTACAACTAGGGGATATGATCTCACCAGAAGGGGAGGGCATATAGTCTGCCAGATAAAAAGTAACCATTTTGCAAATTGGTGATTGACCCCTCCCTCACTGTGGTTTCCTACTTTTATTAGATCTATCTTTGAATATATTCTTATAACAAGTCTCCTGTTTAACAGCTTTTTATCTCTGGCCAGGGGGTGACATCCAATACCCCTAGGGATGGAGTGAAGGGCATTGCAGGAGCAGCAAAACTGCAAAAGAAAATCAACAAACCATAATCCAGAACTTCAGAGACTCTATATCAACCACCCAGTACTAGGCCAGCCTAATCCCTCCCCATCCTGAAGCTCTGGGAAATTTGCGGAAGAGAGGGTGGTAAGAGTGTAAGAGCACAAGGATGGGAGGAGCAATAATATGCAAGATATTCCACACAAGTTAGGGCCTAAGCAATCATAATTGGACTTTGCATGCCCTGCACAATGTCAGCACACTAGTGACCCCACAAAATCTAGCATGTGCTAAAAGCACCAAGATTCATAGAGGCAAGGGATTGACAGCCAAAATAGTGTTTCTATGCTTAAGGGGAACAAAGGAAAGGGTTCAGGGAAATGCCACTGGGTCCTTGTACGTCATTGGAGAGGAGGACCCAGAGGAGAGTTTGGCATGCACATTAAAGGATTCTCCGGTGATTGGGGGAGGGGAGGCACTGGAGGGTGGGGAGGGAGGGGTGAGAGGCAGGTGAGCAGAGGGTCGGGGGGAGGAGGAGGGAGGGAGGGAACCGGTGTACCTATTAAGTTTGTATGAGCAGAGATAATAAAAAATGTTTTTTTAAAAAATGGAAACATCACATATAAATAACTTAACAATGCAGCTTGAAGCTTTAGAGAAACTAGAGCAATCTGATCCCCAAAGTAGTAGAGAGAAGAGATTAGCAAAATAAGGGGAGAAGTATCTGAAATTGAGATTAGGAAAATAGAGAAAATCAACCAGCCAAAAAGCTGATTCTTTGAAAAATAAATAAGATTGATACACCCCTAGCTAAATTAACCAAAAGCAAGAGAGAGAAAGCCCAAATTAACAAAATTAGAATTGAAAATAGAGTTATCACTACTGATACCCAAGAAATCCAGAGAATTATAACATCATATTTCAAAAACTTATACTCTGTGAAATTTAACAACACAAAAGAGATGGATGAATTCCTAAGTAAACAAAACTTACCTAAATTGAATCAGGAAGTTGTGAACTATTTAAATAGTCCTATAACATATAAGGAAATTGAAGAAGTAATCTCGAATCTTCCCACCAAAAAATTTCCTGGACCAGATGGATTCAGCACAGAGTTCTACCAGACATTTAAGGAGTTAATAACACCAATACTCCTTAAACTGTTCCATCAAATAGCAAAGAAAGGAACACTACCAAATTCCTTCTATGAAGCTAATATCGTTTTAATCCCAAAACCTAATAAAGATACACTTTAAAGAAAACTATAGGCCAATGCATCTCATGAACACAGATGCAAAGATTCTCAACAAAGTCTTAGCAAATCGTATAAAAAACATATCAAAAAGATCATTCACAGGGACCAAGTAGGCTTTATCCCCGGCACACAAGGTTGGTTCAGCATTCGCAGATCAATAAATGTAATTCATCATATAAACCAGTCCAAAGTCCAAGACCACATGATACTCTCGAAAGATGCAGAAAAACCTTTTGACAAGGTTCAACAGCCTTTTAGGATCAAAATGCTAGAGACAGTAGGAATGGAAGGAACCTTTATCAATATAATAAAAGCTGTATACAACAAGCCCACAGCAAGGATTATGCTCAATGGGGAACAATTGGAAGCATTCCCACTTCGATCAGGAACTAGACAAGGCTGTCCACTCTCACCACTTCTATTCAATATTGTACTTGAAGTCTTAGCTGAAGCCATAAGACAAGAAAGGGACATAAAAGGGATTCAAATAGGCAAGGAAGAAGTCAAGCAATCCCTATTTGCAGATGACATGATCTTATTCCTTAGGGATCCCAAAAACTCCACCAGGAAGCTCGTAATTGAGAAGTTCAGCAGGGTAGCAGGATACAAAATAAATGTACAAAAAATCAGTGGCCTTCCTATATTCCCAGAATGAAAGAAGTGAAAAAGCCTTGAGAGAAACAATCACATTTACTATAGCCCCTAAAAAATGAAATACCTTGGTATAAACCTAACGAAGGAGGTAAAAGACCTTTACAATGAAAACTTTAAAACCCTCAAGAAAGAAATTGCAAAAAAAAAAAAAAAAAAAGAAAGAAATTGCAGAAGACACCAAAAGGTGGAAAGACCTCCCATGTTCCTGGATTGGCAGAATCAACATCGTAAAAATGACCATCCTAACAAAGGCAATATACAAATTCAATGCTATACCAATTAAAATCTGAAAGCAGTTCCTTAAAGAAGGTGACCAAACACTCTCAAAATTCATATGGAGGCACAAAAGACCCAGGATAGCAAAGACAATCCTGAGTAACAAAAACAATGCTGGAGGTATCACCATACTGAACCTTAGTCTATATTACAAATCCATAGTTATAAAAATGGCCTGGTACTGGCTCCAAAATAGACACACAGATCAATGGATAAGGGTTGAAGACCCAGATATAAGCCCACAAAATTATAGTCATTTGGTCTTTGACAAAGGGGCCCAAAAAATCCAGTGGAGAAAGAACAGTATCTTCAACAAATGGTGCTGGAAAACCTGGATCTCCACAGGCAGAAGATTAAAACTGGACCTGTACTTGTCACCATGTACAAGACTTAATTCCAAATGGATCAAGGACCTTGATTTAAGGCCAGAGTCCTTAAAAACCATAGGTGAAAGGGTAGGGAACTCCCTGGAGCTAATTGGGCTAGACCAACATTTCCTAAACAGACATCCAATGGCACAGTTATTGCTAACAACTCTCAACAGTTGGGATCTGGTGAAATTAAAGAGCTTCTGTTCAGATAAAGAGATTGTAACACGAGCTCAAAGGCAACCCACAGAATGGGAGAAAATCTTCACTAACCACATATCTGAAAGAGCTCTATTATCCAGTGTGCACAAAGTACTTAGAAAACTAAACACCAAGGAGACCAATGGCCAAATTAAAAAATGGGCCCTGAAACTTAAAAGAAACTTTACCAGGGATGAAATTAAAATGTCTAACAAATATCTTAAAAAATGCTCCACTTCCTTAGCCATCAGGGAAATGCAAATCAAAACTTCCCTGAGATATCATCTGACCCCGGTCAGGATGGCAAAAATCCACAATACAAACAACAACAAAGGCTCGAGAAGATGTGTAGAGAGGGGAACTCTCCTACATTGCTGGTGGGAATGCAGGCTCATACAAGCACTCTGGCGAGCCGTCTGGAGATTCTTAAAGAAATTAAAGATTGAAATGCCATATGACCCTGCAATTCCACTTTTGGGAATAACCCCTCCCCATATAGCATAAATTCACTTCGATAGCACAAGCACGACCATGTTCATAGCAGCACTGTTTACAAGAGCAAAGTCATGGAATCAATCCAAATGTCCAACAGTTGATTAGTCGATAAGGAAACTTGGTACATCTATACAATGGAGTACTACTCAGCCATCAAAAATGATAAATTAATGGAATTTTCTGGGAAGTGGATGAAATTAGAAACAATTATACTGAGTGAAGTATCCCAGACACAGAAAATTTAGCGCCATATGTACTCCCTAATAGGTGGCTCCTAGTACCAAATCCACTTAGAGACACTCAAGGATAAATCTCTGTAATACCTACAGTAATTGCAAAGATTATGAACAGGAGGGATGGTGAAGGAGGGCCACCCCAGTAACAAGGAGAGAGGGGACCATGTTACATCAGAGAAAATAGGTCACCATCAAGGACTGCATGTAAGTAATGAGACATCTGGTTAAGTTCACAGACTTTCCTTCCTTATCATTTACAATGGATGGGGTATGATCTTACCAGAAGGAGAGGGCATATAGTTTGGCAGATAGAAAGGAAACATTTCACAAATGGGCGATTGACCCCTCTCTCACCGTGTTTTCTACTTTTATTACATCTACCTTTGAAGATACTCTTATAACAAGACTCTAATTTAACAGGTTTTTATCTCTGGCCAGGGGGTGATATCCAATACTCATCAGAATGGAGTGAAGGGCATTGCAGGAGCAGCAAAACTGAAAAAAAAAATCAACAAACCATCATCCAGAACATCAGAGACTCTATATCAACCACCTGTAACTAGGCCAGCCTAATCTCTCCCCATCCTGAAGCTCAGGCAAATTTGCAGAAGAGGGGGCGGTAAGATTGTAAGAGAACAAGGATGGGAGGAATAATGATATGCAAGATAGTCCACACAAGTTAGGGCTGAAGCAATCATGTTTGAACTTTGCATGCCCTGCGCAATGTCCAACAAACTATTGACCTCACAAAATCTAGCATTTGCTAAAGGCACTAGGATCCTTGGCGGCAAGGGATTGCAACCACAGTAGTGTTCCTATGCTTCAAGGGAACACAGGAAACGCTTCTGGGAAATGCCACTGGGTCCTTGCACCTCATCAGAGAGGAGGAGCCTAGAGGAGAGTTTGGCATGCTCATTAAAGGTTGCTCCAGGGATGGGAGGGGGAGGCACTGGGGTTGGGGAGAGAAGGGGGAGGGGAGGTGAGTATAGGGGGGTGGAGGGGTGGAGAGAGGGAAGGGACCAGTGTACCTGTTAAATTTGTATGAGTGGAAATAAAAAAATATATAAAAAATATGACTTACAGGGTTGGAAAGGTGGCTCAGGGGTTAAGCCTCTGCCTTGCAGGAGGAAGGTCCTGAGTTCAGATCCTAGACCCCACGTATAGACGCCAGGCGGAAGCGGGGGTGGCCTGCGTTTCTGGCCCTGGTAGGGCGGAGCCTGTGAATCCCGGGGCAGAGTCAACAAGGAGGAGGTGGAGGCGTCCATGGTGGTTCCCGAATTTGTCCGTGGTTCTACACACATACACACACACATAGATATACGCACATACATACACACATGTGCACAAACTCATACACACAAAATTGAATAAATAATAAATAATAAAAGATATGACTTACAAATAAAGTTTGTTATTGGTCCAGCTGTCTGGCTTCCTATATTCACTGTTCAGTTAAATAAAATTTCTGTGCATCTTCAATCCATATCTGACTCTTTTCAGACACCCATCTCTGTATGCACTCCAAATTGCATGCCTGGATTCAGGAAAAGTCCACAGGAGGGAAAGGATTCCTGTTGTTTTGATTGTGTCACTTTCCCAGAGAACGAAATTTCCAGTGGAACGGGTAAATATATGCATTATATCTAGGGCATCCTCTATTTTACAAAATGACTTTGAAAAAGGAATGGAAAAGAATGCCATCAAAAATGTTCTCTTTTGTAAGTCAATCATCTAACTGCTGCTATCAATATTAGGACTTCTTGTAAGAAGACCTCATTTGTGCCTTTAAACCAGGGCAGACAATATTCTCTCAGGGGATTTGACTTTGAAAACTCAACAGAGATTCCATCTCACTGGAGGCTAGAACATATAATGTCTGCAATATTCTTGTGTGCTCTTCACCTTCTTTGAAGCAGTGTTCTCACAGCAGTGAGAAGAACAAGGTTGCATATCAGCACTTCACACTACCTAGTATTGCTCTTGGCACAGTGCTTGGCATTTGGAAGTGGTGAATTGTAAGACCTATTTCAGGCAAGCATATGCAGACATGTCATGGCATGCAATGTGCTTCAATTGAGAATCCATTCAATAGTGAGGCTGCACCTCCCTTTCCCATGTACTTTACAGGCAAGTAAGAAAGACAACATGTGATTTGACATAAAGCTATGATAGATGAATGCAGATAATGATTGGAATAAAAAACTGAAAATGAGAGGTTAATGTGGGATTTTAGATTGATCATATAAATTTATTGGATGATGAAGAATTATTTGTTTATTTCTGCTCATACAAACTTAACAGGTACACCGGTTCCTTTCCTCCCTCCACCCCCCATGGCCCTGCTCCCCCCTCCCCTCCCCTTCGCTCCCCATCTCCCAGTGCCTCCCCATCCCATCCCCGGAGCATCCTTTAATGTGCATGCTAAACTCTTCTCTGGGTCCTCCTCTCCGATGAGGTGCAAGGACCCAGTGGCATTTCCCAGAAACCTTTCCTGTGTTCCCCTTAAGCATAGGAACACTACTGTGGCTGTCAATCCCTAGCCTCAAAAGATACTAGTGCCTTTAGTCCATGCTAGACTTTGTGGGGTCAATAATGTGTTGGACATTGCAAAGGGCATGCAAAGTCCTATTATGATTGCTTTGGCCCTAACTTGTGTGGACTATCTTGCATATCATTACTCCTCCCATCCTTGTGCTCTTACAATCTTACCATGCCATCTTCCACAGATTTCCCTGAGCTTCAGGATGGGGAGAGATTAGGCTGGCCTAGTACTGGGTGGTTGATATCGAGTCTCTCATGTTCTGAATTAAGGTTTGTTGATTTTTTTCAGTTTTGCTGCTCCTGCAATGTCTTTTGCTCCATCCTGATGGGTAATGGATGTCATCCCCTGGCCAGAGATAAAAACCTGTTAAATTAGAGTCTTGTTATAAGAGTATATTCAAAGGCAGATGGAATAAAAGTAGGAGACCGCAGTGAGGGAGGAGTCAATCACCCATTTGAGAAATGGTTACTTTCTATCTGCCAAACTATATGCCCTCCCCTTCTGGTGACATCATACCCCATCGGTTGCAAATGCTCAGGAAGGAAAGTCTGTCAACTTAACCAGATGTCTCATTACTTACGTGCAGCCCTTGATGGCAGCCTATTTTCCCTGATGTAACATGGTCCCCTCTCTCCTTTTTTTTGGTGGGGCCCTTCTTCCCCATCCCTCGTGTTTATAACCTTTGCAATTACTGTATGTATTACAGAGATTTATCCTTGAGTGTCTCTAAGTGGGTTTGGTACTAGGAGCCACTTATTAGGGAGTACATATGTTGCATAATTTTCTGTGTCTGGGATACTTCACTCAATATAATTGTTTCTAATTACATCCATTTAATAGAAAATTGCATTAATTCATCATATTTGGTGGCTGAGTAGTATACCATTGTATAAATGTACCACATTTTCCTTATCCACTAGTCAACTGTTGGACATTTGGGTTGATTCCATGAGTTTGCTCTTGTAAACAGTGCTACTATGAACATGGTCGTGCTTGTGCTATCGAGGTGAACCTCTGCTGTATGGGGGGTTATTCCCAAAAGCGGGATGGCAGGGTCATATGGCATTTCAATCTATCACTTCTTTAAGAATCGTCAGATGTCTCACCAGAGTGGTTGTATGAGCTTGTATTCCCATCAGCAATGTAGAAGAGTTCCCCTTTCTCCACATCCTCTCCAGCATTTGGTGTTGTTTATATTGTGGACTTTGCCATCCTGACAGGGGTGAGATGATATCTCAGGGAAGTTTTGATTTGCATACCCTGATGGCTAAGGATGTGGAACATTTTTTAAGATAATTGTTACACATTTTAATTTCGTCCCTGGTAAAATTTCTTTGAAGTTCCAAGGCCCATTTTTTAATTGGTCCATTTGTTTCGTGGGTGTTCAGTTTTCTAAGTCCTTTGTGCACTCTGAATAATAGAGCTCTATCAGATATGTGGTTAGTGAAGATTTTCTCCCATTCTGTTGGTTGCCTTTGTGCTCCAGCTACAATCTCTTTATCTGAACAGAAGCTCTTTAATTTCACAAGATCTAATCTGTTAAGTTTTGGTTGTAGTGACTGTGCCATTGGATGTCTGTTTAGGAAATGTTGGCTTAGCCCAAACAGCTCCAGGGAGTTCCCTATCCTTTCAACTATGGTTTTTGTAGTCTCTGGCCTTATATTAAGGTCCTTGATCCATTTGGAATTAAGTCGTGTACATGGTGACAACTACAGGTCCACTTTTAATCTTCTGCATGTGGAAATACAGTTTTGCCAGCACCATTTGTTGAAGATGCTGTTCTTTTTCCATTGGATTCTTTGGGCCCCTTTGTCAAAGACCAAATGGCTGTAATTTTGTGGGCTTATATCTAGGTCTTCAACCCTTATCCATTGATGCGTGTGTCTATTTTGGAGCCAGTACCAGGCTGTTTTTATAACTATGGATTTGTAATATAGACTAAGGTTCAGTATGATGATACATCCAGCAGTGTTTTTGTTACTCAGGATTGTCTTTGCTATCCTGGGTCTTTTGTGCCTCCATATGGATTTTGAGATTGTTCGGTCCACTTCTTTAAAGAATTGCTTTGGGATTTTAATTGGTATAGCATTGAATTTGTATATTGGTCATTTTTACGATGTTGATTCTGCCAATCCAGGAACATGGGAGGTCTTTCCACCTTCTGGTGTCTTCTGTAATTTCTTTCTTTAGGGTGTTAAAGTTTTCATTTAAAGGTCTCTTACTTCCTTGTTTAGTTTTATACCAAGGTATTTCATTTTTTAGGGATTGTAGAAAATGGGATTGTTTCTCTCAGGACTTTTTTACTTCTTTCATTCTTGACATATAGGAAAGCCACTGATTTTTGTACGTTTATTTTGTATCCTGCTACCATGCTGAACTTCTCAATTAGTTCCAGGAGCTTCCTGGTGGAGTTTTTGGGATCACTCAGGTATAACATCATGTCATCTGAAAATAGGGATAGCTTGACTTCTTCCCTGCTGATTCGAATCCCTTTTATGTCACTCTCTTGTCTTATGGCTTCAGCTCCGGCTTCAAGTACGATATTGAATAGAAGTGGTGAGTGTGGACAGCCTTGTCTAGTTCCTGTTCAAATCGGGAATGCTTCAAGTTTTTCCCCATTGAGTATAATCTTTGCGGTTGGCCTGTTGTATACAGGTTTTATTATATTGATAAAGGTTCCTTCCATTCCAACTGTCTCTAGGGTTTTTATCATAAAGAGCTGGTGGATCTTGTCAAAAGTTTTTTCTTCATCTATTGAGAGTATCATGTGTTCTTGGAATTTGGATTGGTATATGTGATGGGTTACATTTATTGATTCAAACCAACCTTGTGTGCCTGAGATAAAGAGTATTTGATCAAAGTGATTGATCTTTTTCAAATGTTTTTCAAACTTGTTTGCTAAGATTTTATTGAAAATCTTTGCATCTGTTCTCATTAGAGAGATTGACCTATAGTTTTCTTGTTTAAGTGTATCTTTATTAGGTTTGGGGATTAATATGATATTTGCTTCATACAAAGATTTTGGAAATGTTCCTTCCTTTGTAATTTCATGGAACAGTTTAAGGAGTATTGGTGTTATTATTTCCTTAAATGTCTGGTAGAACTCTGTGCTGAATCCATCTGGTTCAGGATATATTTTGGTGGGAAGATTCGACATTACTTCATCAATTTCTTTATATCTTATAGGATTATTTAAAAAAATTCAAAACTTCCTGATTAAATTTAGGTAAATGGTGCTTACTTAGGAATTCATCCACTTCTTTTGTGTTATCAAATTTCATGGAGTATAAGTTTTTGAAATATGATGTTATAATTCTCTGAATGTCTTGGGTATCAGTTGTGATAACTGATTTTCATTTTCATTTCTAATTTTGTTAATTTGGGTTTTCTCTCTTGATTTTGGTTAATTTAGTTAGTTTTTTACTAATCTTTTTTAATTTTTTTCAAAGAAACAGGTTTTCAACTCTTTGATTCTTTGTATTGTTTTCCTTATCTCAATTTCAGTTGTTTCTCCCCTGATTTTGCTCTTCTCCTCTCTTCTACTGCTTTTAGGATTGGATTCTTTTATGTCTCCAAAGATTCAAGGTGCATTGTTATTTATTTGCAATGTTTCCATTTTATTGATATAGACATTAAGAAGTATAAACTTACCTCTTAGAACAGCTTTCATTATATCCCAGATATTTTGACATGTTGTATTTTCATTATGGTTTATTTCTAGGAAATTTTGAGTTTCCTTTATGATTTCTTCCTGAACCCACTTGTCATTCAGCATCATAGTGTTTAGTTTCCAAGAGTTAGCATATTTTCTGTTATTTGTTGTGTTGTAGATGTCAAGCTTTAGACAATGGTGGTATAATAGGGTACAGAATCCAATTTCAACTTTCTTTTTGATGTGGATATTTGTTTTGTGTCACAAAATATGGTGGATTTTGGAGAAAGTTCCATGGGATTCTGAGAAAAATGTGTATTTCTTGCTGCGTGGATGGAAAGTTCTCCAGAGATCTGTAAGGTCCTTACTGCAGTTTGATTAAGTTCCAATGTGTCTCTGTTAAGTGTTTGGCCTGTTCATTTATCCCACATTGAGAGTGCTGTATTGAAATCCCCGAGTATTATCATTTTGGGATTGATTACTTCCTTCAGATGTTGTAGCATTTGCTTAATGAATGTGGAGGAGTCCATATTAGGTGCTCATATTTTCAGTGTTGTGAAATTTTCCTGGTACATTATACCTGTGACTAAAATGTAACATCCTTCTGTGTCTCTTATGATTACTCTTGGTTTGAAGTCCACTTTGTCAGATAGCATAATTGCTACTTCTGCTTGTTTCCTGGTTGCATTAGCTTGAACAATTTTTGACTAGTCTTTTACTTTTAGAATGTGCCTTTCTTTTGTGGTGAGATGTGTTTCCTGAAAGCAGCAGATGGATGGGTTGTGATTTTTAATCCATGTTTATAATCTGTGTCTTTTTTTGGTGAGATAATTCCATTGACATTTAGTGTTATAATGGAGACATCATTTTTAATTCCTGACACTTTTTGTGTTTAGTGGCTTTTATTAGTGTATTTTTAGCTTATAGTTTTTAGTGGTATTATATGTCCCTTCTGTCCTCCTGGATACACTTATTGTTTTCTTCAAGTTTGAATATCTTTTCTAGCATTTTGTAGGCCTGGATTGGTGATCATGTAAGCCATCAAGTTGACTTTATGGTGGAAAATTTTTCTTTCACCCTCAATCATGATTGATAACTTGGTATATAAGCCTGGATTGACATTTTTGCTCATTCAATACTTGACGTAAGTCTTTCTAATCTCTTCTGACTTTTAGTGTTTCCACTGAAAAATCACTTGTTTAAATTTTCACAGCTTTTTATCTCTGGCTAGGGGTTGACATCCAATACCCCTAGCTAAGGGTGGTGCAGGAGCAGCAGACCTGAAAAAAATCAACAAACCATAATTCAGAACATCAGAGACTCTACATCAACCACCTGTAACCAGGCCAGCCTAATCTGTCTCCATCCTAAAGCTCAGGGAAATTTGCTGAAGAGGGGGTGGTAAGATTGTAAGAGCCTGAAGATGGGGAGGAGCAACGATATGCAAGATACTCCACACAAGTTAGGGCTGAAGTAATCATAATAGGACTTTGTATGACCTATGCTATGACCAATATATCACTGATCCCCCAAAGCTAGCATGGATCACAGGCACTAGGATCCTTAGAGGCAAGGGATTAACAGCCACAATAGTGTTCCTATACTAAAGGGGAACACAAGAAAAAAGCTGTAGGCAATGATACTGAGTCCGACACCTCATCAGAGAGGAGGACCCAGAGGAAAGCTTGACATACACATTAAAGGATGCTCCAGGAACAGGTGGAGGAGGGGGCACTGGGAGAAAGGCAGGGAAGGGGGAAAGGAAAGGGACAAGGGGGAAGGGAGCAAGGGGATCCAGGGTGGAGTGGAGGGAGGGAGGGGAATGGGGTACTTATTAACTTTGTTGAGTGGAAGAAATAAAAAAAAGAAAAATCACTTGTTATTTTAATAGGTTTCCCTCCAAAAGTGGCTTATTCTTTTACTTTTGATGCTCTCAGCACATTCTCATTGTCTTGTATATGTAGTGTTTTGACTATTATTAGCCATGGTGTGTTTCTATTTTGGTCATATCTGTTTGTGGTGCAGAATGCCACTTGTATTTCGATGGGTCTCTCTTTCTTTAGATGAGGAAAGATTTTCTTTAGGATAATTTTGAAAAAAATACTCAGGTATGGTATTTTGAGACTCTTGTTATTATATTCCATGAGTGCTCATGTTAGGCTTCTCCAAGGTATTCCAAAACTCTTGAATATTCCTCTCAAGTTTATTTTTGACTTTAACAATGTCATTGATTGAACTGATTAGTTCTTCTACTTTGTCTTCAATATCTGATATTCAATTTTCTGTTTCATTAGATCTGTTGATAAGACTATCTGTTGAGTTCTGGGTTGAAGATAGCTTCTCCTTTAGCTCCATTTTAAACTTCACTTGGGATTGTTTCAACTACTATATGCCTCTATTTTTGCTTCTTCAACTGCTTTTCTCATCTCCTTCCCAGTGCCTGTTGTGTTCCTGTTCAAAATCGTTGATGTGTTTATTTAACTCTTCCTAGAGTTCCTCTTTCATTGTTGTGATCATAGTAAAGATCAGGCTTTGAAAATCATTATCTTGAGTATGACTTTCTTGGTTATTTTCTGTTTTTGTTCATGTTGGAATCTATCATTATGGGGTTCATTCTTTTGGTAGGAGATTTGTTATCTTGTTTTTTGTTTCCCACAGATTTTCTCTGTAATCTGGGCATTTTTATTTCATCCCTTAAGACATTCTTTCTGTTTCTGTGTGTTTTTAGCCAAACTGAACTAGACAGTATTACTACACTTGAACAATTATTACTAGTGTTTGCCTTTGAGCTGGGTATGCTTGTCTGGTATTGGTGTTATTTCTTATAGATGAAGACATTGGACTGTTAACACATCAATTAGACAGGAGTGAAGATTCGTATGGTAGTGCACTTTTTAGGTTTACTTCCTTGGTGATATGTGAGGGTGAATGGTATAGTCCCTGTGGTTATATGGTTCCTTGGGTGGTTATATGGAAATGTTAAACTACAGTGACTAATTTGAGAGGATCAGCATCATAAAAAGTGTTTACTTATCTTTGAATTTGATGTGAAGATTGCCTACCATGTGATGGGATGATTTTACAGGACTTTAGATGAATGTTGCTTGTTCCCTAGAGCTTTGCTTATATTTTCTCTGGACTCTCTTGAATTCTGTGGAGCAGGGAGTCCATCCTGGTCCATTCTGGGGCAGAAAGGCAGAGTGGCTAGTTTGGCTGCCAGATGACCTGGAACCTGTGGCATTGCCTAGGGTCCTTCCACAGTGCCAGAAAAGCAGACTGGCTGCTGGTGTGGCACACAGTTGAGCTGGGATCTGGGACATGGTCTAGGAACCTTACCTGAAAAACAGGGAGTCCACCCTTGTCCAGGACCAGGACAGAAAGGAAATGCTTTATTTAAAGAAAACTGTATTATTCCGCTTTGCCAAAAGATGCTTTTCAAAACTGATTACTAAGATGTTTTGGAAAATATTACTGCATTTGCTCTTTAAGTAGTATCAATAAAGATGAAAGAGAGGAAGGAAAGAAAGAACGAAGAAGTGAAGGGAGAGAGAAAAGGTGGGAGTGGGAAACTTATAGTTGTTATATTTTGGTATGTGTGCTAAGTGTCTGAGTGTTACTATTTTAAATGTTTTGCTCAGATCTCAAAATTAAAAAGCTTTTGCTTCATTTCTGTAGAGTTAACAAACATTGGAGTTCGAGAGATGGCTCAAGGACTAAAACTTTTGCCCCTCAATCAAAACGAAGTTAGTTCACATTTCAGATCCTGTATAAAACCTGGGCAGAAATGGTAATGGCCTATAATTCTGACTATGAATAGCCAAGCCTGGGAAACCCCTGAACAAAGCAATAAGGGAGTAGAACAATTCTGAGTGATTCTCAGGGCCTCTATAGGTATATATACTCAGCATGCACATGGTTCCCTGTCCCCCCACACATATGCTAACATACAAAAAAAATTACTTGGATTTGGCAATTGTGTCTAAGAATCAATGACGCTGAATATATTTAAAGAGTGACATATTGAAATATTCTCTATAGTGGGCATTTTCCTTTTCTTTTTCTTTCTGATTTTGATGGCAGTATCTGTCATGAACAAAGCTGACTTTGAACTTACTGTGGAGTACACAATGGCCTCAAACTCATGTCCAGTCTTTATGTTAAGATGGTATCAGGTTTGGGTAAAGCCGTGTCTCCGTATTCAAGTCCTGTAGGATGGAGTCTCTAAGGTTTCTTTCTTTTTTTTTTTAATACAGTTTTTATTATTCGCTCATACAAACTTAATAGGTAGACCAGTTCCCTCCCTCCCTCCTCCTTCCCCCAAACCCCCTGCTCCCCCTCCCTACCTCCCCATCCCCCAATTCCCAGAGAGTCCTTTATTGTGTATGCCTAACTCTCCTCTGGGTCCTCCTCTCCGATGACGTACAAGGACCCAGTGGCATTTCCCTGAACCCTTTCTCGTGTTCCCCTTAAGCATAGGAACACTACTGTGCCTGCCAATCCCTTGCCTCAAAGGATCTTGGTGCCTTTAGCTGATGCTAGACTTTGTGAGTTCAATAGTGTGTTGGACATTGCTCAAGGCATGCAAAGTCCTATTATAATTGCTTCGACCCTAACTAGTGTGGAGAATCTTGCAAATCGTTGCTCCTCCCATACTTTTGCTCTTACAATCTTACCACCCCCTCTTCCACAAATGTCCCTTAGCTTCAGGATGGAGAGAGATTAGGCTGGCCTAGTTCTATGTGGTTGATATAGAGACTCTGAAGTCTGGATTGTGGTTTGTTGATTTTCTTTTGCATTTTTGCTGCTCCTGCAATGCCCTTCATTCCATCCTGATGGGCACTGTATGTCACCCCCTGGTCAGAGAGAAAAAGCTGTTAAACTGGAATCTTGTTATAATAGCACATTCAAGGGTAGATGTAATAAGAGTAGGAAACCACAGTGAGGGAGGGGTCAATCACCCATTTGCAAAATGGTTACATCCTATCTGTCAGACTCTATGCCCTCCCCTTCTGGTGAGATCACACCCCCTCAGTTGTAAATGATCAGGAATGAAAAGTCTGTGAACTTAACCAGGTGTAACATTACTTACTTGGATTCATTGATGGACGCCTATTTTCTTGGCTGTAACATGGTCCCCTCCCTCCTTGTGTCTGGTGTGGCCCTCCAACCCCATCCTTCCTGTTCATAATCCTTGCAATTACTGTATTACATAGGTTTACCTTGAGTGTCTCAATGTGGGCTGGGTGAGTTTGGTACTAGGAGCCACCTATTAGAGAGTACATATGGTGCTTAATTTTCTGGATCTGGGATACTTCACTTAATATAATTGTTTCTAATGACATCCATTTCCCAGCAAATTCCAGTAATTCATCATTTTTGATGGCTGAGTAGTACTCCATTGTATAGATGTACCACAGTTTCCTTATCCACTCGTCGACTGTTGGACATTTGGGTTGATTCCATGTTTTTGCTATTGTAAACAGTGCTGCTATGAACATGGTCATGCTTGTGCTATCGAGGTGAACCTCTGCTGCATGGGGGGTTATTCCCAAAAGCGGGATGGCAGGGTCATATGTCATTTCAATCTTTAATTTCTTTAAGAATCTCCAGACGGCTTGCCAGAGTGGCTGTATGAGTTTGCACTCCCACCAGCAATGTAGGAGAGTTCCCCTCTCTCCACATCCTCTCCAGCATTTGGTGTTGTTTGTATTGTAGATTTTTGCCATCCTGACCGGGGTGAGATGATATCTCAGGGAAGTTTTGATTTGCATTTCCCTGATGGCTAAGGAAGTGGAGCATTTTTTAAGATATTTGTTAGACATTTTAATGTCATTCCTGGTAAAATTTCTTTTAAGATCCAGGGCCCATTTTTGAATTGGGCCATTGTTTTCCGTGATGTTTAGTTTTCTAAATTCTTTGTGCACTCTGGACAGTAGAGCTCTATCAGATATGTGGTTAGTGAAGATTTTCTCTATTCTGTGGGTTGCCTTTGAGCTCGTGTTACAATCTCTTTATCTGAACAGAAGCTCTTTAATTTCACAAGATCCCAACTGTTGAAAGTTGTTAGCAGTGACTGTGCCATTGGATGTCTGTTTAGGAAATATTGGCCTAGCCCAATTAGCTCGAGGGAGTTCCCTATCCTTTCAACTATGGTTTTTATAGTCTCTGGCCTTATATCAAGGTCCATGATCCATTTGGAATTAAGTCTTGTACATGGTGACAAGTATGGGTCCAGCTTTAATCTTCTGCATGTGGAGATCCAGTTTTGCCAGCACCATTTGTTGAAGATGCTGTTCTTTTTCCATTGGATTCTGTGGGCCCCTTTGTCAAAGACCAAATGGCCGTAATTTTGTGGGCTTATATCTGGGTCTTCAATCCTTATCCATTGATCTGTGTGTCTATTTTGGAGCCAGTACCAGGCTGTTTTTGTAAGTATGGATTTGTAATATAGACTAAGGTTCGGTATGGTAATACCTCCAGCAGTGTTTTTGTTACTCAGGATTGTCTTTGCTATCCTGTGTCTTTTGTGCTTCCATATGAATTTTGAGATTGTTTGGTCAATTTCTTTGAAGAATTGCTTTGGGATTTTCATTGGTATAGCATTGAATTTGTATATTGCCTTTGGTAGGATGATCATTTTTACGATGTTGATTCTGCCAATCCAGGAACATGGGAGGTCTTTCCACCTTTTGGTGTCTTCTGCAATTTCTTTCTTTAGGGTTTTAAAGTTTTCATTGTAAAGGTCTTTTACCTCCTTGGTTAGGTTTATACCAAGGTACTTCATTTTTTTTAGGGGCTACAGTAAATGGGATTGTTTCTCTCAGGACTTTTTCACTTCTTTCATTCTGGGCATATAGGAAGGCCTCTGATTTTTGCACATTTATTTTGTATCCTGCCACCCTGCTGAACTTCCCAATTAGTTCCAGGAGCTTCCTGGTGGAGATTTTCGGATCACTCAAGTATAAGATCATGTCATCTGCAAATAGGGATAGCTTGACTTCTTCCTTGCCGATTTGAATCCCTTTTATGTCCCTTTCTTGTCTTATGGCTTCAGCTAAGACTTCAAGTACAATATTGAATAGAAGTGGTGAGAGTGGACAGCCTTGTCTAGTTCCTGATCAAAGTGGGAATGTTTCCAATTGTTCCCCATTGAGCATAATCCTTGCTGTGGGCTTGTTGTATACAGCTTCTATTATATTGATAAAGGTTCCTTCCATTCCTACAGTCTCTAGCGTCTTGATCATAAATGGCTGTTGGATCTTGTCAAAAGCTTTTTCCGCATCTATCGAGAGTATCATGTGGTCTTGGACTTTGGACTGGTTTACATGATGAATTACATTTATTGATTTGCGTATGTTGAACCAACCTTGTGTGCCGGGGATGAAGCCTACTTGGTCCCCGTGAATAATCTTTTTGATATGTTTTTGAATCCGATTTGCTAAGACTTTGTTGAGAATCTTTGCGTCTGTGTTCATCAGAGAGATCGGCCTATAGTTTTCTTTTTTGAGTGAGTCTTTATCAGGTTTTGGGATTAAAATGATATTAGATTCATAGAAAGAATTTGGTAGTGTTCCTTCCTTTGCTATTTGATGGAACAGTTTAAGGAGTATTGGTATTATTAACTCCTTAAATGTCTGGTAGAACTCTGTGCTGAATCCATCTGGTCCAGGACATTTTTTGGTGGGAAGATTCAAGATTACTTCCTCAATTTCCTTATATATTATATGACTATTTAAATAATTCACAACTTCCTGATTCAATTTAGGTAAGTTGCATTTACTTAGAAATTCATCCATCTCTTTTGTGTTGTCAAACTTCACAGAGTATAAGTTTTTGAAATATGATGTTATAATTCTCTGGATTTCTTGGGTATCAGTAGTGATAACTCCATGTTCATTTCTAATTTTGTTAATTTGGGTTTTCTCTCTCTTGCTTTTGGTTAGTTTCGCTAGGGGTGTATCAATCTTATTGATTTTTTCAAAGAACCAGCTTTTTGACTGGTTGATTTTTTCTATCATTTTCTTAATCTCGATTTCAGATATTTCTCCCCTTATTTTGCTAATCTCCTCTCTTCCACTACTTTTGGGATCAGATTGCTCAAGTTGCTCTAAAGCCTTAAGCTGCATTGTTAAGTTATTTATTTCTGATGTTTCCATTTTTTTGATGTAGGCATTAAGAGCTATGAAGTTACCTCTTAGAACAGCTACCATTGTGTCCCAGAGATTTTGGTAAATTGTATTTTAATTATCGTTCACTGTCAGGAAATCTTGAATTTCCTTTTTAATTTCTTCCTGAATCCAGTTCTCATTCAGCATCATATTGTTAAGTTTCCAGGAGTTAGTGTATTTTCTCTTGTTTGATGTGTTGTGGATGTCCATCTTTAGGCCGTGGTGGTCTGACAGGGCACAGGTCAGAATTTCAACTTTTTTCTATATGTTTACATTTGTATTGTGGCCCAATATGTGATCTATTTTGGAGAAAGTTCCGTGTGCTGCTGAGAAAAATGTGTATTCTTCTATGCGTGGGTGAAAAGTTCGATAGAGATCTGTAAGGTCCATTTCTTTAAGGGTTTGATTAAGTTCCAAAGTGTCTCTGTTAAGCTTTTGACCTGTTGATCTATCCCATGTTGAGAGGGCAGTGTTAAAGTCCCCAGGAATTATCGTTTGGTGGTTGATTTCTTCCTTTAGGCGCTGTAGGGTTTTCTTAATGAATGTGGAGGGGCCCGTATTGGGTGCATATATGTTCAGTATTGTGAAGTCTTCCTGGTGAATTGTACCTGTGACTAAAATGTAGTATCCATCTGTGTCTCTTATAATTTTCTTTGGTTTGAAGTCCACTTTGTCTGATAGCATAATGGCTACCCCTGCCTGTTTTCTGCTTCCATTTGCTTGTAGAATTGTTGACTAGCCTTTTATTTTTAGAGCGTGCCTATCTTTTTTGGTGAGATGGGTTTCCTGCAGGCAGCAGATTGATGGTTTGTGATTTTTAATCCAAGTTTGTAATCTGTGTCTCTTGATCGGTGAATTAATTCCATTAACATTTAGTTTTATAATGGAGAAACTATTTTTAATTCCAGACATTTATTATGTTTAGTAGTTTGTATAAGTATATTGCTTCGCTTTTAATGGTGTTATACTTGCCTTCTGTTCTCTTGGATGTGCCTGTTTTTTTCTTCATGCTTGAGTATCATTTCTAGCATTTTTTGAAGGCCTGGTTTGGTGGACATGTATCCCTTCAAGTTGTCTTTGTGCTGGAAGATTTTTCTTTCTCCCTCAATCATGACAGATAGTTTTGCAGGGTAAATCAGCCTGGGTTGACATTTTTGCTCATTCAATACTTGAAGTACATCTCTCCAAGCTCTTCTTGCTTTTACTGTTTTGACTGAGAAGTCATTTGTTATTTTAATAGGTTTACCTTTAAAAGTGACTTGTTTTTTCTCCCTTGAAGCTCTCAGCACCAGTTCTTTATCCTGAATGTGGAGTGTTTTAACTATTATTTGCCGTGGTGTGCTTCTGTTTTGGTCATATCTGTTTGGGGTGCGGAATGCCTCTTGTATATGGATAGGCCTCTCTTTTTTTAGATGAGGAAAGTTTTCCTTGATGATCATTTGAAAAATTTCCTCAGGGGTGGTATTTTGAGATTCTTGCTCTGGTATTCCATGAATACGCATGTTAGGCTTCTTCAGGGTGTCCCATTTCTCTTGGATATTTCTCTCAAGTATCTTTTTGGCTTTAACAACCTCTTCCATTGAGCTGGTTAGTACTCCCACTTTATCTTCAAGGTCTGAATAATGTTTTCTGCTTCATTAGTTCTGTTGATAAGACTCTCTGTGGAGTTCTGGGTTGAAGATGTCTTGTAGCTCAGTTTTAAACTCTGCTTGAGTCTGTTTGAACTGCTCTATGCCAGTTTTTGTTTCTAGCACTGTTTTTCTCAACTCCTCCTAGTGTCTGTTGTGTTCCTCTTCAATGTGATTAATTCGATTATGTAATTCCTCCCGGATTTCCTCTTTCATAGTATTGAACATGGTAATGATCATATTTTGAAAGTCGTTATCCTGGGTGAGGCTTTCTTGGCCTTTTTCTGCGGGTTCGTTCTTGTTGGAATCTAACATTATGGGATTAATTCCTTCAGTGGGAAATTTATTTACTTGAGAGTTGTTTCTCATGGATTTGCACTTTGACTTTGGCATTGTCGTTTTAACTCTTAAGATCTTTCAATTTCACTAAACTGAATTATTTGGCCTGGGGTTCTGGGGGTGGGCAGGGACAGAGCTTACCTAGGTCGCGGATGAGGCCCGGCTGGACCTCGCACGCTTCCCAGCCGGCGGAGCGGGGTGGGGAAGGGAGGATGGGGGCAACCGTGTGGAGCTATTTAACCCGAGGGGAGCTGGGGCGGCGCCCGGGCGCAGGTGGAAGTCCTCCTGGTCCCTCGGCCCTGCGTGCGGCTCCGGCTGGATGGTGGGGTAGTAGCTGTGTCCCTTGGGCTGACCTGGGGTTCTGGTGGGCGGGCATGGGCGGAGCTTACCTAGGTCGCCAATGAGGTCGGGCTGGACCATGCGCGGGTCCCGGCCGGTGGAGCGTGGTGGGGAAGGCACTAAGTCTTTCAACATTGCAGAGAAGGGATGAAAAGCAGTGTTATGAACACCAATAATAATAAATATATGTGTACCTGATCAATCAAACAGAGATTTGTTTCTACACTGATAAAGTTGTGAAGTATTGATTATAAATCATTCCATGTTCAGTGTTGATTTCTATGTTGTGTGCTACTAGAAAGGGCTGGGGCATTAAACCCCTTCCCCATCACAAAGTTCAGGAGATCTTGCAAAAGAAGGGGCAGTAAGAATCCACGCATCTGAGACTGAGGGATTATTGCTGGACAGTATCTTCTTGTCATGAGCGAGCCCCACACCCAAGCAGTAGGTGTCTATTACAGAAGACTTGTACAACACGACTTATCAAAATATCACTATAGATGAGGGAAGATTTCAAAAAATATTACACCTTCCTTAGACACTATTTTTAATAAAACAATTTTAATCATTAGTATAATTTACAACATCAGTAACCTATATAACTGCCAATAAATTAACTTTGCCTGCAATATAATTCTATACAATACTTAACATTATCAAATTTAACACTGTTATGCTATTTTTGGGCTTTATATAACAGGCAGTGATTTGTAGTTACTTAGGAGATATATAGTTTCACAGCTACATATTATGGGTAAATTTGATTTAAAAAAATAAACCAGCAATGTCGCCCTCTTGGGATGGGGAACCTACCAAAAAAGAGCATAAGTCCATCTTCTTTCCTCCCTCATCTTTACCCCCTCATCTTCCCCCCCCCCAGACACTATTTAAGGCAGATTTGAGGCAGGAGAAGTGCTTCTTTGCTTAGTGATTTACCCATTGATAAGTCATTGATATCTGAGAAGTACATACATGAGTACTTGTCAGTGTAGGTCTCCAGATGAAACCAGAGGTTCACCTATGCTAAAATAAATTAAAACTAGGGGGCAAGAAGGGTTTGGACTGGGTAACAAGGGGGTTAAAACACACAAATTCATCCTATTTGTATATTGAAATACCAGTGAGTAAGAACATTTATAAAGAGCTGAGTGACTCTACTCGGGTGATTTTCATGTTTTATAAAATGTATTTATTGTGTGGTGTATGTGTGTATGTATCAGACAGTGCTGTATGTGCCTATGAAGGACCAAGGATAATTTTGGGAATCATCAGATTCCAGTAATGGTCACTGATGTGGTGAAGAGCTGTAAAACATCTTACTGCAGCAGGGTAGTACTGATCTGAGGTCAGTACTTTGGCTTATGTTACAAAGAGATGTCCCTGAACCCCATACAGTGGCTCCTGTCAAAATCGATAATGAATCAAGGTAGAGAGAATCATGTCCCCCAAGTTCCAGCCTTATAAATTGCAGTCGAATAAAAAAAAACATTTTATGATCTGAGTTTACTCCCCAGAGCCCACATGGTAGAAGGAGGGAAATGACTTCTGAACTTGTCCTTTCCACTTGTGTTCTCTCTCTCTCTCTCTTTCTCTCTCTCCCTCTCTCTCTCTCTCTTTAAATAAGTAATTAAATAAAAAATCATACCAAAATATACTCTGATCACTTGTGAAGTTGAGGTGGTTCAATAAAAGAAAAAATAAATTTCAGGTAGGCCTTAATGGTACTGTTGAAGAATGAGACCGGCGATAAAGAGTATATGTCTGGCTTTCACAATCATCTTGCGAATTATTCATGGTGACATTCACACTGAGAACTAAGAAATTGAAAAAAGGCCGGTGAGATAACTCAGATGGTCAGAAACATACCCGTAAGCCTGATGACCTGAGTTCAATTCCTAGTAGCACACATGGTGAAAAGAAAATTGTTCTTCCCTTTCCCCACCCAACCAGGACACGTGCAGTCCAGCAAGGACACACTGCGCCCTAGGTAAGCAGCCCCTGCTCACTCTCAAGCCCCAGGTAACCCACTAGTCCCAGCTACTTCCATCAGCCAGTCTGAGCAGGTGCTGGTCCAGGTACGGGAGGAACCCCTGGGCCACTCCACAGCTCCCCAAGTTAATTGCACCTGCCACCAGCACCTCTCCCCTTTCCCCACTCTCCTGGGATGTGCACAGTCCAGTAAGGACACAGTGCACCTTAGGTAAGCACACCTACTCAGCCCCAAGACCCAGGTAACCCATTAGTCCCAGCTCCTCCCACCACCCAGTCAGAGCAGGCTCTGCTCCAAGCCAACAAATTCAGTTCAGTCAAAAACACACAGAAATTGAAAGAAAGTCTTAAGAGATAAAAGGACAATGCCCAAGTCAAAGCAAAATCCATGAGAAACAAAACCCAAGAAAACAAATCTCCCACTGAAGGAATTAACCTCATTATGATAGATTCCAACCAGAACAAATCCGTGTAAAATAGCCAAGAAAGCCTGACACAAGACAACAATTTTCAAAACATGATCATTACCATGATCAATACTATGAAAGAGGAAATCCAGGAGGAGTTAAATAACCGCATCAACCACTTTGAAGAGGAACACAACAGACACTTGGAGGAGTTGAGATATACACTTCAAGAAACAAAAATAGGCATACAGCAGTTAAAACAGACTCAAGCAGAGTTTAAAATTGAACTAAAAGACAAGTTATCTTCAACCCAGAAATCAACAGAGAGTCTTATCAGCAGAACTAATGAAGTAGAAAATAGAATTTCAGACCATGAAGACAAAATGGGACTATTAACTACCTCAATGGAAGAGGGTGTTAAAGCCAAAAAGATACTTGAGAGAAATATTCAAGAGGTATGGGACACCCTGAAGAAGCCTAACATGCGCATTCATGGAATACCAGAGCAAGAATCCCAAAATACCACACCTGAGGAAATTTTTCAAATGATCATCAAGGAAAACTTTCCTCATCTAAAAAAAGAGAGGCCCTAATAGGTGGATCCTAGTACCAAACCCACTTAGAGACAGTCAAGAATAAATCTATGTAATACGTACAGTAATTGTAAAGATTATAAACAGGAGGGATGGGGAAGGAGGGCCCCACCAGAAACAAGGAGAGAGGGGACCATGTTACAGCAGAGCAAATAGGCCACCATCAAGGACTGCAAGTAAGTAATAAGACACTGGGTTAAGTTCAGAGACTTTCCTTCCTGAGCATTTGCAACTCATGGGATATGATCTCACCAGAAGGGGAGGGCCTGATAGAAAGTAAACATTTTGCAAATGGTGATTGACCCCTCTCTCACTGCAGTCTCCTACTTTTATTCCATCTACTTTGAATATACTCTTTTTTTTATTTCTGCTCATACAAACTTAATAGGTAGACCAGTTCCCTCCCTCACTCCTTCTCCCCCCGAACCCCCTGCTCCCCCCCCACCCTCCCCATCCCACAGTGCCTTTCCCCCAATTCCCAGAGAGTCCTTTATTGTGTATGCCTGACTCTCCACTGGGTCCTCCTCTCCGATGACATATAAGGACCCAGTGGCATTTCCCTGAACCCTTTCCCATGTTCCCCTTAAGCATAGGAACACTACTGTGGCTGTCAATCCCTTGCCTCCAAGGATCTTGGTGCATTTAACAGATGCTAGACTTTGTGAGGACAATAGTGCGTTGGACATTGTGCAGGCATGCAGTCTTTTATGATTGCTTTGGCCCTAACTAGTGTTGAGAATCTTGCAAATCGTTGTTCCTCCCATTCTTTTGCTCTTACAACCTTACCGCCCCCTCTTCCGCAAATGTCCCTGAGCTTCAGGATGGGGAGAAATTAGGCTGGCCTAGTTCTATGTGGTTGATACAGAGTCTCTGAAGTTCTGGATTATGGTTTGTTGATTTTCTTTTGCGGTTTTGCTGCTCCTGCAATGCCCTTCACTCCATCCTGATGGGCACTGTATGTCACCCCCTGGTCAGAGACAAAAAGCTGTTAAACTGGAGTCTTGTTAAAATAGCACATTCAAGGGTAGATGTAATATGAGTATGAAACCACAGTGAGGGAGGGGGCCATCACCCATTTGCAAAATGATTACTTTTTATCTGTCAGACTATATGCCCTCACCTCCTGGTGAGATCAGGAACGAACGTCTGTGAACTTAACCAGGTGTCTCATTACTTAATTGCAGTCCTTGATGGACGCCTATTTTCTCTGCTGTAACATAGTCCCCTCTCTCCTTATTTCTGGTGTGGCCCTCCAACACCATCCCTCCTGTTCATAATCCTTGCAATTACTATATTACATAGGTTTACTTTTGAGTGTCTCAATGTGGGCTGGGTGAGTTTGGTACTGGGAGCCACTTATTAGGGAGTACATATGGCACTTAATGTTCTGGGTTTGGGATACATCACTTACTATAATTGTTTCTAATGACATCCATTTCCCGGCAAATTCCAGTAATTCATCATTTTTGATAGCTTATTAGTACTCCACTGTATAGATGTACCACAATTTCCTTATCCACTCATGAACTTTTGGACATTTGGGTTGATTCCATGTCTTTGCTTTTGTAAACAGTGCTGCTATGAATATGGTCGTGTTTGTGCTATCGAGATGAACTTCTGCTGTATGGGGGGTTATTCCCAAAAGTGGAATAGCAGGATCTTATGGCATTTCAATCTTTAATTTCTTAAATAATCTCCAGACCGCTCACCAGAGTGGCTGCATGAGCCCGCATTTCCACCAGCAATGTAGGAGAGATACCCTCTCTCCAAATCCTCTCCAGCATTTGTTGTTGTTTGTATTGTGGATTTTTGCCATCCTGACCGGGGTGAGATGATATCTCAGGGAAGTTTTGATTTGCATGTCCCTGATGGCTAAGGAAGTGGAGCATTTTTTAAGATATTTGTTAGACATTTCAATTTCATCCCTGGTAAAGTTTCTTTTAAGTTCCAGGGCCCATTTTTTAATTGGGCCATTGGTTTCCTTGGAGTTTAGTTTTTTAAGTTCTTTGTACACTCTGGACAGTAGAGCTCTATCAGATATGTGGTTAGTGAAGATTTTCTCCCATTCTGTGGGTTGCCTTTGAGCTCGTGTTACAATCTCTTTATCTGAACAGAAGCTCTTTAATTTCACAAGATCCCAACTGTTGAGAGTTGGTAGCAGTGACTGTGCCATTGGATGTCTGTTTAGGAACTGTTGGCCTAGCCCAATCAGTTCGAGAGAGTTCCCTATCCTTTCAACTATGGTTTTTATAGTCTCTGGCCTGATATCAAGGTCCTTGATCCATTTGGAATTAAGTCTTGTACATGGTGACAAGTACGGGTCCAGCTTTAATCTTCTGCATGTGTAGATCCAGTTTTGCCAGCACCATTTGTTGAAGATACTGTTCTTTTTCCATTGGATTATTTGGGCCCCTTTGTCAAAGACCAAATGGCTGTAATTTTGTGGACTTATATCTGGGTCTTCAACCCTAATCCATTGATCTGTGTGTCTATTTTGGAGCCAGTACCAGGCTGTTTTTATAACTATGGATTTGTAGTATAGACTAAGGTTTGGTATGGTAATACCTCCAGCAGTGTTTTTGTTACTCAGAATTGTCTTTGCTATCCTGCATGTTTTGTGCCTCCATATGAACTTTGAGATTGTTTGGTCAACTTCTTTGAAGAATTGCTTTGGGATTTTCATTGGTATAGCATTGAATTTGTATATTGCCTTTGGTAGCATGGTCATTTTTACAATGTTGATTCTGCCAATACAGGAACATGGGAGGTCTTTCCACGTTCTGGTGGCTTCTGCAATTTCTTTCTTTAGGGTTTTAAAGTTTTCATTGTAAAGGTCTTTTACCTCCTTGGTTAGGTTTATACCAAGGTATTTCATTTTTTAAGGGCTATAGTAAATGGGATTGTTTCTCTCAAGGCTTTTTCACTTCTATCATTCTGGGCATATAGGAAGGCCTCTGATTTTTGCACATTTATTTTGTATCCTGCCACCCTGCTGAACTTCTCAATTAGACCCAGGAGCTTCCTGGTGGAGTTTTTGGGATCACTCAAGTATAAGATCATGTCATCTGCAAATAGGGATAGCTTGACTTCTTCCTTGCCAATTTGAATCCCTCTTATTTCCCTTTCTTGTCTTATGGCTTCAGCTAAGACTTCAAGTACAATATTGAATAGAAGTGGTGAGAGTGGACAGCCTTGTCTACTTCCTGATCAAAGTGGGAAAGCTTCCAATTGTTCCCCATTGAGCATACTCCTTGCTGTGGACTTGTTGTACACAGCTTTTATTATATTGATAAAGGTTCCTTCCATTCCTACAGTCTCTAGCGTCTTGATCATAAATGGCTGTTGGATCTCGTCAAAAGCTTTCTCTTCATCTATCGAGAGTATCATGTGGTCTTGGACTTTGGACTGGTTTACATGATGAATTACATTTATTGATTTTCGTATGTTGAAGCAACCTTGTGTGCCGGGGATGAAGCCTACTTGGTCCCCATGAATGATCTTTTTGATATGTTTTTTTATACGATTTGCTAAGACTTTGTTGAGAATCTTTGCGTCTGTGTTCATCAGAGAGATCGGCCTATAGTTTTCTTTTTTAAGTGAATCTTTATTAGGTTTTGGGATTAAGACGATATTAGCTTCATAGAAGGAATTTGGTAGTGTTCCTTCTTTTGCTATTTGATGGAAGATTTTAAGGAGTATTGGTGTTATTAACTCCTTAAATGTCTGGTAGAATTCTGTGCTGAATCCATCAGGTCCAGGACATTTTTTGGTGGGAAGATTCGAGATAACTTCTTCAATTTCCTTATATGTTATAGGACTATTTAAATAATTCACAACTTCCTTTTTCAATTTAGGTAGGTTGTGTTTACTTAGAAATTCATCTATCTCTTTTGTGTTGTCAAACTTCACAGAGTATAAGTTTTCGAAATATGACATTATAATTCTCTGGATATCTTGGGTATCAGTAGTGATAACTCCATGTTAATTTCTAATTTTGTTAATTTGGGTTTTCTCTCTCCTGCTTTGGGTTAATTTAGCTAGGAGTGTATGAATCTTATTGATTTTTTCAAAGAACCAGCTTTTTGACTGGTTGATTTTTTCTATCATTTTCTTAGTCTCGATTTCAGATATTTCTCCCCTTATTTTGCTAATCTCCTCTCTTCTACTGCTTTTGGGATCAGATTGCTCAAGTTTCTCTAAAGCCTTAAGCTGCATTGTTAAGTTATTTTTTTCTGATGTTTCCAATTTTTTGATTTAAGCATTAAGAGCTATGAACTTACCTCTTAGAACAGATTTCACTGTGTCCCAGAGATTTTGGTAAGTTGTATTTTCATTATCGTTCACTTTCAGGAAATCTTGAATTTCCTTTTTAATTTCTTCCTGAATCCAGTTCTCATTCAGCATTACTTTCTTAAGTTTCCAGGAGTTAGTGTATTTTCTCTTGTTTGTTGTGTTGTGGATGTCCAGCTTTAGGCTGTGGTGGTCTGATAAGGCACAGGTTAGAATTTCCACTTTTTTGTATATGTGTAGATTCGTATTGTGGCCCAATATGTGATCTATTTTGGAGAAAGTTCTGTGTGCTGCTGAGAAAAATGTGTATTCTTTGGTGCGTGTGTGAAAAGTTCGATAGAGATCTGTAAGGTCCTTTTTTTTCAGGGTTTGATTAAGTTCCAAAGTGTCTCTGTTAAGCTTTTGATCTGTTGATCTATCCCACGTTGAGAGGGCGGTGTTGAAGTCCCCAAGAATTATTGTTTGGGGGTTGATTTCTTCCTTTAGATGCTGTAGGGTTTTCTTAATGAATGTGGAGGGGCCCATATTGGGTGCATAAATGTTCAGTATTGTTAAATCTTCCTGGTGAATTGTTCTTGTGACTAAAATATAGTATCCATCTGTGTCTCTTATGATTTTCTTTGGTTTGAAGTCCACTTTGTCTGAAAGCATAATTGCTACCCCTGCCTGTTTCCTGGTTCCATTAGCTTATAAGATTTTGGACCAGCCTTTCATTCTTAGGATGTGCCTATCTTTTGTGGTGAGATGAGTTTCCTGAAGGCAGCAGATTGTTAGATTGTGGTTTTTAATCCAAGTTTGTAATCTATGTCTCTTAATCGGTAAGTTAATGCAATTGACATTTAATGTTATAATGGAGAAATTATTTTTTTATTATTAATACATTTTTATTATTATTTCAGCTCATACAAACTTATTAGGTACACCAGTTCCCTCCCTCCCTCCTCCTCCCCCCATACTCCCTGCTCCCCCTCCCCACCCCCCTCTGTCCCTATCCCCCAGTGCCTCCCGCCCCAATTCCCAGAGAGTCCTTTCTTGTGCATGCCTGACTCTTCTCTGGGCCCTCCTCTCTGATGACGTACAAGGACCCAGTGGCCTTTCCCTGAACCCTTTCCCGTGTTCCCCTTAGGTATAGGAACACTGCTGTGGCTGCCAATCCTTTGCCTCCAAGGATCTTGGTGCCTTTAGCAGATGCTAGACTTTGTGAGGTCAACAGTGTGTTGGACTATGCGCGGGGCATGCAAAGTCCAATTATGATTGCTTCAGCCCTAACTAGTATGGAGTATCTTACATGTCATTGCTCCTCCCATCCTTTTGCTCTTGCACTCTTACCGCCCCCTCTTCTGCAAATTTCCCTGAGCTGCAAGATGGGGAGAGACTAAGCTGGCCTAGTTCTAGGTGGTTGATATAGAGTCTCTGAAGGTCTGGATTGTAGTTTGTTGATTTTCTTATGCAGTTTTGCTGCTCCTGCAATGCCCTTCACTCCATCCTGGTGGGCATTGTATGTTACCCCCTGGCCAGAGACAAAAAGCTGTTAAACTAGAGTCTTGTAATAAAAGCACATTCAAAGGTAGATGTAATAAAAGTGGGAAACCACAGTGAGGGGGGGGTCTATCACCCATTTGCAAAATGGTTACTTTTTATCTGCCAGACTACATGCCCTCCTCTTCTGGTGAGATCACAACCCCTCAGTAGTAAATGATCAGGAACAAAAGTCTGTGAACTTAATCAGATGTCTCATTACTTATTTGGGTCCTTGATGGAGGCCTATTTTTCCTGCTGTAACATGCTCCCTTCTCTCCTTGTTTCTGGTGTGGCCCTCCTACCCCAGCCCTCCTCTTCATAATCCTTGCAATTACTGTCTCTAGGTGGGCTGGGTCGGTTTGTTACTAGGAGCCACCTATTAGGGAGTACATACAGCGCTTAATTTTCTGGGTCTGGGATACTTCACTTAATATAATTGTTTCTAATGACATCCATTTCCCGGCAAATTCCAGTAATTCATCATTTTTGATGGCTGAGTAGTACTCCATTGTATAGATGTACCACAGTTTCCTTATCCACTCGTCAACTGTTGGACAATTGGGATGATTCCATGACTTTGCTATTGTAAACAGTGCTGCTATGAACATGGTCGTGCTTGTGCTATCGAGATGAACCTCTGCTGTATGGGGGGTTATTCCCAAAAGTGGAATAGCAGGGTCATATGGCATTTCAATCTTTAATTTCTTTAAGAATCTCCAGACGGCTCGCCAGAGTGGCTGTATGAGCCTGCATTCCCACCATCAATGTAGGAGAGTTCCCCTCTCTCCTATTCCTCTCCAATATTTGTTGTTGTTTGTATTGTGATTTTTGCCATCCTGACCGGGGTGAGGTGATATCTCAGGGAAGTTTTGATTTGCATTTCCCTGATGGCTAAAGAAGTGGAGCATTTTCTAAGATATTTGTAGACATTTAAATTTCATCCCTGGCAATGTTTCTTTTAAGTTCCAGGGCCCATTTTTTAATTGGGCTATTGGTTTTTTTGGTGTTTAGTTTTCTAAGTTCTTTGTGCACTCTGGACAGCAGAGTTCTATCACATGTGTGGTTAGTGAAGATTTTCTCCCATTCTGTGGGTTGCCTTTGAGCTCGCATTACAATCTCTTTATCTGTACAGAAGCTCTTTAATTTCACAAGATCCCAACTGTTGAGAGTTCGTAGCAGTGACTGTGCCATTGGATGTCTGTTTAGGAACTATTGGCCTAGCCCAATCAGCTCGAAGGAGTTCCCTATCCTTTCAACTATGGTTTTTATAGTCTCTGGCCTGATATCAAGGTCCTGGATCCATTTGGAATTAAGTCTTGCACATGGTGACAAGTACAGGTCCAGCTTTAATCTTCTGCATGTGGAAATCCAGTTTTGCCAGCACCATTTGTTCAAGATGCAGTTCTTTTTCCATTGGATTCTGTGGGCCCCTTTGTCAAAGACCAAATGGCTGTTTTTTTGTGGACTTATATCTGGGTCTTCAATCCTTATCCATTGATCTGTGTGTCTATTTTGGAGCCAGTACCAGGCTGTCTTTATAACTATGGATTTGTAGTATAG
Organism: Typhlomys cinereus; assembly: GCA_023101885.1. Lineage (NCBI taxonomy): Eukaryota > Metazoa > Chordata > Mammalia > Rodentia > Platacanthomyidae > Typhlomys > Typhlomys cinereus. Next base: position 367,964 of record JALPQD010000358.1, on the reverse strand, counting down.
ACTAAGGTTTGGTATGGCAATACCTCCAGCTGTGTTTTTGTTACTCAGGATTGTTTTTGCTATCCTGGGTCTTTTGTGCCTCCATATGAACTTTGAGATTGTTTGGTCAACTTCTTTGAAGAATGTGCTTTGGGATTTTGATTGGTATAGCATTGAATCTGTACATTGCCTTTGTAGGATGGTCATTTTTACGATGTTGATTCTGCCAATCCAGGAACAAGGGAGGTCTTTCCACCTTCTGGTGTCTTCTGCTATTTCTTTCTGAGGGTTTTAAAGTTTTCATTGTAAAGGTCTTTTACCTCCTTAGTTAGGTTTATACCAAGGTATTTCATTTTCTTAGGGGCTATAGTAAATGGGATTGTTTCTCTCAAGGCTTTTTCACTTCTTTCATTCTGGGCATATAGGCAGGCCTCTGATGTTTGCACATTTATTTTGTATCCTGCCACCCTGCTGAACTTCTCAATTAGTTCCAGGAGCTTCTTGGTGGAGTTTTTGGGATCACTCAGGTATAAGATCATGTCATCTGCAAATAGGGATAGCTTGACTTCTTCCTTGCCGATTTGAATCCCTCTTATGTCCCTTTCTTGTCTTATGGCTTCAGCTAAGACTTCAAGTACAATATTGAATAGAAGTGGTGAGAGCGGACAGCCTTGTCTAGTTCCTGATGGAAGTGGGAATGCTTCCAATTGTTCCCATTGAGCATAATCCTTGCTGTGGGCTCGTTGTATATAGCTTTTATTATATTGATAAAGGCTCCTTCCATTCCTACTGTCTCTAGCGTTTTGATCATAAAAGGCTGTTGGATCTTGTCAAAGCTTTTTCTGCATCTATCGAGAGTATCATGTGGTCTTGGACTTTGGACTGGTTTACATGACGAATTACATTTATTGATTTGCGTATGTTGAACCAACCTTGTGTGCCGGGGATGAAGCCTACTCGGTCCCCTGTGAATGATCTTTTAATATGTTTTTGAATCCGATTTGCTAAGACTTTGTTGAGAATCTTTGCGTCTGTGTTCATCAGGGAAATCGGCCTATAGTTTTCTTTTTGAAGTGAATCTTTATTAGGTTTTGGGATTAAAACGATATTAGCTTCATAGAAGGAATTTTGTAGTGTTCCTTCCTTTGCTCTTTGATGGAACAGTTTTAAGGAGTATTGGTGTTATTAACTCCTTAAATGTCTGGTAGAACTCTGTGTTGAATCCATCTGGTCCAGGACATTTTTTGGTGGGAAGATTCGAGATTACTTCCTCAATTTCCTTATATGTTATAGGACTATTTAAATAATTCACATCTTCCTGATTCAATTTAGGTAAGTTGCGTTTACTTAGAAATTCATCCATCTCTTTTGTGTTGTCAAACTTCACAGAGTATAATTTTTTGAAATATGATGTTATAATTCTCTGGATATCTTGGGTATCAGTAGTGATAACTCCATGTTCATTTCTGATTTTGTTAATTTGGGTTTTCTCTCTCTTGCTTTTGGTTAATTTAGCTAGGGGTGTATCAATCTTATTGATTTTTTCAAAGAACCAGCTTTTTGACTGGTTGATTTTTTCTATCGTTTTCTTAATCTCGATTTCAGATATTTCTCCCCTTATTTTGCTAATCTCCTCTCTTCTACTGCTTTTGGGATCAGATTCCTCTAGTTTCTCTAAAGCTTTAAGCTGTATTGTTAAGTTGTTTATTTCTGATGTTTCCATGTTTTTGATGTAGGCATTAAGAGCTGTGAACTTACCTCTTAGAACAGCTTTCATTGTGTCCCAGAGATTTTGGTAAGTTGTATTTTCATTATCATTCACGTTCAGGAAATCTTGAATTTCCTTTGTAATTTCTTTCTGAATCCAGTTCTCAGGCAGCATCATATTGTTAAGTTTCCAGGAGTTAGTGTATTTTCTCTTGTTTGATGTGTTGTGGATGCGTGGTTGTCTGATAGGGCACAGGTTAGAATTTCAACTTTCCTGTATATGTGTAGATTCATTTTGTGGCCCAATATGTGATCTATTTTGGAGAAAGTTCCGTGTGCTGCTGAGAAAAATGTGTATTCTTTGGTGCGTGGGTGAAAAGTTCAATAGAGATCCGTAAGGTCCATTTCTTTAAGGGTTGGTTAAGTTCCAAAGTGTCTCTGTTAAGCTTTTGAACTGTTGATCTATCCCATGTTGAGAGGGCAGTGTTGAAGTCCCCAAGAATCATCGTTTGTGGGTTGATTTCTTGCTTTAGACGCTGTAGGGTTTTCTTAATGAATGTGGAGGGGCCCGTATTGGGTGCATATATGTTCAGTATTGTGCAGTCTTCCTGATGAATTGTACCTGTGACTAAAATGTAGTATTCATCCGTGTCTCTTATAATTTTCTGTGGTTTGAAGTTCACTTTGTCTGATATCATAATTGCTACCCCTGCCTGTTTTCTGCTTCCATTTGCTTGTAGAATTGTTGACTAGCCTTTTATTTTTAGAGCGTGCCTATCTTTTTTGGTGAGATGGGTTTCCTGCAGGCAGCAGATTGATGGATTGTGATTTTTCATCCAAGTTTGTAATCTGTGTCTCTTGATCAGTGAATTAATCCCATTAACATTTAGTGTTATAATGGAGAAACTGTTTTTAATTCTAGACATTTATTATGTTTAGTAGTTTTTATAAGTATATTGCTTCGCTTTTAATGGTGTTATACTTGCCTTCTGTTCTCCTGGATGTGCCTGTTTTTTTCTTCACGGTTGAGTATCATTTCTAGCATTTTTTGAAGGCCTGGTTTGGTGGACATGTATCCCTTCAAGTTGTCTTTGTGCTGGAAGATTTTTCTTTCTCCCTCGATCATGACTGATAGTTTTGCAGGGTAAATCAGCCTGAGTTGACATTTTTGCTCATTCAATACTTGAAGTATGTCTCTCCAAGCTCTTCTTGCTTTTACTGTTTCGACTGAGAAGTCATTTGTTATTTTAATAGGTTTACCTTTAAAAGTGACTTGTTTTTTCTCCCTTGAAGCTCTCAGCACCAGTTCTTTATCTTGAATGTAGAGTGTTTTAACTATTATTTGCCGTGGCGTGCTTCTGTTTTGGTCGTATCTCTTTGGGGTGCGGAATGCCTCTTGTATATGGATGGGCCTCTCCTTTTTTAGATGAGGAAAGTTTTCCTTGATGATCATTTGAAAAATTTCCTCAGGGGTGGTATTTTGAGATTCTTGCTCTGGTATTCCATCAATACTCATGTTAGGCTTCTTCAGGGTGTCCCATATCTCTTGGATATTTCTCTCAAGTATCTTTTTGGCTTTAACAACCTCTTCCATTGAGCTGGTTAGTACTCCCACTTTATCTTCAAGGTCTGAAATTCTGTTTTCTGCTTCGTTAGTTCTGTTGATAAGACTCTCTGTGGAGTTCTGGGTTGATGATAACTTGTCTTGTAGCTCAGTTTTAAACTCTGCTTGAGTCTGTTTTAACTGCTCTATGCCAGTTTTTGTTTCTTGCACTGTTTTTCTCAACTCCTCCTAGTATCTGTTGTGTTCGTCTTCAATGCAATTGATTCAATTATGTAATTCCTCCCGGATTTCCTCTTTCATAGTATTGAACATGGTAATGATCATATTTTGAAAGTCGTTATCCTGGGTCAGGCTTTCTTGGCCATTTTTCATGGGTTTGTTCTGGTTGGAGTCTAACATTATGGGATTAATTCCTTCAGTGGGAAATTTGTTTACTTGAGTGTTGTTTCTCATGGATTTGCACTTTGACTTTGGCATTGTCTTTTTAACTCTTAAGATCTTTCAATTTCACTAAACTGAATTATTTGGCCTGGGGTTCGGGGGGTGGGCAGGGACAGAGCTTACCTAGGTCGCAGATGAGGCCCGGCTGGACCTCGCGCGCGTCTGCGTCAGCGGAGCGGGGTGGGGAAGGGAGGATGGGGGCGTTGGCGTGGAGCTATTTAACCCGAAGGGAGCTGGGGTGGGGCCGGGCGCAGGGGGAGGTCCTCCTCATCCCTCGGCCCTGCGCGCGGCTCCGGCTGGATGGTGGGGTAGTAGCCTTGTCCCTTGGGCTGACCTGGGGTTCTGGTGGGCGGACATGGGCGGCAGAGCTTACCTAGGTCGCAGGATGAGGCCCAGCTGGACCGCGTGCGGCCGGACGAGTTGGGTGGGGAAGGGAGATCTTGGCTATTATCTTTGAATTTGTTCTGGTTGGAATCCATCTTTATGGGGTTCATTCTTTCAGTGGGATATTTGTCTTCTTGGGTTTTTTTTTTCCTCATAGAACTGTGCTTTGACTTTGGCATTGTTATTTTGTGTCTTAAGACCATTCAGTTTGTATGTGTTTTTGACAGAACTGATTTAGTTGGTATTACTACTCTCAGGCAGTTATTACTAGTGCTTGCCTTGTAGTTGGTTACGTTTGTCTGTTGCTTGTATCATTTCCTAGATGAGGCTATTAGGCTGTTATTATATCAGTTTAGTCAGGTTAAGTAGCATATTAGTGAATATTAGTATGGTAGTGAACTTTTACATTTAGTATCTTGGTAATATATGATGGTGAGCAGTATAATCCCTGGAGTTATATATATTTTGGGGTGGCTGTATGGAAAAGTTAATCTACATTGATTAATATTAGAAAGGAGCAGTATGATAAAAAAAGAGTTTTACTTATCTTTAGGCTAGATGTGAAGAATCTCTCCCATGTGATAGGATGATTTTAGAGGACTTCAGATGTATGGCCTTTGTCCCTTAGAGCTTTGCTTGAGTTTCCTTTGGACTCTGTTGAATTCTGAGTAGCAATGTGTCTTCCATGGTCCACGAGCATGGGTCCCCGGTGGGCTGGAAGGGCAGAGGGGCTGAGGGTGATGGCAGTACTCTTCACTTCGGACCTCGGAGTTGGCTAAGTGGCCCACCCAAGCTCCAGGCATGGAGGACCTTTAGCAAGTCCTTTCTGGGTATGGTGGGCAGGCGGGTGGGAGGAACAAAGGGGCTGAGACCCGGGGTGTGGACCAGGCAAACCCGAGGCAACCTGGGTGTCCCTTGGGCTGGCTGGTGCAAGGAACTGGGGACAAGGGTCTACCTGGGGACTGGTGGAACTCACCTGGGATGGAGGACCGCCAGCAATTCCTGTCCCCGTCGGGCAGGCAGGTGGGCGGGAGTCAAGATATGGTTTTGAATCCCATCCGAAGTCATGTATATGGGCTGTGGAAACAGTTCAGGGGTTAAAGTCTTTGTCTTAAAAGCAAAAGGATCTGAGTTTGGGTCTCTGATGCCATGTAAAAAATACTGGACAGATACGACAAATGACTATAATTCTGGCCCTGAAAAGCAGAGCCTGGAAAAACTCAGAGCAAAATAATAAGGAACTAGAGCCATCCAGATGACTTTTTTAAAAATTTTTTTTTATTTATTCAATTGTGTGTGTGTGTGTGTGTATGTATGTGCACGCGCATGTGTGTATATGTGTGTGTAGAACCACGGACGAATCGGGAACCGCCATGGACACCTCCACCTCCTTCTGCCTGGGGATTCACAGGCTCCACCCTACCAGAACCAGATGCGCAGGCCGCCCCGCTTCCACCTGGCGTCTATACATGGGATCTGGGATCCGAATTCAGGACCTTCTGCCTGTAAGGCAGAGGCTTAACCCCTGAGCCACCTCTCCAGATGACTTTTGATGTCACCCTAGGGCCGCCACAGCCACACACATTCAGGTGTCCTCTTCTATACGTTTCCCTGCCATGCACCTAAAGAAAGCATGTAAATGGATTTCACCAGATGATTAAAATAACATGTGGCAAGAAAATGCTGATAAATCATCCGTGTCAGCATACCTCATGCAGACATGGACCTTTATGTCTACCACTGTCCCCTCAAAAGGGAAGGTCAGCCTCATTTGCTAAGAATCCTGCAAATCATAGAATATTCTCTGCATTACCCATGCACACTTTCATACAAGCTTTATATACAGAATTCCAAGAACTGCATGCTTTCCCATTATCTTGGAAACCAATAAGCAGAAACGGTCATGCTAAGTCCAGAAATTCCCAGAATTTTGCTGATTCCATTAACACTCAGTCAGTCCCTTGTTATCAATGCATACACGATGCTTCATAACTTTCTTTTTCCTAAAATTGAGGTTCTCTACCTGAACCTCAGTTCCTATGGATCAATATGTTGTAACAGTTTCTTTCTTCCTTTATAACATTAGTTTTGTACCTTCTTTATACTTATTACAGGATCCATCCTATATATTATATTTAATAAAATACCTTCTGAGTAAGAAACACTTTTTATTGCTGCTTTCTCTATAGGCATTGTCAATTTCAGAATACATAATTGAATATTTGATGAACATGCTTACATTCATCATTAGGGACTGCAAATAAATTGTACATCTTGAATTCATTCATTTTTTGGGGGATGAGTCCAGGTCTTGAACTTGATTCCATAGAGACTATAATGTCAATTCAATTAAATGCTCAATTTTAAAATAAATTGTTGCATTTTTTGACTGACTTTATTATTCATTTGAACTCCTTGGTATCAGATGAATTTTCAAAATTTGCAGCGTTTTCAATATTAAAAAGCTAACAACACTCATTTATTATGCAAGCCACATTACCTATCAAATTCTCAGGAGCATACTGTTGGAACCGAAGTTCCTCCAAGTCACCCGCCCCGACCCTAAAGGAGACACGAGGACCGAGAGGCTGCTGCAAAGGCAATAGGCGAGTTTATTATTCTGGCATGCCAGGATCGCCTCCCTCCTGCAAGCAAGAGAAGAGCGGCCCCGACTGAGGTCGGGGTAGGGTTTTTATAGGGTATAGGGTAGCAAAACATATTTTTCTATAGCACTCTTTGGCACAGTTTTTACAGCACACAAGGACGTTGAGTCAGCCAAGAGTGACCATCAGATGTTCTGGTCGAAGTTGTGGGCAGTTCTTGGTGGGCGAGGTCCCGGTCAACACGTCTGCAGCAGGGCTGACTTGTTTGTGCAAGATAGCAGTGGGCTTGGGGTGAAGCTTCGGTCATAGTTACAATAATAATACAAAGGCTTTGGTGGTATTTGGCATATTAGACCTTGAGAGGGGGAGCATTTCCCGGAGTTCTGTGTGGGGAGGGGGCAAGCGGGCTTAGGCGGCATCTGCACGTACTGAAAACATTTCTTCGAGACCTTGAAGGGGGAAGATTCTCACAGGGACCTTGAGAGTGGAGATGTTTTCAATATCTAGCCGCCCATATTAGACTTTTGTTTTTAGAACTCTGAAAACTGCTGACCACCAGGCTGTTAGTCATAACCTCATTATTTGTCACAATTTCTGTAAAAATTTCTTTTCTTCCACAATACCACTATCCAACAGATCAATAACTCACTAGGAAATTGTATGAGCATTTCAAATTATATCTACACACACTGCAAATAAATCAGATGAATTTCAGTTGAAAAATTCTTTCATAATTCATTTTTCATTTTTCTTCCTTGCACTTCCTACCTGATGTTTTCAGCTTGAAAAGATTTCCCCAGTTATCTCAGAGACAATATAATGGACTTAAGCTCTGATACCAAATGCCAAATTTTTTTTGAGACAAATATCATTTAATGTGTTTTTTTTGATGCAGTAATATTTAACTTTAAATGAACATATATTGTTTCTCTTATCCACTCTCGGACTTTTGAATCATTAATTTTTTCATTTACACAAAAGAGAATAATATGAAATTTATACTGCTTATCTTGAATCAATTATGAGTGACCTGGGAACATAGATTCAGGCTGCCAACACTACCATGTTTCAAGGTAGAAGTGGTTACATGAAATTTATACTCACAGAGGAAAAGAATACAACTCAGTGGAAATATCAGGACATCTAGCTGCAATTAAGCAAAGAATATAGGTTTTAGATATTACTTTATGACATTCTTAGCTTTGGGTCAGTTTTGAAACTAGTGACCCGTAATAATTGAAAGGATGACAGGTTAGACACAGAGTTGGGTAATGAATATCCATTAATTTGGCTCTTGATCTGGAGCTTTTCACCTCTTTAGAATCTATTTTTTTGTATGGAAAACAATTTTAATTTGCATTTTCTTCCCTAATCATACAAGCTCAATAGGTACCCCAGACCCCTCTTTTCCTCCACCCCTCCCCTGTCCCCCTTGTACCCTCCCCCCTTTTCCTCTTCCTTTTACCCCTTTCTCTTCCCTTCTCCCAGTGCCTCCCACTTCTGCTTCCCAGCCCCTGGACAATCCTTTAGTATGAATGAGAAACTTCCCTCTGAGTCCTCCAATCTAGTGAAGTGTAAGGACTCAGTAGTATAGCCCAGAGCCATTTCTTGGACTCCTGGTTAGTATGGGAACACTATTATGACTGTTTAAACACTTGCCTAAGGATCCTAGTGCCTGTGTCTCCTGCTAGCCTTTGGGGGGATTCTTGACATGTCAGTTATAGTGCAGGTCATGCAAAGCCCAGTTATGGTTACTGCAGCCCTAACTTCTGTGGAGTACCTTGCATATCATTGGTACTACCCATCGTTAGGCTTTTAAAATCTTGAGACCCCCCTCTTCCACACATTTCCTTGAACTTTAGGATGGGAGACATTTGGTTGGTCTGGTTCCAGGTGATTAATGTAGGGTCTTTGGTGTTCTGAATTATGATTTGTTCTTGTTTTCAGTTTTGTTGTTCCTGTACTGCCCAAGGCTCCATCCTGATTGATATTGGAGGTCACCTCTTAACCAAAGATAAAAAGCTGTTTAATAAAGATGTAAATATAAGAGGATACTCAAAGGTAGATGGAGTAGGAGTAGGACACCACAGTGAGGGGTCGTCATTGTCCTATTTGCTGGAAGGTTACATATATCCTCCACTCCCTATACCCTCCCTGATGGTGAGATCAAATCTATTCAGTCGCAAGTGACCAGGAAGGAAAGTGAGACTGAGCTGCATTGAATATTTCCCTACTTACAATGCAATATTTGACAGTGACCTATTTTCTCTACTGAAGCATGATCCCTTCTCTCCTTATTTCTAGGGGGGAGACCTTCTTCCACTTCCCTCCTGATTATAAACTTTGTGATTACTGTAGGTATTACAGAGATTTATCTTTGAATATGTCACTAATATGTCACTGCTTGATACTAGGATCTACCTATTAGGGAGTACATACAGTGTTTAATTTTCTGTGCCTGGGAGAGTTCACTCAATATAATTTTTTCTAATTCCATCGATTTCCTGGCAAATTTCATTAATTCATCTTTTGTGGTGGCTAAGCATATTCCATTGTGTAAATGTATCACATTTTCCTTATCCACTTGTCAACTGTTGGGCATTTAGGTTGATTTCATGACATTGCTATTGTAAATAGTGCTGTTATGAACATGGTTGTGCTTGTGTCATTGTAGTGAATTTTTGCATTATGGGGGATTATTCCCAGAAGTGGTATAACAAGGTCGTATGACATTTCAATCTTGGTCTTTTTTTAAAAGTCACCAAACTGATTACCAGAGTGGTTGTATAAGTCCACAACCCACCATTAATGTAGGAGAGTTCCCTTTTCTCCACATCCTCTTCAACATTTTGGTTGTTTATATTGTGGATTTTTGCCATCCTGACTGGTATGACATGATATCTCAGAGAAGTTTTGATGGGCACTTACCGAATGGCTAAGGATGTGAAGCATTTTTTAAGATATTTGTTACACATTTTAATTTTGTCCCTGAAAAAGTTTCTTGTAAGTTCCCAAGCTCATTTTTAATTGGGCCATTTATCTCTTTGGTGTTTAGATTTTTAAGTTCTTTGTGCAAACTAGATAATAGAACTCTATCAGATATGCGGTTAGTGAAGATTTTCTCCCATTCTGTGGGTTGCCTTTGTGCTTGAGTTACAATCTCTTTATCTAAACAGAAGTTCTTTAATTTCATAAGATCCCATTTGTTGAGTGTTGCTTCTAGTGACTGTGCTATTATTGGATTTCTGTTTAGGAACTGTTGGCCTAGCCCAATCAGATCTAGGGAGTTCCCTATAAAACCCTATATGGTTTTTATAGTCTCAGGCTTAATGTTAAGGTCCATGATCCATTTGGAATTAATTTTTGTGCATGGTGACAAGTATGGTGCAGTTTTAATCTTCTGTATGTGGACATCCAGTTTTGCCAGCACCATTTGTTGAAAATGTTGTTCTTTTTCCATTGAATTTTTTGAGCCCCTCATCAAAGATCAAATGCCTGCAAGTGTGTGGGCTTATATCTGGGTTTTCAACCCTTATCCATTGATCTGTGTGTCTATGTTGGATCCACAACCAGGCTGTCTTTATTATAATGGATTTGTAGTATATATTAAGGTTTGGTATAGTGATACCTCAAGCAGTGATTTTGTTACTTGATATTGTTTTGTTATCCTGGGTCTTTTGTGCTTCCATATGAATTTTGAGATTGTTTGGTCAATTTCTTTAAAGAATTGCTTTGGGATTTTTGTTGTTATAGCATTTAATCTGTATATTGCTTTTGGTAAGATGGTCATTTATTTGATGTTGATTCTGCCAATCCAAGAGTATAGGAGGTCTTTCCACCTTCTAGCGTCTTCTGTAATTTCTCTCTTTAGGGTTTTAAAGTTTTCACTGTAAAGGTCTTTCACTTCTTTGGTTAGGTTTATAATAAGGAATTTCATTTTGTTAGGGGATACAGTAAAAGGAATTGTTTCTCTTAGGGGTTTTTCACTTCTTTCCTTCTTGGCGTATAAGAAGGCTACTGATTTACTTCTGTATTAGTTCCAGGAGTTTCTTCGTGGAGTTTTTAGGATCACTCTGATATACAATCATGTCATCTGCAAAGAGAGATAACTTGACTTCTTCCTTGCTGATTTAAATCCCCTTTATCTCTCTCTCTTGTCTTATGGCTCCAGCTAAGAGTTCAAGTACAATATTGAATAGAAGTGGTGAGAGTGCACAGCCTTGTCTAGTTCCTGATTGAAGTAGGAATGCTTCAAGTTTTTCCCCATTGAGTATAATCCTTGCTGCTGGCTTGTTTACTGCTTTTATTATGTTTATAAAAGTTTCTTCCAATCCAACTGTCTCTAGGGTTCTGATCATAAAAAGATGTTGTGTCTTGACAAAAGCTTTTTCTGCATCGGTCAAGAGTATCATATGGCCTTGGACTTTGAATTGATTTATATGATGGATTACATTTATTGATTTGAGTACGTCGAACCAATATTGAGAATCTGGAATAAAGACTACTTGATCACAGAGAATGATCTTTTTGATATGTTTTTAAATGCAATTTGCTAAGATTTTGCTGAGAATCTTTGCATCTGTGTTTATCAAAGGGTTTGGCTTGCAGAATTCTTTTTTAAGTGTATCTTTATTAAGTTTTGGGTTGTTTGATATTAGCTTCACAGAAAGAATTTGACAGTGTCCCTTCCTTTGTAATTTGTTGGAAGAGTTTAAGGAGTATTGGTGTTCATTGTTCCTTTAATGTCTGGTAGAACTCTGTGTTGAATCCATCTGGTCCAGGACATTTTTTGGTGGGAAGATTTGAGATTACTTCATCGATTTCCTCATATGTTATAGGACTATCGAAATAATTAAAAACTTCCTGATTCAATTTAGGTAAGTTGTGCTTGCTTAGGAATTCATCCATTTCTTTTGTGTTATCAAATTTCATGGAGTATAACTTTTTGAAATATGACCTTAGAATTCTCTGGATTTCTTGGGTATCAGTACTGATAACTCCATTTTCATTTCTAATTTTGTTAATTTGGGTTTTCTTTTTCTTCTTTTTGGTTAATTTAGCTAGGAGTGTATCAATCTTATTGATTTTTTCTAAGAACCAGCTTTTCTGATTGTTTATTCTTTGTATCATTTTGCCTATCTCAGTTTCAGATATTTCTTCTCTGATTTTGCTAATCTCCTGTCCTCCACTACTTTTGGGATTAGTTTGCTCTTTTGTCTCTAAAGCTTTAAGCTCCACTGTTAAGTTATTTATTTGAGATGTCCTATTTTTTGATATAGGCATTAAGAGCTATAAACTTCCCTGTTAAGATGGTTTTCATCGTGTCCCAGAGATTTTGATATGTTGTATTTTCATTATTATTTGCTTCTAGGAAATGCTGAATTTCTTTTTTGATTTCTTCCTGAACCCAATTGTTATTCAGCATCATAGTGTTTAGTTTCCAAGAGTTAGTGTATTTTCTGCTGTTTTTTGTGTTGCACATGTCAAGCTTTAGACCATGTTGGTCTGGTACACTTACAAAAGCCACTAAACATAAAATATGTCCGGAATTAAAAATAATTTCTCCATTATAACACTAAATGTCAATGGAATTAACTCACCAATCTAGAGACACACATAACAAACTTGGATTAAAAATCACAACCCGTCAACCTGCTGCCTTCAGGAAACTCATCTCACCACAAAAGATAGGCACGCTCTAAAAATGAAAGGCTGGTCAAAAATTCTGCAACCTAATGGAACCAAGAAACAGGCAGGAGTAGCCATTATGCTATCGGACAAAGTGGATTTTAAACAAAAAAAAAATCATAAGAGACACAGATGGATACTACATTTTAGTCACATGCACAATTCACCAGGAAGATTTCATAATACTGAACATATATGCACCTAATACGGGCCCCTTCACATTCATTAAGCAAACCCTACAGCATCTAAAGTGAGAAATCAACCTCCAAACAATAATTCTTGGGGATTTCAACACCACCCTCTCAACATGGGATAGATCAACAGGTCAAAAACTCAACAGAGACACATTGGAACTTAATCAAACTCTTAGTGAAATGGACCTTACAGATCGCTATTGAACTTTTCATCCATGCACCAAAGAATACACATTTTTCTCAGCAGTGCATGGAACTTTCTGAAAAATAGACCACATATTGGGTCACAAAACGATTTTCCACATATACAGGAAAGTTGAAATTCTAGCCTGTAGATTATCATACCAACATGGTATAAAGTTTGACATCCACAACATAACAAAAAAACAGAAAATAAACTAACTCCTGGAAACTAAATACTATGAGGTTGAATAAGAATTGGATTCAGGAAGAAATTACAAAGGAAATTCAAGATTTCCTGGAAGTGAATGATAATGAAAATACAACTTATCAAAATCTTTGGGACACAATGAAAGTTGTCCTAGGAGGTAAGTTCATAGCTCTTAATGCTTACATCAAAAAATGGAAACATCACAAATAAAAGTTTAACAATGTAGCTTAAATATTTAGAGGCACAAGAGTAATCCAGTCCCAAAAGCAGTAGAAGAGAGGAGATTAGCAAAATCAGGGGAGAAATATCTGAAATTGAGATAAGGAAAACGATACAGAGAATCAACCAGTCAAAAAGCTGGTTTTTTGAAAAAAATCAATAAGATTGATACACCCCTAGCTAAATTAACCAAAAGTAAGAAAGAGAAAACCCAAATTAACAAAATTATAAATGAAAGTAGAGTTATCACTACCAATACCCAAGAAATCCAAAGAATTATAACATCATATTTCAAAAACCTATACTCTGTGAAGTTTGACAACACAAAAGAAATGGATGAATTCCTAAGTAAGCACAACTTAAGTAAGTTGAATCAGGAAGTTTTGAATTATTTAAATTGTCCTATAACATATGAGGAAATTGATGAAGTAATCTTGAATCTTCCCACTAAAAAATGTCCTGGACCCGATGGATTCAGCACAGAGTTCTACTGGACATTTAAGGAACTAATAACACCAATACTCCTTAAACTGTTCCATCAAATAGCAAAGGAAGGAACACTACCAAATTGTTCTATGAAGTTAATATCATCTTAATCCCAAAACCTAACAAACATACACTTAAAAAAGGAAACTATAGGCCAATCTCTTTGATGAACACAGATGCAAAGATTCTCAACCAAGTCTTAGCAAATCGAATTCAAAACGTATCAAAAAGATCATTCACGGTGATCATGTAGGCTTTATCCCAGGCACACAAGGTTGGTTCAACATACACAAATCAATAAATGTAATGCATCACATAAACCATTGCAGAATCCAAGACCACATGATACTCTCGATAGATGCAGAAAAAGCTTTTGACACAATCCAAAAGCCCTTTATGATCAAAACCCTAGAGACAGTTGGAATAAAAGGAATTGTTGTCAATATAATAAAAGCTGTATACACAGGCCTACAGCAAGGATTATACTCAATGGAGAAAATCTCGAGGCATTCCCTCTTCTATCTAAGATGATTCCTAAATCACCCTTGGTCATCCACAGGGACACATAGTGCCCTCTCTCTCTCTCTCTCTCTCTCTCTCTCTCACACACACACACACACACACACACACTAAGTAAACAAAAGAATAAAATAAAAATTATAAGTAAATAAATAAAATGTCACCTAAAGGGAACTCTCTAGATCACAGAAGGGAGGAGGATGGAAGGAGCAGGCTCATTGATGCTGGTCAGAATAATATTATTTCCTTCTAGTCCCTATAGTTATTAGTGCACTATCATGATTTTTCTCCCTTAAGTTCTCTTCAATATGCTGCTACATGGTTTTTGGTAAAAAGAATGGGATATAAGTTGTTTAGTGATTTCCTCAAAGCTGGAATATTCCCTAGAGGGAGGAGAGAGGTTTATATCAGAAGCAGGACATAACTTACAAGTCTTAGAAAATGGAAGCTTACAAGAATCACAAATCCCATTCCCAAGATTATGCAGACAGTTACAATTGCTGGTGAATAGAGACTTTACCAGATCAGCCAAGCTGTCTGCAAGTTGTGCAGGGCACCTCAGGGGTGCAGCTTTTGTGTGTGATCATCATCCCATGTTGGAGTGAACTTTTTGGTGATACAGATGTCTTTGGTCCTTCTGTGCTCTTATAAGTAAACCCTCACTTGTATTCCCATAAGTAGCCCCCATAAACTCAACAGTTTGTTAATCTGGGCTTGGGTGGAATTGGTCATTTGGTCTGTTGTGAGAGCTTCTTGTGTGGTGAACAATCTGTTTTTATGTGTCTCCAGGAAAAGTCATGCCACACAATTGGTATCTAAATAGGGGGTGATCGAATCAAAGATGAGTTGGGGAGGAATGGTTGCAATGGATTCTGAACCATGCAACTGAGGCTGATCCATGTGATGCAGGAGTATTTACTGGGGCAATTCTGATATGGCTATCTTTCCACAGTTGGTAGGACATGGTGTGCTTTCTTGTTGTAATGACTGATGCCGTATCCCTGTGATGAGTACAGGACATGCAACCAAGGCCATGCTCCTTTTTGCAAGGGTAGGGTGGCGAGGGAATACCAACATGACTAGGTTCCTCTATTTGGTAGTGTGTGGTATGCCTTCTTTATAAATGGGATGTGCCATGAAAGTGTGGGTAGACTCCAAAATCTTTTGGTGGACCACAGGATATATTATGATCTCAACAATGGACACAAAAAAGAGGACTATAAGGATGTTACAGTGTCAGTTGCATGGACTTATTTTTTTGTCGACCCTCAACATACCAAACAAAGTCGAACTTTTTGCCCAGATCTTGCCAGTGTATGGGGGGAATTATAATAGAGGGGAGGACACATGGATGCTACCTTCTGCTTTGACCTCTCAGTAGGCAGGGAAAGTTGGAAAAAGGGAGGTGCAGATGGAAGTGTAGCCCTGCTGTTTATTAGAGTGGCCTGGGTATGAGGGAAAGAGATACTAAAGAGGCTCTCCTGGGATTCAAACGACTGGACAGGGAGAAGGAAGAGAGTGAATCAGAAGTGACAGAAGATGTCCTGCAGGTCTGACCTTTAATGAAGAGGAAGGGAGAATCCATGATTCAGCATCCAGATAGGAGTTTTTATAACTGACCAATACAAAAAAATACTCCAAAAAACTAAGACAAGGGACTATACCACCTCTGAACTGCTTGAATTAGGGATACTTTTTAAATAAAAAACCTATCACATCCTGGCTCATGAGATTCGGGGAGGGCTGTTGTGAGGATCTATGAGATCAGTTTGAGTGCTGTGGAAGAGAGAAAGCTGGGTAACATATAGAGCCACCAATCCTTCTAGACAAAGGCTGCAACCTGAGGTAATTCCAGGTAAATCAGTTCCTGATAGGACTGTAGGCACGCTTGACTGGTTATCACCACCTGATATCAGAACAGAAGACAGTAGAGGAAGCAAAGCAAAGCATTACATAGGGACACTGGCATGAGAGATATCACAAGTCCAGCAAGAACTGTTTGCAGGAAAGCTAAGAAAGGGGCTGATTGTTCAGTCCCCTCAGGACTGGAAGGGGTACTTAGTGGCTGTATGGAGCTCTACAGTGTTTATGAGGTAGAAGCTTGCAAGAGCTGATTAACTGCTATTATGTAAAGTTGGTATGAAAAAATGCATAAACAAGGGGATTGGAGAAGGGTAGAGTAGACAAAGGAATCAGTCTGAATTGTCTGAAGGCAAATCTGGAAAGATTTGATTGAAGTGGAGTTTCTAGGAAAAATAATTAACAGAAGGTCAAATGATGGGCTAATGAATTTTGAGAAGGATTTAAAGTCTGAATTACAGGTCATGGGAGAAAAGATTAAGCTTACCTGGGGGTGAGCAATTATCAACACAGAGTATATGGTATGTTTCTTCGCTGTAAAAAATGTATACTAGGGGTGAAGATTGTTTGTACAGCGTGAGACCCTTTCAGCACCCAAGTGTGGTTCATACAAAGATAGGGGCCTTGGTGCTGATCTGGAGCCTGTCATAACTGTGGACCTGGTTCCAGAGGCAAGCATTCTGTAGTAGTGTGTGGCCCTATTTCCCTTTGGGGAACCAAGTGAACCAGGAAAGACTGGCCTCACTGAAAATGTCTGCAGTGCAGAGATGTGTGGTAGCCCAGAGGTGATGGCGTGCTTCTGTAAAAAAGGTTTTGTTCTATTATGCTAACCTTTGAGTGTTTTGAAGATTTGTAAAGGCATCTTGAAGAGCAGTAAGGACATGTTAAGGAGTTCAAAGGAAGGCTCTGTGCATAAATGGGAAAGTCATAAAGACGATGAGCTGAAAATTCCAGTACCAGGGTCAGGACACCTCTCTGTGAGTTCAGTCTGGATGGCCCAGTGAGCTCCACAACCCCAAAGGATATTGTAACATTGGTTGCATGCCAGAAGTTGATGGTAAATGTCTATTGCTGATGGTACCACAGGCTTTGGGTGCAGGATATGGAGAAATCAAGCTGGAACTGAATACAAAGTGGCTTTCCTTTTGGCCAGCTTTCACAGTGCCAAGAAGCACCACATACACTGTTGGGAAATAATTATCTGGTACCGATGGTTCTGTTTGACTATGGACCCTGCATGCTATACCATGCACATGCCAGACAAGATCTTCTCAATGGTGTACTAGTGTTTCAGCTGTTATGGGTGCAACCAACTTCTTTGCATCTGGACTTCAGGTCTATTACATGGAAGGGATTTCACATCTAGTAACAAAATCCCAGGGTGGAGAGGTCATAAGCTCCCTTAAGGAGGTTGCTATGATTGTTTATTAAATAAATGTAGTCTGTCAAGTGATCTAAACATTTGTGTTTATGTTCATAGATTCTGGGGAGCTGTCAACTTCGGTTGGTCAGAGAAAAGCATTTTACAATAGTGGTGTACTGCAGAGACTCATAACAAGTCAAGTTCCTGAGAATGAATGAAAATAATCACGCATCACCCCCTCCAAGGCTCAGGGAACACTACAGAAGGGTGGGCAGAAAAAATGTAAGAGTCAGAGGATGGCTGGAGTGTTGTGATTTCCTTCAAATTGAAACATTTCTCCCTGGGTGAAGGAAGGAAACACATAAAACTCAGGAGCTAACTAAAACTGACAAGTCTCAGACAGTGGAAACTGATAAGTCTCTAGGCTCCCCCACCCAACTTTATGTGAAAGTAACAATTGCTTTGGAAAAGAGACTCCACCAGCCCAGCTGTCTCCATAAGGTGTGTACTGCTCTCCAGGGATGCAGCTCGAGTGGTTTTTTGGTAATACAGCTGTCTTTGAGTGATCTGTGCTCCTATAATTCCTCACTATTAATGTCTGCAAACACTTTATATAAACTCACTAGGTTATTCAGCTAGACTTGACATAGGAAGATGATTTTCCCTTTGTTATGTCACCAGTGCCCTTTCTAGGGTGAATAGATGTCTTTCCATAGCTCCCAGGGAAAAGTAGAACCACAGTTGAATCTATGGGTCTGCATGGAGCCACAGCTTTCTGATTGGCCAGTAACATTGATTGCAAGATTACTGTCCAGAAGGAGATATTTTTACAAAAGATAAAGACAAGCCATTGTCCCTTCCTTAAGAGTTCTTTGAAAGAGGCGCTCAGGCAGAGAGGAAAGCTGTCTGCTTGGAAGTTCCAGAAAATACCGTGGAGCCTATCCCAGCATGCAAGTCAACCCAGGGGATCCCTGGCTACTGTCCACATTTTCCTCTTGAGAGTGTTTCCCTCACAATGGTTCCTGTGGTCACTTTCACTTCCTGAGAGTGTTTTCCTCCACAAAGGTACCACTGGTGCTCACACCAACACCACTTAAGTCCTAATCATCCCTGCAGGTCACTGTCTAATTGATGAGGGGGGACTCATCCCATGTTGGGCAGGATGTTTACCTAGGCAGGTGGATAAAATAGAGGGAGCTGGTTCAGAAGGTTGGCATTCATTGGCTGGTTAGCTTGGTTTGGGGATTCCCAGGTTCTTCCTTCCAGGACTGGAATTACAGGAAAACAGCCACAGCCATGCAGCATTTTTACTGGAGATGTGAAAAATCTGAACTCAGCTCATTTTGCTTGTGAGGAAAAAAGCTCTAACCCTCATTTCTCTGAAGTCAGTGGTTTCATTTAAATCAATTCCTCTTGGGCTGGAGAGATGACTCAGAGGTTGAACCTTTGCCTTGCAAGCAGAAGGACCTGAATTTGGGTCCTGGGTCCCATGTAAAAATGCCGAGTGGAAATGGCAGTGGTCTGTACTTCTGGCCCTCAAAGGCACACCTTGGAAAACCACAGAGCAAAGATATAAGGAGGTAGAGCAATCCAGGATGATCCTTTAGGCCTCCACAAGCCATCTTCTACACAAGCATAAACATACAAATACACACACACATGTACCCACTGATACCTACACACATATTAAGGAAAAAAGAAAAGGCCTTTCAAAAAAGGTAATAGACTAATTCTTCTTTTACTTTTTAAATATTTGCTATCACTTGTTATATGATTGACTGTGGTCCATCTATAATCATAAACTCAAAACGTAACCAAATATGAGACCGGGAGTGGGGTGGCCTCTGAGAGGAGAAGGCCAGACATCATCTATCCCCAATGATGTCTCAACTCTGAGCACCCTCTCTGCCTGAAGGGAGCTTTGCTGCTTTCTTAAAACAAAGTTTTGAAACTTTTGCTTCCTTGTGATTCATTTCTCACCTTTTCCCAGGGCAAGATATTCTTTGCCTACCTCAGGGGACAAATGTGGAGATATATGTGTCACTGCTACACTCATAAGCATCTTTCATGGGTTCCTACTCTCTCTGCAGATATAAACTGACGAGGGACTTGAAAACTGTCTATGTGGTTTGTAAGCCACATGTTATCCTAGCTAAGCTCATAGAGCCGGGTTGTCTTCTCTGCTTTTGTCTAAACTCCTAGGCATGTTTTTCCAGATACTGTTTTTTTTTTCTCTTTTCCTAACTAGTACCTTCTTCATCATGGGACCCTTTGTCAATCTCTGTGCATGCTCTTCTCAGGTGGCTGATAGAATTCCAGGCTTGTATTCACAAATTCTCTGGTCCTATATTTTTTCTGCTTTAAAGTGAACATAAACATTCTCAACTCTTTTCCCATTCAATAGTTGGAATAAATTGACCTCCAAATCCCTAGGACCCTAACCTAAAGATTACCAATGTTATTGTGTTCTAGTTAGGCACAGGTGTCAACTTGACAATTGAGGTTTTCAGCTCTGGGCACATGTGTAGAGAATTAGTGGTTGAGTGAAGCCCAGAGCAAAACTGCAGGGTATTTTCTAGCTGATGGGGAAGGCCCAGCCCAGAGTGTATGGGACTAGGCCCTAGAATACAATACAGAGAGCTGGTTGAAGAAGTCGGCATCCTTGTGTACACCTGGCCAGACATGCCGGTCTGGCAAGTAAGGATCGTCCCTCTCTTAGCCATTATGTCACTATGGTGTGGCCAGTTCCCTCAGCTGTGGTGTTGGTGTGAGGTCTCCTCTCAAGCTGGGCTGAGAATTGTTACTGAACAGTTGTAAAAGAATAAACCCCTTGTTCCCTTAAGCTGTTTGATGGTGATTTATCAGCAACCATGCAGGCAAGCTGCAACATACCATAAAAAGAGAAAAGTCCATCTAGCTATGCAGAGGAGACTAGCAAATAGATTACCCTGGGAGAGTTAAGATTACTGTGTTAAAGAATCTTTCCTATAAAATGTTATATAGTACAGTAGTAATTTTGAGATATAAGCTTTTGTGTAGATATGCCTTGAAAGTTACTTATTTACACTTTACATTTTCAAATTGAATAATTTGTTTTTATGGTGCTTGGGACCTAACCCAGGGCCTTATGTTTGCTAGGCAAGTGGTCTGGCACTGTGCTAATTTTTTTAAAAATTCCGTTTCTTTCACATTTATTTTATTTAGTCATATCTTACTTTATTTTGTGTCTCTGTCTCTGTGTGTCTCTGTGTGTAGTGGGCACTGTGTGTGCCTGTGGTGGGCCAAGGGAATCACTCTGAATTGTGCTATACCTCTTCTTTCCATTGCTCTGGAGTTTCCCAGGGTCCACTTTCCAGGACTCGAAGCATAGGCCTCCACTAAAATGGAAATTAAAACCACCTTGAGATATTGCATCCTAGTCAGAACGGCTAAGATCCAAAACAAAACAACAAATGCTAGAGAAAATGTGGGGAAAAGAGAACCCTCCATACATGCTGGTGGGAATGCAAATATATATAGCCCCTTTGAAGATCAGTTTGGAGGTTCCCAAAAAAGTTAAAAGTTGAAATACCATGCCACGCAGCTATACCATACCTGGGAATAATCTTAAAGAACACTGCATCCTGTTACAGAGTCTCATGTACATTCCTGTTTATAGCAACTCTATTCACAATACAAAGAAATTGAATTAAAATGAATAAATGAAATTTGCTGTTAAACAGATGGAGTCAAAAGAAATCATACTGAATGAAGCATCTCAGGCACAGAAAGTCACACTCTGCATGTCTTCCTTAGAAGCGGATCCTAGCTGTAAACATGTAGAATAATGTTGTCAAAGGGGAACTTGTGCAACACCCACAAACTGCAAAGGAATATGAATCAGGAGGGTGGAGATCCCTACAGAGCAGAGACAGAACAACATGGGCAAATAGAAGAATAAAGTATTTACAAAAGAAAAGTTTTAAAGGGGAAAGAAAAACAGGGATAGGAGACAGTAAGGAGGGGAGTTAGCCTTTGGGTAACCAAATATCTGCTAACTAACTTCTAAACCCCCCAATGCCAGGGAACTTGTGCCTGATACTGTATACTGTTCAAATAATAGTGGAAGGGGAGAAAATGGACAGTAGGCAGGATCAGATGCATTAATATTAACTATAAATACCCACCAGTAAACTGCCATCTAAACACTTGTCATATCCTTAGATAAAGGAAATCTCAACACTCAACCAAGTTGCAGCTTCTTGAATGCAATAAGATGATGAGTGAAGCAGAAAACCACAACTAATCAGAATGCATTGATCGGTATTGTGAAAAAGCATTACTACCAAACCAGGCAAATATACTCAGTAGAGGTTGATCAACATTGAAGGAGAAAAAAAAACCTATGAAGACAAAAAGAGACTGAATAAAATTATCAACACTAATCCAACAGCAGTGTCCACTCACCCCCTGCGTGGCGTGTTTCAGCCCACTCACACACTCATTCACATGACTGTGCAGCCTGCTGCGGTGACAAAGAAAGGCGAGGTCAGTTGTCCCCGCCTCCGCCTCAGTTTCTCAAAGACTCAGCAACGGGACAGGGAGTTTGTCTGAGGCAAGTCTCAAGTTTATTGGTGAAACAAAGGAGCTTATATGGACAAATAATTAGATGGCACCAAATGGGCAACCAATTGTGTCAAAGGTCAAGGCAACCTTCAGGTGCTAATGGTCAAGTTCAAAGCCACTCAGCACAGAGGGCAGGTAGATACCTGAAAGCCAATTAGGGCTCTCTGTAATGTGATCAGGGTTACGCCTAAGACCCTTGCCCTCAGTGCCATCTTTAGTCTCATGTGCTCCTCCATGCCCTAGGGCAAATCCTGGGTGGGCCCAACATCCAACCATCCAGGAGATACTTAAGGGAATATTTAAAGCTGAAGAAAAACAAACATCTAAAAGTTTACAAGGGAAAATGATAAGATTTGTCAAGCAAAGAGGAATAATAAAAGAATCATTGAAAATCAGCAAAGAAATAGGAATGAATAAACACCTTTTAATAATGATACTAAATAATTATGTTATTTCCCTTATTATAAGACCCAAACACACATTGGTTTAGGAAAAGAGATCCTTTTTCTTGTTTTGAATAAGAAGCACATCTTGTCATTTAAAACAGACACAATCTTAGGACAAAAGAATACAAATAGTTGTTCCAGTGAAGTGGAAACAGGAAATAATCATCAAGATTTTAACATCAGAAAAAATACATTCAAAATGTAATCAGAAGAGACAAAGAGGGTTACTTCAGACACAACACATCCAAATTCATAACTCAAATACTATCAAATATTAAGATACAGATGAATACCAACCAAGTAAAAATTAGTGATTTTCAGCCCCCACTCCAATCATTAAACTGAAAAAAATCCAGTCACAAATTAAACAAGGAACCAATGAAATTTAATGATATCATAGATCCAATGAACCTTACAGATTTTCTGTACAATATTCAGTACAAATGCAATGAAAAATACATTCCTAAGCAGTCCATGTATTTTTCTGTGAAATAGAACATACATGAGATATAAAGACATTTTTAACAAACATAGGGTATTGAACTGATGTCTCGTGTTCTATCTCACCAAAATAGAATATAGGTAGAAATCAGCAGCAAGACTTGATACAGAAATTATACAAACTTAATAGTAAATTAATGTTGAAAAGGTCATTGAAGAAATCAAGAAGATTAAGAGCAAAGCAAAAGGGAAGTAAAGCAATCCAGGGTGATTCCTGAAGTCACACTTGGACTACCACAGGCACACAGAGTGTCTTTTGATACACACATATACACATCAATAAAAAACTTCACAAAAAGAGCATAAAGGAAATATAGGACATTATGAAAATACCCAATCTACTTATCATCGAAATCTCAGAAGAAGAAACCCAGAGAAAATATGTGGATACATCATCAATCCACAGAATAAAATCTCCCAAGTCTAAGAAAAGAAATTAACATCTATGTGCACAAGGAATATATAACACCAAACGGACAGGTCCAGAAAAGAAATTCCCGATAAAGCATCTCAATCAAAATTCTAAATGTACAGACCTCAAAAAAAAAAAAAGCTTTAGACTTATAGGAGAGAAAGAACAAATCATAAATGAAAGCCAACTTTTCAATATAATTGCTCACTTTTCAAAGGAAAATCAAAAAATCCAGATTGCAAGTGACAAATAATTCAAGTGAAGAATGACCAAAGATACCAAATCAGGCTATTATGTCCAGCAAAATTATTGGTTATAATTAAAAATTAAAGAAGAACTTTGTGCAACAAAAGTAGTTTAAAGGACTTTATGACTACTAAGACATAGCTACACAGGTTATTGGAAGGATAATCTGTGGAGAAAGATAAACACAAGTGACCACAGGTAGAACATCAGCAATGAATACAAACAGCATAAAATTAACATAGTAACCACCTTTCAGTAATAACCGCAGGGCACAGGTTATCTCCTCCTGTCTTACTCTCTGCATTTCAAATAAGGAGATTGATGCAAGGATGAATGAATAAATAAAAAATGATTTTACTGTCTTTAAAACAATAAAATTGCCAGTTAGATAGCCCAGCAGGCAAAATGCCTGCTCACAAACTTGGCAACTTGAGTTTGATCCCCTGGAGCCCACGTGGTGGAAGGAGAAAACTGACTTCTGAAAGTTTCCCTCAAACACCCATGCACCTTTCTCTTTCACTCACACACATATTCTCTCACTTTCTATCTCTTTGTTTCATTTTTCTCTTCCCTCCTCTCTCTCATATATAAATTTCTAAGTTTAAAACTAAAATTAACAGCTGTAATCTCCAAACATCTTTCAATAGGTTTTCCATCTTCTTCAAACTGCCTGCCAATACTCTATAGTCTGGTGATGAAAACTGATTTTACAAACATCTTTGCTTTCCGTACATTACTTAATAAGCTCATTGCCAATAAATGGTTTGATTTTTTCACCATTTAACGTGCCAGCACATCACTAAATTTTACCAGGAGAATCCAAGTTTCAATCCGTAAAAATGAAATAATTCTTGTTGAGAAGACAGATACTTTTTAGATTCCTTATGTTCTCAGGGGACAATCTTTCTAAAAATAAATTTATTAAATTTACATTCTATGCATATGCTCCTTACCTTCCTTGTTCCCCCTTCCTTTCTTTCCCTTCTACTCTCATCTCATCCCACCCTCCTTCCCATCCCTACGTGGGTCCAGTATACTCCCTTCTATTTTCCTGGGAACAATCTTTTATATCCATTGAATATGGCAACATACTGCCATTTCAAATTACAGTTTTTGAAGTGTTTCCAATTCCCTTCTTTTAAGAAGAGCAATTCAATATTTCCCTGAATAAAAAGGCATCTATCCATTTTTCATTGAACATTCTTTTCGTATTTCTTTTTTTTGGGGAGGACAGTTCTTTTTCTTTGGGAAAGTGGTAAAATCTTAGCTGGGATCTAAGTGATAATACTATGAAAAGTAATTGAAGGGTCATAATAGGACTTTGCATGCCCTGCGCAATGTCCAACATAGTATTGACCTCACAAAGTCTAGCATCAGCTAAAGGCACCAAGATCCTTGGAGGTAAGGGATTGACAGCCACAGTAGTGTTCCTATGCTTAAGGGGAACACGAGAAAGGGTTCAGGGAAATGCCACTGGGTCCTTGTACATCATCGGAGAGGAGGACCCAGAGGAGAGTTAGGCATACACAAGAAAGGACTCTCTGGGAATTGGGGGGAGGCACTGGGGGATGGGGAGGGAGGGAGGGGGAGCAGGGTATTTGGGGGGAGGAGGAAGGAGGGAGGGAACTGGTCTACCTATTAAGTTTGTATGAGCAGAAATAATAAAAAATGTATTAAAAAAGTAATTGACAGGAAAATAAAAAGCAAGATATGGTTCATCCAACATCTCCAGTGCCATTGATCGTGAGGGATGAATTACAACTGAGGTATAGAATCCCTTTGATAATAAAATGCCTTTCATAAAATAATGCTTACCTGTCTTCTACACATCTTCAGATACTTATCATCTGAGGCAACAGGTTAAAACATTTTGGAGAATTCCTGCTTTTCACTTGCTTGGTCATCATGCCCACATGTCATGTATGACAGGGCCAATTTGAATGTCAACACCCACAAGACTCCACACAATACATTGCACAACTGAAGACATGAATCACTGTAAGCAGCAACGGTGTACCTGTGTTCATTTTACATGGCACTGTGACACAATGCTGCTGTTTATGGAGTCCATGCTTGAGAACTTCAATAGACATGCAAAAAATAAAACCTACATGTTAAGCAAATTTACATTCACAGCTTCTTTGGCCATACATGGCCCATTAGTAATAGATTGGATACACATGCTCTAGCCTGTCAGTCATTTTCAAAGAATCCCTATATGTAGTAGAATCTATTCATCAGGGAGGCACATCATTTCACACATCCCACAGTGGAATTCATTCCAAGGACATTCCAGTCTTACATGAATCAGCATTAGTTGCATGTCTTTTTACCAAGAACAGGATAATTCACCTGTTACTGTGATCACAAGATGTTCTATTCCATACAACATAGGGGAAGATTGCTGTTTTGGTATTATGCCTGTACATACTCCAGCACCACAGAAATTAATTTCAGTAGTGAGCATCATTAGGTACAGAGGGAACAATGTGACTGCTTCTCCAAAGCTCACCTGTGTTTCTGCTGTGCCCCACCTGAACACCAAAAGTTGCATGTGCTTTCCATTGAGAGATAAACAAATGTGTCTTTATTATACATAGCTCAACAATGTCAGACCAAGAATCAGATCCACTCAAGTTTAGCTTGTGAACGAATGAGTTTAATGAGGATAGTTACACAGTGTGATGCAATGGTTAATTGCCAGAGTGTGGGCAACATAGGAGTCATTTCAACTCAAGGAAAGGAAAATGTCACTGCCCCAGCAATTGTTAAGTGTCTTTCCTTTTATATTATATATATGTACATACACACACACACACACATACACACACACACACACACACACACACACACACACACACATCTATACATATATAAAACTTGGCTTCTGAATTGGTAGTGAACAACTGATTTAGAGTTCCAAAATTTGGTGGTTTGCTGGTTTTTCAGATGAAGGGGAATGTATGCCCTTGGGGGATACTATTCACTCAAGTGGTTTACACACACTAATGTGATGCACAAGGTATGCTAGGTAGCTCCAGTGAACCCTGGGTATGTTATTAATATGGGCATATTTACCTAGTTTTCTAGAAATGCCTTGACTTGTATAGATTCTTTTGAACTTCCATATCATCTTAATTTCAAATTATGTTTATGCAACTGAACTGCTTGCAACTCATGGGTGTTGCTCTGTTGAGGCAATGCAAGAATGGAGAAAAAGACAAGACACATACAGAAATCTGGGGTCAGTTAGACCACTGACTCAGATAGAGACATAGCAGCCTAGATCAATCAAAGCAAGTTTATTTCTTGTACAAGCAAAATAATAATGGTCCTGCCTAAGCAGATGCCATGAAGGATAAAGATGCTGGGGTCTTCTTGGAGCATACAATGCATTCTGTTCAAAGGTCAAACATATGCAAGCAATTCTTATCTCAGGGATGAGGCACACAGGGCTGTGCCCTTAGCCATCTCCTGGCTCTGGTCTTCATCAAGAATCTGCTATGAATTGAACAAACTCATGTCAGTTTTTCATCTGGCATGCTCATGCTAAAATGTTCCTCCCACAATCCATCTTCATTGCAACTACTTTCCACAGTGGACATTGGTATTATTGTTGTTTTTTTTTTTTTGAGTCAGTGCTTTAGGTAGCTTAGACTACAAGAACTCATATTTTAAATTATTCTGTTATTGTTTAACACACAAATACAGTGACTTTATGACCTTTTCATGTCTTATTTCCAACCCCATCTTCCTTCCCCTTCCCTTCTTCCTTGCCACTCTCTCTCCTATTATCCTATTTGGTATGAGTGGCCCATTGGGTTTCATCTGATGGCATGTGGCTGAGCACTTGCTTGATTGTGAATCCGTGGGTCAACCCCTGAGGAAAGTGCCTTCCCTCCCTACTTATCAAGATGGATCACCATCCATTTCTCATGGAGGTGGGGCTATTTGACTTCTCTTTCCTTTCCTAGGGACAATTTGATAAGAAATACATATTTCCATGTAGATATTATATGTGTGTTCCTGGATGTGTTAGCCCTCTCATGTCCAGAGGATAATGTCTGGCCATACTCCTTTCTCCCTTCAGGCTCTTGAACTTATCACTAGTAGACACTGTCTTGAGCGTTCATATTTCCCCAGGACAGTGGTTCAGGTACCCTGTGGTCCTTGGCGTTGGATGTTCAAGGGCTCCTGGGGCTTGAGACAGTGCTCTTCAGATGTGTTTTCCAGCTCTTGTTTTTCATATGCACCGAGTACCTCAGATGTGAAGCCTGAGGGTGTAAAGAGATGCGGATTTCTCTAGGGGAGTGGAGAATGTAGTGTATAGTTGACTCTCCATCCAACAATATAATTACCACAGACACACATGTACCCTTATGCTTGTCAGATTATGTACACCATGCTGATAATAGCACATTCAGTTCCTGCTTATTCTCTACATTTTGCAGTCCATTTAAGATGTTCACATTGGCTTGCATCTTCTGGAGCATGATCCTTCCTTTCAGCTTTGGAAGGTACATTGCATGTTTTCTACAACTGGATGATAGTGTGTACCATGATGGAGATGTAATTATCAGTGGTTTTTTCCCTCTGTATACATATCAAATGTCCCCCAACACTAAATGGGCTGACATACAGCACACATATTTTTTGAAAGTAATTGCTTTCTTCCTTCACTAGTTTTCAGTTCAAATATGTCAATGAATAATGCTTAGCTGCGTATGAATAAATGTTCTCCATA
This sequence comes from Typhlomys cinereus, assembly GCA_023101885.1. Classification (NCBI taxonomy): domain Eukaryota; kingdom Metazoa; phylum Chordata; class Mammalia; order Rodentia; family Platacanthomyidae; genus Typhlomys; species Typhlomys cinereus. Next base: position 339,612 of record JALPQD010000358.1, on the reverse strand, counting down.
ACTCTTCTGCTGTTCTTCATAAGCTATTTGACTTATTTAATATAACTACAGTTTCTTTTGCCGGCTTCCTCTGAGTATCTAACCATATTTGAAAATGGTATCATTCTTTCAGCCTTTCTTTTTCAGGGATACAAAATGTGATACAATACTCTATGTTGCTCCATTGCCTGTGTACTTACTGACACTTGTTGTTAATGGTATGGAAGGATGCACTTAGAAACTCAATCAGAACCTCTGACATGAGATGCATCTTAAGAGACTTCCAGGAGTCTTACCTTCCATCAGAATATTACAGGCTAATGTTTTCACATAATGCCTAACAGTCATATGGTATGGACATTTATACCCAAAGTGCTCAGTCATGATTCTTAGTGTGTGTATTCAATTTTTCTTTCCAAAGAATCCATAAATCATTTCTTCATGCCAGACATAAAAAAATAAGTCAGCTCTGAGATCTGTATCCTTCCTTGTTTTGCCTGTGATAACTGTAAGGGACACAGTTGGCTATCACATATCGATGACGTATCTGTGATGAAAATTCTAGAAAATAGATAAATGAGTCAGAATAATACAGAATCTGAACAATTTTACTCTAATGAAAACAAAGGATTCTGCTAAATGGGTGATTGTTTATATCCTTTTTTAGAGGCTTCAAGGACAGATGTTGCCTTTCACAGCCTTGTGTGCTTTTGAGTCAGAGTAACAAGCATTGATATCACACTCCTACTTCTTCCTTGTACCTCTAGACATTTGCTTACTGATCTTTCTTCTGATCCTAGTCTTCTGCTTACCTGGCACTTCCTTCCCCCAGTGCTGTAATATGGATTTGCAAAAGGTTATTATTATTGTTTTATTTATATTATTTCTCCATGTCTTTAAAATGCATTTGACGTAGTTATCACTGTGCACATAATTTCCCCAAAGTACAAAACACCTTTGCACATGGTTATCACTATGCACATGGATTCCCCAATTCTGTACAATGCATTTACATATTGTTATGGCTGTGTACACCATCTGATTCAGATGTTTGCTACCGATTATTGAGCACTAAAAAGTATCAGGACTGCAGGATTCCTGGCTTGAATTGGGCAAGTTCAGCTAGGAATCCCTTGGTTACTTTAAGGAAATAATTATTAATGCCTCTTGCCCAATTTGGGGCTAAATACTCTGCAGGAAATGGCAACACCTATCAGGTCTACCATTGTATGTTTTCCAATGGGAAAGAAGAGTCCTTTTTGTACCCAAAAGGAACAGATGCAGAATGATTGAGTATTCCATGTCCAGGCAAACCTATCCACTAGAAACATCTAAAGAGGATGTTGTAACATGTTCTACAACCAGAAGGAAAAATTTCTCTAGAATAAGGAAAATTCCTTTATCATCAACATTGCAGGACTCACTGTTAGATTTTTTTTTATTTATTCAATTGTGCGTGTGTGCGTGTGTGTGTGTGTGTGTGTGTGTGTGTGTGTGTGTGTGTGTGTGTATGTGTAGAAGAACCACGGACGAATTCGGGAACCACCATGGATACATCCACCTCCTCCTTGTTTTACTCTGCTCCGGGATTCACAGGCTCCGTCCTACCAGGACCAGGCTGCCCCCGCTTCTGCCGGGCGTCTATACGTGGGGTCTAGGATCTGAACTCAGGACCTTCCGCCTGCAAGGCAGAGGCTTAACCCCTGAGCTACCTCTCCAGCCCCTCACTGTTAGATCTTTAATGAAGTAACTATCATATGTAAACATGTACCTTCAGGTCAAAAATGTGCTATTTATAACTAATTCATCCATTTCTCAGGCCTGCTGACATTATAAAAATTATACAAAAAGTTTCTATCTAGATAAAATATTCCTGTTCATATAAGATGCTTACATAAATTTGTATCATGAAAATTTGTGTATATTTTTCACTCAAGCATTTTGAATGAGTTTTGAAAATAGGATTACAGTTTTCTTATTGCAAAATTAAGAAGATAGTAATGTAAATCACTGAAGAGTGATTAATAGGCTAAGTCTGATTCAATCAAATGAAGTCATACATGAAGAAGACATGACAATAAGACTAACATTTTTTATCTTACCAACATTGACAAATTCTATTTTTTCTCATGATACAAATTGATGTATTTATATATTTATGGACTGAAACGTGATGTTTCTAAAGTGAATGAAATTTAGTTCCCAAATAACTTTAGTGTTGAAAGAGAGACCATTTCTATTAAAAATTATTGGAAAAATTTCATAAAACTCAATGGATGAGTCCGTAATACCAGTTTCTTTAGAAATTCAGGAAAATATTATCTCACGTAATTAAATATTTTCTGCTTGATTTGAATAATGATGAGGTTTATAATGGTTTTTGGTTAAATATGCTTATTTATGTCAAGCTTGATGACACTAATACACTTTAGCTGAGGAATATATTCTTGAATAACATTCTGGTTGTTGTTTTATCTGTTTATTGACAGGCGTTTTATTTTTAAATATTTCATGTGTTCAGGAAAATGATAATTTGGTTTCAAAGTTTTGTCAAATGAGAAGTTTTTCTATGTTTTATACTTTTGTGAGTGTGGTATTTTTAGGTAAACAATAATATGAACTTTTAGAAAAAGTAAAATATCTTTTATCTTATTGATTCTAGCTTTCAGGGATATAACAGAGTGCATGACTTTACAAATAGATTTGTTTTAATTATGTCCCTTTACATTTCTTTTTTTAACATTTTTTATTATTATTTTCGCTCATACAAACTTAATAGGTACACCACTTCCCTCCTTCCCTCCCCCCCCCGAATGCCCTGCTCCCCCTCCCCTGACCCCTCCTTCCCCATTCCCCAGTGCCTCCCCCCCATTCCCAGAGAGTCCTTTAATATGCATGCCAGACTCTCCTCTGGGCCCTCCTCTCTGATGACATACAAGGACCCAGTGGCATTTCCCTGAACCCTTTCCCGTGTTCTCCTTAAGCATAGGAACACTACTGTGGCTGTCAATCCCTTGCCTCCAAAGATCTTGCTGCCTTTAGCAGATGCTAGACTTTGTGAGTTCAATAGTGTGTTGGACATTGCACAGGGCATGCAAAGTCAATTATGATTGCTTTGGCCCTAACTTGTGTGGAGTATCTTGCAAATCATTGCTCCTCCCATCCTTTTGCTCTTACAATCTCACTGTCCCCTCTTTCGTAGATTTCCCTGAGCTTCAGGATGGGGAGAGATTAGTCTGGCCTAATTCTAGGTGGTTGATATAGAGTCTCTGAAGTTCTGGATTGTGGTTTGTTGATTTTCTTTTGCAGTTTTGCTGCTCCTGTAATGCCCTTCACTCCATCCTGATGGCATTGTATGTCACCCCCTGGCCAGAGACAAAAAGCTGTTAAACTGGAGTCTTGTTATAAGAGCACATTCAAGGGTAGATGTAATAAAAGTAGGAAACCTCAGTGAAGGAGGGGTCAATCACCCATTTGCAAAATGGTTACTTTTTTTCTGCCAGACTATATGCCCTCCCCTTCTGGTGAGATTATACCCCCTCAGTTGTATATGATCAGGAACGAACGTCTCTGAGCTTAACCAGGTGTCTCATTACTTACTTGCAGTCCTTGATGGAGGCCTATTGTCTTTGCTGTAACATGGTCCCCTCACTCCTTGTTTCTGGTGTGGCCCTCCAACCCCATCCCTCCTGTTCATAATCCTTGCAATTACTGTAGGTATTACAGAGATTTTTCTTTGAGTGTCTCAAGGTGGGCTGGGTGGGTTTGGTACTAGAAGCCACCTATTAGGGAGTACATACGGCGCTTAATTTTCTGGGACTTGGATACTTCATTCAATATAATTGTTTCTAATGACATCCATTTCCCAGAAAATTCCAGTAATTCATCATTTTTGATGGTTGAATAGTACTCCATTGTATAGATGTACCACAGTTTCCTTATCCACTCGTCAACTGTTGGACATTTGGGTTGATTCCATGACTTTGCTATTGCAAACAGTGCTGCTATGAACATGGTCGTGCTTGTGCTATCGAGGTGAACCTCTGCTGCATGGGGGGTTATTCCCAAAAGTGGAATCACAGGGTCATATGGCATTTCAATCTTTAATTTCTTTAAGAATCTCCAGACGGCTTGCCAGAGTGGCTGTATGAGCCTGCATTCCCACCAGCAATGTAGGAGATTTCCCCTCTCTCCACATCCTCTCCAGCATTTTTTGTCGTTTTTATTGTGAATTTTTACCATCCTAACCAGGGTGAAATGATATCTCAGGGAAGTTTTGATTTGCATTTCCCTGATGGCTGCAGAAGTGGAGCATTTTTTAAGATATTTGTTAGACATTTTAATTTTATCCCTGGTAAAGTTTCTTTTTGCAAATTATTAGGAAGCCTCAATTTGCCTTTTGTATCAACCATAACTATAAGTATATACACTTAGGTTTTTAATAATTAATCACCTTTTCATCAGTAAGTGGGGACTGTTTTATTTCTGTACTGATTTTTAATATGAAATTGGAGAGATAAGCAAATAGAGCCATAGATTGTGGACATATATAATAGATATACACATAGATTTATCAGGTACAATATGATACTTACACTATAGTTAGTGGCACATAGTCTTGTTGCTGCTTCTTTATGCCTAAGACAGATAAGACAAGATCATTAATTTTCCTAAGAATAGTATTCCAACTTAATGTCGAAGTCTCCTTATCCCACACAATCCCACAGATGTCCCAAAAATGTTCTAACGCCATCAGAAAAAGAGATATAATAACTTATGTTTTTGGGGTGTGTGTGTACATGTTTCTGTGTGTGTGTAAAAGAGGACACTTGAGTGTGATTGTGGAGACTCAAGGGTGACATGGGGAATCATACAGGATTGTTCTATCTCCTTATGCTCTGGGTTTTCCCAGTCAGTACCTTCCATTTCTGCCTGATGTTTTACATGGATCTGTGTCCAAACTCAGGTCCTTGGCTTGCCTAACAAAGACTTTAATAACCTCAACTATCTCTCAAGATTCTCAACTAGAAATTTTGAGAAGTTTCCTTCAACATATACTATGCACTGCTCTGCACTGGATTTGAAGATAATAACTAAGGTATTTACCTAATATTCTCTATGTACTCTATGCAGGATCAATCCCCAAAACTATCAGTATGCCATGGCATTGGTTTTTGCCATTGAGGAGATCAACAAGAATCTCCAACATCTACCTAACATATCTCTGGGGTACAATTTCTACAACATCTGGGAAAGTAGTGACACTGTATTGCTGAATCCCGTCATCTGGCTCACAGGAAGGGGTAAGAACATCCCTAATTTTACCTGTATAAAAGAAAGCAAATGTGCAGCCATCATTACTGAAAGAACTGGAGATCTTTCAGCCAAAATTGGAACACTTCTTAATACTTACAAATATCCACAGGTAAGGTTCTTCTTGGGGCCAGTTCTATTCCCCTAAAACCAGTAAATTCTAAGACAGTGTTTTACAATATGTTTCAACCTTGATTTTTTTTCTGCCACATTTACTTTTTTCCCTAATCATACAAGCTCAAGCCCCGTCTTCTTCATCCCCCCATCCATCCCCGGTCATCCCTTATTGCAGTCCCGCTTCATTGCTTCCCCCTTCCTTTCACTGCCTTCCACCCTCCCCTTATCCTTATGCCATCCCCTTCCTCCCTGTCATCCCCTGGAGCATCCTTTTGTGTGAATGACAAACCTCCCTCTGAGTACTCCACCCTAGTTAGGGCTCAGGACTCACTGGCATAGCCTGGCAGCCACTTCTTGGGCTTCCCATTAGTATGGAAACTCTACTGTGACTGTTAATCCCTTGCCTCTAAGGATCCTTCTGCATGTGGTCCATGCTAGACTTTGGGGGGGTCATTGACTTATCATCCCTTGTGCAGGTCAGACAAAGTCCAATTCGGGCTGCTATAGCCCTAACTTGTGTGAAGTATCTCGTACATCATTGGTCCTCCCAACCTTTAGGCTCTTACAATCTTGCCACCCACTCTTCCCCAAGATACACTGAGCTTTAGGATTCGGAGAGATTTTGCTGATTTTGTTCTAGTTGATAAATGTAAGGTCTTTGGTGTTCTGAATTATGAGTTGTTGTGCTTTCAGTTTTGCATTTCTTGTACTTCCCTTGGCTGAATCCTGAGTGGTATCAAAGGTTACCTCCTAACCAAAGACAAAAGTCTGTTTATATGAAGATCTCAATATAAGAGGAGACACAATGTTAGATGGAAGAATAGGAGCAGGACAGAGCAGTGGGTGTGAGGGTATCCCATTTGCCAGAAGGAAAGTTACCTTCTATCTACCAGTCCATATATCCTCAGTTTCTAGTGACTAGCAAGACAAGTGAGAGTAAACTGCATTAGATGTCCACTACTCACATGCAATACTTGACCGTGGCCTACTTTGTGTACTGAAGTGTGAAACCCTAACCCTTTTTTTTGAGGTCCTCCTTCCCCTTCCCCTCCTTTGCAGTTACAGTGGGAATTACAGAGATTTATCTTAACTGTGTTTGGAACTAGGATCCACTCATTAGGGAGTACATATGGTGTCTAACTTTCTGTGTTTGGATATTTCATTCAATATATTTTTTTCTAATTCCATTCATTTCCCTTCAAATCTCATTAATTCATCTTTTTTGATGGCTGAGTATTATTCCATCACATAAATGTACCACATTTTCATTACCCATTCGTCAACTCTTGGTCAGTTTGGTTGATTCCAAGACTTTGCTGTTGTAAATATTGGTGCAATGAACATGGTTGTGCTCATGTCACTACCTTATGAGGAATTATTCCAAGAAGTAACATAGCAGGGTCATATGGCATTTCAGTCTTTAAGTTTTTTAGAAATTGCAAAACAAATCACCAGAGTGGTTATATAAACCTGCATTCCCACCAGCAACAGATGAGAGTTCCCTTCTCTCCATATCCTCTCCAGTATTTGGTGTTGTTTGTATTATGGATTTTTGCCATCATGACCAGGTTGAGATGATATTTCAGGGAAGTTTTGATTTGCATTTCCCTGATGGCTAAGGATGCAGAGCATTTTTAAAGATATTTGTTAGACATTTCGATTTTGGTCCTGAAAAAGTGTCTTTTGAGTTCCCAGTCCCATTTTATAATTGGGCTATTTTTATCTTTGGTGTTTAGATTTTTAAGTTCTTTGTGCACTCTGGATAATAGAACTCTATCAGATATGAGGTTTGTGAAGATTTTCTCCCATCCTGTTAAGACCTGTGCATAACTATGACATGGAGTTTGACACCTGTGCATATCTATGACAGGGAGGGTGTAAGGTATATGCACAAGTGGCTGCACATGAGTGCACTTGAATGTGTGTGCCTGTGGGGGCACAAGGGCATAACTGGATTCATCCTCCATTGCTTTAATGAAACCCAGAACACACCATCAAGTCCTGCTTGTCAACCTGCTGTGTGGATTTCCAGGCTCTACTTTCCAGGGCTAGAATTAGATGTTTGCACACCTGTCTATCATTTTTACATTGAATCTGGGGATTCTCATGGGGATCTGAACTCTGTTCCTTTTACTTGTGAGAAAAGGGCTTTAACCACTGAACCACCTGCCCTGACCAAAACTGATACTTTCAAAGGGTATGAATTCTAAATCTTGCTGAGATATGCATCTCCTGTTTTGAAAATAGATGAGAAGGGACATTAGAAGAACAGAAATGTGTATTTTGGAAATGTGAGTGTTATGGTTCATTTTCTTTATTGTCCTGTGAAGCTAGAGATCATTTTAAATGGATGAACAGATATGACTACATCCTTCATTTGCTGCCCTTGAGATCTGAGATTAAAATTTATAAAATTTTCTTCCTCACATCACTCCCTATTTTTTTTTGTTTAGCTGACCTTTGGGCCTTTTGAACCTAGTCTGTGTGACCATGTGAAATTTCCTTCTGTCTATCAGATGGCTCCCAAAGACACATACTTGGCTTTTGCCATGGCCTCCTTGATTGTTCATTTCAGATGAAACTGGGTGGGTCTGATTATTTCAGATGATGAGAAGAGCATTCAATTTGTCTCAGACATGAGTCTATAGATGAAAAGGAATGGAGCTTGCATGGCTTTTGTGGAAAAAATCCATGCCAATGTGTTGTACACCATATCATTTCTTGACATTTATTATAGCCCAATTGTGAAAAAATCAGCAAAAATTATCATCATTTTTGGTGCCACTGACTCTTCTCTCAGTGTGGTCTTTTGGAGGTGGAAGAATGTTCTTCCGTGGAGGGTCTGGCTCACAACATCACAGTGGGATGTGATGACCATTATGAGACATTTTGTCCTTGATTCATTCCATGGGACTCTCATTTTTGCACCACGACATCAGGAAATTTCTGCTTTCAAGAACTTTATCCAGAATGCAAGTCCTTCCAAATACCCTGAAGACATATTCCTTGCAAGAGTGTGGGAGTATTATTTTAAATGTCCAATCTCAAATGCTACTTGTAGAACATTAGAGAATTGTTCCTCTGGAGGTTCCGTGAAATGGTTACCTTGGCACTGTTTCAACATGGACATGAATGATGGAAGTTACAATGTTTACAATGCTGTATATGCCATGGCCTATAGTCTCCATAAGATGATTATTCAAGAGGTGGACATGCCACATATGAAAAGTAGGAACATTCGATTTTCTCCATGATAGGTAATATGTCCTTTGGGAGATGGTGTGTGTCACAAAAGTGACTGTCTTAAAATCTTACCCTATGCCCAATCAAATTAGGGTTCTTTTTTCTAATCAAAGGGTCCCAAGAATTCATATTTCTTTCAGCTGAACCCTTTCCTGAAGAACATGCACTTTCACAGTCCTGCTGGAGAACCTGTCATTACCAATGAGAAAGAAAAGTTGGATGCAGAGTATGACATTCTGAACTTCTGGAATTTTCCACAAGGTCTTGGACTTCAAGTGAAAATTGGGATATTTTCCTCATATTTGACATGTGGTCAGCAATTGTCTCTGTCTGAGGACATGATAGAGTGGAGTAAAGGAGAAAGACAGGTGAGTTGAACTCTGTCATGATGTTTGGATAGAAATATGAATGCCAAAGACCTTGTGTTGAGGTATGGGCCTTTGAAGAATACAGAATACCATGTATTTGTACTTAAAAATTACATTTTCTAAGATTTTTGTGATGATCTTTTGATCCATTATATCAGTCTACTATTATTATTCCATGTAGTATATATAAATAATACATATACGTACACACACAGATACACACACATATATATTCTACAGAATTGGTCATCTGGTCTGTTGACTGAAACGTTGTTAATATGAAAAAATATGACTTAAAATAAAGTATTTTATTGATCCAGCTTTCTGACTTCTTATATTCACTGTTCAATTAAATAAAATTCCTTTATGTCCTCAAACCATATCTGACTTTCTTCAGACACCTATCTCTGTATGCACTCCAAATTGTATGCCTGGATTCAGGAAAAGTTCACAGAAGGGAAAGGATACCTGTTGTTTCGATTGTGTCACTTGCCTGGAGAACGAAATTTCCAATGGAACAGGTAAATGAAGGCATTATATCCAGGACATCCTACAGTTCACACAATGACTTGGAAAAGGAATTGAAAAGAATGCCATCAAAAAAATGTTCTCTTTCTTAAGTCAGTCATCTAACTGTTGCTATCCATATTAGGGCATCCTGTAAGAAGACCTCATTTGTGCATTTAAACCAAGGCAGACAATATTCTCTTCGGGGATTCATCTTTGAAAACTCAGGAGAGATTCCATCTCACAGGAGCCTAGAACATACAATGTCTGCATTATTCTTGTACGCTCTTCATCTTCTTTGAAACAGCTTTAACATAGCAGTGAGAGGACCAAGCTTTCATATCAGCACTTGCACACTATGCAGTACTGCTCTTGACACAGTGCTGGAATTTGGAAGTGGTGAACTGTGAGACCTATTTCAGGCAGCATATGCAGACATGCAATGGCATGCAATGTGCTTCAGCTGAGAATCCAGCCAATAGAGGGGCTGTGTCTCTTTCTCCCATGTAGTTTATAGGCAAATAAGAAAGGCAGCATGTGATTTGACATAAAGCTACAATAGATGAATACAGATAACCATTGGATCAAAAAAAAATTAAAAATGTGGCTCCCTTTCACCCCACCCGACTCCGCCGGTCGGTCGCGCGCACGGTCCAGCTGGCCTCACCCCGCGACTCTAGGTAAGCCCCGGCCGCGCCCGCCCACCAGAACCCCAGGTCAGCCCAAAGGGACCCAGCTCCGACTCCTGCCATCCAGCTGGAGCCACGCACAGAGCCTAGGGACGAGGAGGACTTCCCCCTGCACGTGGGCCCTGCCCCAGCTGCCCTCGGGTTAAATAGCTCCACTCCAACGCTCCCATCCTCCCATTCCCCAACCTGCTCCGCTGGTCGGGACGCGCGCGTGGTCCAGCTGGGCCTCACCCTTGACCTAGGTAAGCTCTGTCCCTGCCCACCCCCAGAATCCCAGGCCAAATAATTCAGTTTACTGAAATTGAAAGATCTTAAGAGTTAAAATGACAATGCAAAAGTCAAAGTGCAAATCCATGAGAAGCAACACTCAAGTAAATAAATTTCCCACTGAAGAAATTAATCCCATAATGTTAGATTCCAACAAGAACAAACCCGCGGAAAAAGGCCAAGAAAGCCTGACCCAGGATAACGACTTTCAAAATATGATCATTACCATGTTCAATACTATGAAAGAGGAAATCAGGGAGGAATTACATAATCGAATCAATCGCTTTGAAGAGGAACACAACAGACATTTGGAGGAGTTGAGAAAAACAGTGCAAGAAATAAAAACTGGCATAGAGCAGTTAAAACAGACTCAAGCAGAGTTTAAAACTGAGCTACAAGACAAGTTATCTTCAACCCAGAACTCTACAGAGAGTCTCATCAACAGAACTAACGAAGCAGAAAACAGAATTTCAGACCTTGAAAATAAAGTGGGAGTACTAACCAGCTCAATGGAAGAGGTTGTTAAAGCCAAAAAGATACTTGAGAGGAATATCCAAGAGATATGGGACACCCTGAAGAAGCCTAACATGAGTATTGATGGAATACCAGAGTAAGAATCTCAAAATACCACCCCTGAGGAAATTTTTCAAATGATCATCAAGGAAAACTTTCCTCATCTAAAAAAAGAGAGGCCCATCCATATACAAGAGGCATTCCGCACCCCAAAGAGATACGACCAAAACAGAAGCACGCCAGGGGAAATAATAGTTAAAACACTCCACATTCAAGATAAAGAACTGGTGCTGAGAGCTTCAAGGGAGAAAAAACAAGTCACTTTTAAAGGTAAACCTATTAAAATAACAAATGACTTCTCAGTCGAAACAGTAAAAGCAAGAAGAGCTTGGAGAGATGTACTTCAAGTATTGAATGAGCAAAAATGTCAACCCAGGCTGAATTACCCTGCAAAACTATCAGTCATGATCGAGGGAGAAAGAAAAACTTTCCAGCACAAAGACAACTTGAAGGGATACATGTCCACCAAACCAGGCCTTCAAAAAATATTAGAAATGATACTCAAGCGTGAAGAAAAAAACTGGCATATTCAGGAGAACAGAAGGCAAATGTAACACCATTAAAAGCAAAGCAATATACTTATAAGAACTACTAAACATAATAAATGTCTAGAATTAACAATAGTTTCTCCATTATAACACTAAATGTCAATGGAATTAATTCACCAATCAAGAGACACAGATTATAAACTTGGATTAAAAATCACAATGCATCAATCTGCTGCCTGCAGGAAACCCATCTCACCACAAAAGATAGGCACGCTCTAAAAATAAAAGGCTGGTCAACAATTCTACAAGCTAATGGAAGCAGAAAACAGGCAGGGGTAGCCATTATGTTATCAGACAAAGTGGACTTCAAACCAAAGAAAATTATAAGAGACATGGATGGATACTACATTTTAGTCACAGGTACAATTCACCAGGAAGCCTTCACAATACTGAACATTCATGCACCCAATACGGGCCCCTCCACATTCATTAAGAAAACCCTACCAAAGAATACACATTTTTCTCAGCAGCACACGGAACTTTCTCCAAAATAGATCACATATTGGGCCACAAAACGAATCTACACATATACAAAAAAGTTGAAATTCTAACCTGTGCCTTATCAGACCACCACGGCCTAAAGCTGGACATCCACAACACATCAAACAAGACAAAATACACTAACTCCTGGAAACATAACAATATGATACTGAATGAGAACTGGATTCAGGAAGAAATTAAAAAGGAAATTCAAGACTTCCTGAAAGTGAATGATAATGAAAATACAATTTACCAAAATCTCTGGGACACAATAAAAGCTGTTCTAAGAGGTAAGTTCATAGCTTTTAATGCCTACATCAAAAAAAATGGAAACATCAGAAATAAACAACTTAACAATGCAGCTTAAAGCTTTAGAGAAACTAGAGCAATCTGATCCCAAAAGTAGTAGAAAAGAGGAGATTAGCAAAATAAGGGGAGAAATATCTGAAATCGAGATTAAGAAAACGATAGAAAAAATCAACCAGTCAAAAAGCTGATTCTTTGAAAAAATCAATAAGATTGATACACCCTTAGATAAATTAACCAAAAGCAAAAGAGAGAAAATCCAAATTAACAAAATTAGAAATGAACATGGAGTTATCACTACGGATACCCAAGAAATCCAGAGAATTATAACATCATATTTCAAAAACTTGTACTCTGTGAAGTTTGACAACACAAAAGAGATGGATGAATTTCTAAGTAAACACAATCTACCTAAATTGAATCAGGAAGTTGTGAATTATTTAAATTGTCCTATAACATATAAGGAAATTGAAGAAGTAATCTCGAATCTTCCCACCAAAAAGTGTCCTGGGCCAGATGGATTCAGCACAGAGTTCTACCAGACATTTAAGGAGTTAATAACACCAATACTCCTTAAACTGTTCCATCAAATAGCAAAGGAAGGAACACTACCAAATTCCTTCTATGAAGCTAATATCATCTTAATCCCAAAACCTAATAAAGGTTCACTTAAAAAAGAAAACTATAGGCTGATCTCTCTGATGAACACAGATGCAAAGATTCTCAACAAAATCTTAGCAAATCGGATTCAAAAACATATCAAAAAGATCATTCACGGGGACCAAGTAGGCTTCATCCCCGGCACACAAGGTTGGTTCAACATACGCAAATCACTAAATGTAATTCATCATGTAAACCAGTCCAAAGTCCAAGACCACATGATACTCTCGATAGATGCAGAAAAAGCCTTTGACAAAATCCAACAGCCTTTTATGATCAAAACGCTAGAGACTGTAGGAATGGAAGGAACCTTTATCAATATAATAAAAGCTGTATACAACAAGCCCACAGCAAGGATTATGCTAAATGGGGAACAATTGGAAGCATTCCCACTTTGATCAGGAAGTAGACAAGGCTGTCCACTCTCACCACTTCTATTCAATATTGTACTTGAAGTCTTAGCTGAAGCCACAAGACAAGAAAGGGACATAAGAGGGATTCAAATCGGCAAGGAAGAAGTCAAGCTATCCCTATTTGCAGATGACATGATCTTATACCTGAGTGATCCCAAAAACTCCACCAGGAAGCTCCTGGAACTAATTGAGAAGTTCAGCAGGGTGGCAGGATACAAAATAAATGTGCAAAAATCAGAGGCCTTCCTATATGCCCAGAATGAAAGAAGTGAAAAAGCCTTGAGAGAAACAATCCCATTTACTGTAGCCCCCCAAAAAATGAAATACCTTGGAATAAACCTAACCAAGGAGGTAAAAGACCTTTACAATGAAAACTTTAAAACCCTAAAGAAAGAAATAGCAGAAGACACCAGAAGGTGGAAAGACCTCCCATGTTCCTGGATTGGTAGAATCAACATTGTAAAAATGACCATCCTACCAAAGGCAATATACAAATTCAATGCTATACCAATGAAAATCCCAAAGCAATTCTTTAAAGAAGTTGACCAAATAATCTCAAAATTCATATGGAGGCACAAAAGACCCAGGACAGCAAAGACAATCCTGAGTAACAAAAACACTGCTGGAGGTATTATCATACCAAACCTTAGTCTATACTACAAATCCATAGTTATAAAAACAGCCTGGTACTGGCTCCAAAATAGACACACAGATCAATGGATAAGGATTGAAGACCCAGATATAAGCCCACAAAATTACAGCCATTTGGTCTTTGACAAAGGGGCCCAAAGAATCCAATGGAAAAAGAACAGCATCTTCAACAAATGGTGCTGGCAAAACTGGATCTCCACATGCAGAAGATTAAAGCTGGACCCGTACTTGTCACCATGTACAAGACTTAATTCCAAATGGATCAAGGACCTTGATTTAAGGCCAGAGACTTTAAAAACCATAGTTGAAAGGATAGGGAACTCCCTCGAGCTGATTGGGCTAGGCCAACAGTTCCTAAACAGACATCCAATGGCACAGTCACTGCTACCAACTCTCAACAGTTGGGATCTTGTGAAATTAAAGAGCTTCTGTTCAGATAAGGAGATTGTAACACGAGCTCAAAGGCAACCCACAGAATGGGAGAAAATCTTCACTAACCACATATCTGACAGAGCTCTACTGTCCAGAGTGCACAAAGAACTTAGAAAACTAAACTCCAAGGAAAACAATGGCCCAATTAAAAAATGGGCCCTGGAACTTAAAAGAAACTTTACCAGGGATGAAATTAAAATGTCTAACAAATATCTTAAAAAATGCTTCACTTCCTTAGCCATCAGGGAAATGCAAATCAAAACTTCCCTGAGATATCATCTCATCCCTGTCAGGATGGCAAAAATCCACAATACAAACAACGACAAATGCTGGAGAGGATGTGGAGAGAGGGGAACTCTCCTACATTGCTGGTGGGAATGCAGGCTCATACAGCCACTCTGGCGAGCCGTCTGGAGATTCTTAAAGAAATTAAAGATTGAAATGCCATATGACCCTGCTATCCCACTTTTGGGAATAACCCCCCATGCAGCAGAGGTTCGCCTCGATAGCAAAAGCTCAACCATGTTCATAGAAGCACTGTTTACAATAGCAAAGTCATGGAATCAACCTAAATGTCCAACAGTTGACAAGTGGATAAGGAAACTGTGGTACATCTATACAATGGAGTACTACTCAGCCATCAAAAATGATGAATTACTGGAATTTGCTGGGAAATGGATGTCATTAGAAAGAATTATATTAAGTGAAGTATCCCAAACCCAGAAAATTAAGCGCAGTATGTACTCCCTAATAGGTGGCTCCTAGTACCAAACTCACCCAGCCCACATTGAGACACTCAAAAGTAAACCTATGTAACACAGTAATTGCAAGGATTATGAACAAGAGAGATGGGGTAGGAGGGCCACACCAGAAACAAGGAGAGAGGAGACCATGTTACAGCAGAGAAAATAGGCCTCCATCAAGGTCTGCAAGTAAGTAATGAGAAACCTGGTTAAGTTCACAGAGTTCTTTCCTGATCTCACCGGAAGGGGAGGGCATATAGTCTAGCAGATAAAAAGTAATCATTTTGCAAATGGATGATGGACCCCTCCCTCACTGAGGTTTCCTACTTTTATTACATCTACCCTTGAATGTGCTCTTATAACAAGACTCCAGTTTAACAGCTTTTTGTCTCTGGGCAGGGGGTGACATACAGTGCCCAGCAGGATGGAGTGAAGGGCATTGCAGGAGCAGAAAAACTGCAAAAGAAAATCAACAAACCACAATCCAGAACTTCAGAGACTCTATATCAATCACATAGAACTAGGCCAGCCTAATCTCTCCCCATCCTGGAGCTCAGGGACATTTGCGGAAGAGGGGGCGGTAAGATTGTAAGAGCAAAAGGATGGGAGGAACAACGATTTGCAAGATTCTCAACAATAGTTGGGGCCAAAGCAATCATAATGGGACTTTGCATGCCCTGCGCAACGTCCAGCTCACTGTTGCCCTCATAAAGTCTAGCATCTGTTAAGGGCACCGAGATCCCTGGAGGCAAGGGATTGACAGCCATAGTAGTGATCCTATGCTTAAGGGGAACAAGAGAAAGGGCTTATGGAAATGTCACTGGGTCCTTATATGTCATCGGAGAGGAGGACCCAGTGGAGAGTTAGGCGTACACAATAAAGGACTCTCTGGGAATTGGGGGGGAAGCACTGGGGGATGGGGAGGGAGAGGAGGAGGAGGAGGGGGTTCGGGGGGAGGAGGGAGGAGGGAGGGAACTGGTAAAAAATTTTAAATGTATAATTACATTTTTAATAAAAAAAAAGAAAATTGAACAAAGACAAAAAAAATTAAAAATGTGAATCTGCTGTGGGCTTATAGAATGACTATATATATATATATATATTTATTGGTTGATGAAGAATTAAAAACATTATTTATTTATATCACTATACAGTGTGGGTACATTTGGTACACCACCTCCATGTCATTCGATTAAGACAGGTTTATGCATTTAGTATAAATAGATTTGGTATTTGCCTTATTCATCTATTTTCCTGAGTTCTCTCTTCTCTACTCTTTTGGGACACTCCCCCATACCCTTGACTTAAGTTCCCTTGTCATTTATAAGTGGTATAAGAGATTCTATCTGATGATATTATTCTGAACGTTTAATGCTATATTTTGCTTATAAGGGAGGATATGTGACATCTATCTATCTGTGTCTAGGATACTTATCCAGTATAATTTCTTTCAGCTTCATCCATTTACCAGCACATTTCATTATTTCACTTGTTTTTCTGACTGCTGAATAGTATTCCATTGTATATATGTAGCACACCTGCATTAATCACTCATCTAGTGTTGGACATGTAGGCTGGTTAAACTTCTTTGTTACTGTGAGTAGAGCTGCTATGAACATGGGATGGTAGGATGAGATTGAATAATTAAAGAAAGAAGGAAAAGGGGATGAGAGGGAAGAAGTGGGATTCACTGGCAGAATAGAAAGGGGGAGGAAGGGGTGAAAGGAAGTGAAAAGGGGCAGAATACAATGGGGGATGACAGGAGAGGGGAGGGAGGAGGGAGAAGAGGGGTTAGCTATTGAGCTTGTATGATTAGTAAAAAATAAAACGTGGAAAAAGAAAGAAAAATTAATTATATGTCAGTAAGAAAAGTGTTATATATGTAGGATAATAGTCATACCATGGTTATTGGTAATATGCTTAAATATCAAGTAGTAATGTGCTCATGGAGTGTTGGTAGTGCTGTAAATAAGAATTGGCATGCTTTTTTAATTTATATTTTATTTTTTCCCTAATCAAACTTCAAGAGTACCCTGGTAATCTCTCTCCCTCCACCCTCCCCCATCCCCCTTTACCTCTTCCCCCATTTTCCTCTAACTCTCCCTCCCTCTCCCTCCCCTTCTCTGAGTGCTTCCCACTCCCCCTCCCATAACCTGGAGCATTCTTCTGTTTGAATTCCAAACCTCTGCATCCTCCACACTAGTGAGTTTTAAGGCCTCAGTGGCATAGCCCGGAACACTTTCTTGGGTTCACTGGTAGTATGGGAACTCTTCTATGACACTCTAGATAACCTCTGGCCGATCGCACGCCCCCCGTGGTCGGGAAGACCCATTCCAACGTCTGCCCTATCAACTTTCCATGGTAGTCGCCATGCCTACCATGGTGACCATGGGTGACGGGGAATCAGGGTTCGATTCCGGAGAGGGAGCCTGAGAAACGGCTACCACATCCAAGGAAGGCAACAGGCACCCAAATTACCCACTCCCGACCCAGGGAGGTAGTGATGAAAAATAACAATACAGGACTCTTTCGAGGCCCTGTAATTGGAATGAGTCCACTTTAAATCCTTTTGCGAGGATCCTTTGGAGGGCAAGTCTGGTGCCAGCAGCCGCGGTAATTCCAGCTCCAATAGCGTATATTAAAGTTGCTGCAGTTAAAAAGCTCATAGTTGGATCTTGGGAGCGGGCAGGCAGTCCCCCGCGAGGCGAGTCACCGCCGGTCCCCGCCCCTTGCCTCTCGGCGCCCCCTCGATGCTCTTAACTGAGTGTCCTGTGGGGCCGGAAGCGTTTACTTTGAAAAAATTAGAGTGTTCAAAGCAGGCCTGAGCCGCCTGGATACCGCAGCTAGGAATAATGGAATAGGACCGCGGTTCTATTTTGTTGGTTTTCGGAACTGAGGCCATGATTAAGAGGGAAGGCCAGGGGCATTTGTATTGTGCCGCTAGAGGTGAAGACTGCTAATTATCATGACTATTAATCCATTGCCTCTAAGGATTCTACTGTCTGTAACTCATGCTAGACTTTGGCGGTCATTGACATGTCTGTCATTGTGCAAAGTCTGATTATGGCTACTGCAGCCCTAACTTGTGTGGAGTATCTTGCGTATCATTGGTCCTCCCCATTTTTAGGGTCTGACAATGTCGCCGCCCCCTCTTCCATAAGTTTCCCTGAGCTTAGGATGGGTAGAGATTTATTTACATGTAATACTTGACAGTGACCTATTTTCTCTACTGCAACATGATCCACTCTCTCCTTTTTTCTGGGGGAGCCCTCCTTCTCCTTCCTTCCTGTTCACAATCTCTGTGATTATAATAGGTATTAAGGAGATTTATCTAGGAATATATCATTAAATGGGTTTTGTACGAGGATCCACCTATTAGGGAGTACATAAAGTGTGTAATTTTCTGAGTCTGGGATACTTCACTCAATATTTTTTTTTCTAATTCCATCAATTTCCCAGCAAATCTCATTAATTCATCTTTTTTGATGGCTGAGTAGTTTTCTACTGTATAAATGCACCACATTATCCTTATACACCCATCAACTGTTAGGCATTTGTGTTGATTCTGTGACTTTGCTATTGTAAATAGTGCTGCTAAGAACATGGTTATGCCTCCGTCAATGTAATCAATTTTTGCATTATGGGGGTTATTCCCAGGAGTGGTATGGCAGGGTCATATGGCATTTCAATCTTTAACTTTTTTAGAAATCACCATACTGATCACCAGAATGGTTGTATAAGCCTGCATTCCCACCGGCAATATATGAGCGTTCCCTTCTCTCCACTTCTCAGTATTTGGAGATGTTTGAGTTGTGGACTATTGCCGTACTGACCAGGGTGAAATGCTATTACAGGAAAGTTTTGATTTGCATTTCCTTGATGCCTAAGGATGTGGAGCATTTTTTAAGATATTCGTTAGACATTTCAATTTCGTCCCGGGAAAAGTTTCTTTTGAGTTCCTAAGCCCATTTTTTTCCTTTTACTCATGCATTTATTTCTTTAAATAATGTATTTTTTTTTCTGCTCATATAAACCTAATAGGTACCCCGGTCCCCTCCCTCCCTCCAACCCTCCTTGGAGCTCCCTGCTCCCTCCCTCTTTGCCTCTGCCTTTCCCCCCTCCCTCCCTTTCTCCCAGTGCCCCCTCCCCCCATTCCTGGAGCATCCTTTAATGTGTATGTCAAACTTTCCCCTGGGTCCTCCTCTCTGATGAGGTATAAGGACTCAGTGGCATTTCCAGAACTCTTTCTTGTGTTCCCCTTAAGTATAGGAACACTATTGTGTCTGTTAATCCCTTGCTTCTAAGGATCCTAATGCCTTTAGTCCATGTCTAGGCCCAATTTTTAATGGGCCATTTTTCTCTTTTGTGTTTAGTTTTTTAAGCTCTTTGTGCACTCTGGATAATAGAGCTCTATAAAATATGTGAGTAGTACATCAGGATGGGTGAAGGGTATTGCAGGATCAGCAAAACCACAAAAGAGAATATCAACAAACCATAATCCAGAACTTCAGAGACTCTATATCAACCACTTAGAACTAGGCCAGCCTAATCTCTCCCCATCCTGAAGGTCAGGGAAATTTGCGGAAGAGGGGGCAGTAAGAGTGTAAGAGCACAAGGATGGGAGGAGCAATGATATGCAAGATACTCCACACAAGTTAGGGCCGAAGCAATCATAATTGGACTTTGCATGCACTGTGCAATGTCCAACACACTATGTAGCTCTGAATTCTGTTAGGCTTTGTTACAACAGCAGCAGGCTTTTTATTGACTGAGAGATCCTGAGACTCCTCGACTTACTCATTGATGTCACTTGATGTCTATCTACAAAGCCATGCATTTTACCATTGAAAAGCTTTAGTGGGCAGCAATGATTCCTCCCAGTAGTAAAATATATCATTCATTGTTCTTGCAGGCTTTATCATGTCCTCAGTATTCAGTGAGCTTTTGCTGAAATAAATACACATCTATGGTTTCTTAAATACATGACTTCCCTGATAAGCATGGAATTGTGTTATGTAAAAGAAATTGTGACATTATGTAACTTTTCACATCTTAAGGTATGATTCTGAGCTTACAGCTTTTGCACTTCCTGTATAACAATAGGGTTATCAATTCTAAAAATTCGGTAATGTACTTGGAAATGTTTTTCATAAGGTTAGATTTACCACATTCTGGATATTGATAAGAATGCTTGCCAGTATGAATTCTGTGATGTTGCATAAAGTTTGGCTAAGAGGAGTAAGATTTCCCCAACTTTGGGACACTAAGAAGGCTTTTCACCAGTATGACAATGTTATATATTCAAACACCTAGGTATAACTTAAGGAGAATCCTTTTCCATTCAGTACATACATGCAGCCTCTCGCCTGCAGGACTGATGTGTTATATGGGTGAGGCAAGCCTTGTAGAGCACAGTTCATAGATGTTTTCACCTGTAGGTTATTTTTTACCAACTGCATTTACCAGAAATTTATCCCTTTGTATACATTGTTGTATTGAGATGACTTGTTAGACAAAGATTTTCATATGGCTTTAACTTGTTTGAGTTCTACAATGACAAATGTTTTGCTTCCCTTAGAAAGTTTTTCCACACTATGTTCATTCATACAGATCATGACTTGCAGGACTACTGTGACATTAGTTTTGATGTCCATGAGAAAAGGTTCTCATTCTATACATTCACAGGCTTTATCACATGTGAAGTCTTCTGAAGCAGTGAGATACCACTTTAATGAGGAAGTTCTTTCATATTCTTTGCATTTATGACTACTTAATTATGTGAATTCTCTTATTTACTATGATATCTGCTTGTGTGAGACACATGCACATCCTTTCACCTGTATAAATTTTCTAACTTTCAATGAGATCTGGTTTCTGCGGAAAGGGCTTTCCACATTCTCATGTGATTTCTCAATTGTATGAGTTCCCTGATGCAGAATGTGATGCAGTTTTCATGCACTTACATGGCTTCTCATCCGTATGAGTTCTGTCATGTAAAGACACATGTGCATTCTGTCACAAAATTTATCTACATGTTTTACATTTATGTAGAATCTCACCTTCACAAGCTCAATGGAACAGTAAGGTATGTTTTCCATGATAAAAGTTTTGTACATTTTTTACATTGATGTGGCATCTGAACTGTGAAATTTCTGTTAAATGACATATTCCTTCCCTGAGAAATTTTTTCCACAGTTTCCATTCTTATGGCTTCTCACCTGTATGAGTCCTCTGATGATGACTGGGGCATTACTTCCATGAGAAAGCTTTTGACACTGATTACATTCATATGGTTTCTCACCTGTATGAGTTCTCCGATGACAAGTGAGCAGTGACCTACATGAAAAACCTTTTCCAGATTCTTCACATTCATGTGGCTTCTCACCTATATGAGCTCTCTGATGTACAGTGAGGTATGACTTCGATGAGAATGACATCCTACATTCTCTGCATGCCCATGGCTTCTCTCTGATGTTTGATATGTGATGGAGCACTATAAGATTCAGATTTTAGATTTTTCTCTTATACCTTTACTTCTTGTCACGTACTGTGCCAACCAGGCTGGTAGATAAGTTCCTAACCTGGAGAAGAGAACTTCAAGGAAGTACCTTCTGGGAACAGGACATGGCTTATTTTGAAATAAATAATAAAGATATGAAACATTTGGGAGTTGTCAGGCTTGCAGACTGCTCTGTGTAATGAGCAGTTGCTAAGGGCCTGAGCAGTTGCTAGGAACCACTCCCCTTTGTGTCTTGCTTCTTATCTTTGACAGACAAGTTCCTCTTTTTTTGTGATTGTGTGTGCCTCCTATCTCTGCCAGATGAGTTCTTTCCTTTTTTGTGGATTGGGAGCCCTTCTATCTTTTCCCAGGTCTCTTTTTTGTTTCTCCCCAAAAACTAGCTAGGTTATCACCTCCCCCTAGGTTCCTGCTTCTGGAACTACAGATGTCAAGTAATTTGCCTTAAGTCTTTTGTTTCCTAAATACAAACTAAGCCTGCTTTTAACTTTAAATTTAAATTCTAACTAAAAGTTTTATGTTCAATCATACACAGTAAACAGACTTGTTAGCTAGAGTGTATACCCTGATTGTAAAGAAATTACAAAACAATTTCAAAAGTCCTAAATCATAGGTAGATAGAATTCCCTAAAAATATGACTCATTAAATTAATTCAAAAATTCTACATATATGAGACTATGCCATCTGTTCACTAAAATTAGTACACAACTATTTCTTATAGAGCACATGAGTTAATAAAAAATAAAAATAAAATAAATTCTAATATAATTCTTACTGTTATAACCTAATATAGGCCAGATTATATGATAGCAGCCATAATCTGATATCTTCAAAAAGAAAAAATTAACATATAATATGCACCCTGTCCAACAGATTCACCTTTACCATTTACAAGAATGTATAATAGATATAACACAAATTAATAAGAAGCTCAATCTTGGTGTATTTTAACTAAACCTCAAATGAGATTTTTATTAAATACAACAATACAGACTTTGACCCTGTGACAGTATGGTGGGACATTGTAAAATAGATAAATTTAACAGACTGAGGGGCTGGGAAAAACCCATTAGAAGGCTTGGAAAAACCTATTGGAGGGCTAGAAAAAAACCTGTTGTAGGCTGGAAAAAAACCTGTTAAGATGTGATAAGGATTTGTTTGTGTCTCACCCTTAAACAATGGGTTAAAATTCTTAGAAAATGTTCCTCTTAAAGGTGATTCCTGCTGATTAAAAGGGTATGTATTTGTCTACAACATTCCCTACCCAAAAAAATTTTTCTAGTATAAAAGCTGTTACAAAATTTCAATAAATCAGATTCAGATTCACCCAGCCCAGAGAGTTATGTTTGTCTGATTTTCATTCACCAACTTGTTGCCGTATTTGGTCGAGGGGAGCTCTTGCCCTGCAAGGCCACAGCGTCGACTGTGGCAACTTCTGCTTCATCAGTCACTGCTGGTGATAACTTGCTTGGCTGGAAAATGTAGCACAAATTCTTTCCATGATACTCCTGGATAGGATCAACTTTGGCAGTTGCCTTATCATTTACTAGTGGTCTCCATACTGAGGTTTCTGCTAGTGTACAAAGCACAAATCCCTGTTCAAGCTTGAAGATCAAGTCAGGTTTATTCATATGACATCCTAAACATCTTAGGCTCTTGTAGTTCTCCAGTATCACGCCCCTGTAGAACGTCCTCTGAGCAGCATCCGGGCATTGCCATTCCTCCCAGGTGAAGTCCAAAGCTATGTCCTCAAAAGATACTGACCCCATGGACTCTCTCTTCACTGGGAAAAAGGATTCAAAGGCATCAGGCTCTGATGGAACAGGCTTGTGACCACAGGTACATGAGAAGGTACAAGGAAAACATGAGCTAAATCCACTTACAGTTTCACGAGCAGAAAATGTCCAGGCTGGGATTTTCACACAGTAACTCAGTAAAATCTAAGAAGATTCCAAACTACATCATTTCTGGTCTCTGGAGCAGAAGGTGTCTGGCCCTGGATCTTCACACAACACCTTGTGAGTTAAATTCAAGGAATATCAATATTTTACTGCTTCTGGCAGCCAGGAGAGCCAGTGTCTGCCTGCAATTCTCTCTGCAATGAATCCCTGCCAAAGGCTGAGGATCCAGAACCACAGCAAGGACAGACAAGCCTGAGTCAAAGATGGTGGCTCCAATATAATTCTATACAATACTTAATATTATCAAATTTAAAACGGTTATGCTATTTTTTGGCTGTTTATAACAGTGTTTGTAGTTATTTAAGAAGTATGTAGTTTCATAGCTACATATTATGAGTAAATTTGATTTTAAAAAAAAAAGCAATGTCACCCTCTTGGGGGTGGGGAATCTACCAAAAGGAGTTTAAGTCCATCTCCTATCCCCCATCCCTGCCCCACAGACACTATTTAAGGCAGATTCCAGGCAGGAGAAGAGGTGCTAATCTGCTTAGTGATGTACCCACTGATAAGTCATCGAAATCTGAGAAGTACATGCATGAGTACTTGTCAGTATAGGTGTCCAGATGAAACCCAGAGGTAAACCTATGCTAAAAAAAAACTTCAAAATAGGGGATAAGAAGGAGTTGGGACTGGATAACAAGGGGGTGAAAACACATAAATCATCCTATTTGTACATTCAAATGTCAGTGAGTAAGAACATTTATAAAGAAAGAGCTGAGAGACTCTACTTTTGGGTGATTTTCATGTTTTAAAAAAAGGATTTATTATATGGTGTGTGAGTATGTATCAACAGCACTGTATGAGCCTATGGAGGGTCAAGGGTAATTTTGGGAATCATCAGATTCCAGCAATAGTCACTGAGGTGGTGGGCAGCTATAAGACATCTTGCTGCAATCTGGTGGTACTAATCTCAGGTCCATACTTTGGATTATGTTACAAAGAGATGTTCTTGGGCCCCATACAGTGGCTCCTGTCAAGGGGAGAAAGATCAATAATAAAGCAAGGTAGGGAGTATCATCTCTCCTAACTTCCAACTTTATAAATTACAGTCAAATA
Source organism: Typhlomys cinereus (assembly GCA_023101885.1). NCBI lineage: Eukaryota > Metazoa > Chordata > Mammalia > Rodentia > Platacanthomyidae > Typhlomys > Typhlomys cinereus. The sequence continues at coordinate 314,788 of JALPQD010000358.1, read as the reverse complement.
AGAACACTTTATGATCTGAGTTTACTCTCCAGAGCCCACATGCTGGAAGGAGGGAAATGACTTCCAAAGTTGTCTCTTCCACTTATGTTTTCTCTCTTTGTCTCTCTCTGTCTCTGTCTTTGTCTCTGTCTCTGTCTCCATCTCTCTGTCTGTCTCTCTCTTTCTCTCTCTCTCTCTGTAAATAAGTAATTAAATATAAAAGAATGCCAAAATACACTCTGATCGCTTCTGAAGTTAAGATGGTTCAATAAAAGAAAAGATAAATTTCAGGTAGGTCCTATATGTTACCATTGAAGAACAAGACAGCTATAAAGAGTGTGTGTCTGTGGTTTCACAGATATCTTGCACATTACTCACGCTGACATTCACACTGAGAACTAAGAAATTTAAAAAGGGCCAGTGAGATAAATCAGTGGGTCAGACACATGGCCACAAGCCTGATGACCTGAGTTCAATTCCTGGAAACCCACATGGTGAAAGGAAAACTGTTCTCTTAGTCTCACCTGTGCAAAATAGATTTGGTCCAGGTTTGTGCTAAAAGGCTATGGTTTTGAATCCCATCTGAAGTCATGAAAATGGGCTGCAGAAACAGTTCAGGGATTAAAGCCTTTGTCTTATAAGCAAAAGGACCTGAGTTTGGATCTCTGATGCCATGTAAAAAATACTGAACAGATATGATGAATGACTATAATTCTGGCCCTGAAAAGCAGAGCATGGGAAACCTCAGAGCAAAGCAATAAGGAACTAGAGCCATCCAGATGATCCTTGATGTCACCCCAGGGCCTCAACACACAGATGTTCAAGTGTCCTCTTGTATCTATGTTTCCCTGCCATACACAAAAAGAAAGCATGTAAGTGGATTTCATCAGATGATTAAAATAACTTGTGAAAAAATGCTGATAAGTCATCTGTGTCAACATACCTCATGCAGACATGAAAACCAATATACAAAAATGTTTATGCTGAGTCCAGAAATTCCCAGAATTTAGTTGACTCCAATAACACCCAATCAGTCCCTTTTTATCAATGCAAACATGATGTTTCATAACTTTCTTTTTCCTGAAATTGAGGTTCTCTCCCTGAACCTCAGTTCCCATGGATCGATATGTTGTAACAGTTTGTTTCTTCCTTTATAACATTGGTTTTGTACATTTTTTTGCTTATTTTATTACTGGGTCCATCCTTTATATTTAATAAAATACCTTCTGAGTAAGAAATACTTTCTATTGTTGCTTTCTCTAGACCATCTAGGAGAACCTTGAGGTATGAGTTCTTCCTTTGTGTACCCTACTTGCTGACTTCTTCCTTTCCTGTTTCTACCTTCTGTATCTCCTGCTGTCCTTCCTTAACACTCTCTTTGTATATGTTTTTATATAAATATTAACTATCTTTCTTTTCTTTGTTTTAATGCAGTAATAATAATTAACTAAGTGAACATATATTGTTTCTCTTATTCACTCTCGGGCTTTTGAATCATTCTTTTGTTTATTAATTTACAGAAAAGGCAATAAAATGAAGTTTATTCTGCTTATCCTGAGTCAATTATGAGTGACCTGGGAACATAGATTCAGGCTGCTGACAGCACCATATTTCAATGTGCAGTGGTTACATGAAATTTATACTCACAGAACAAAAGAATGCATCTCAGTGGAAACATCAGGAAGTCAAGTTTCTTTTTTTTAAATTAACTTATTTACTTTTTCTACTCATACAAACTTAATAGGTACCCCAGTCCCCTCCCTCAATCCACCCTTCCCCCCCTTTTCCCCTTCATTTCCCCCCTCCCTCCCTTTCTCCCAGTGCCCCCTCTCCCTCTCCCTGGAGCATCCTCTATTGTGAATGCCAAACTTCCCTCTGAGTACTCCTCTCTGATGTGGTGTAAGGACTCAGTAGCATTGCCTAGAGACCTTTCTTGTGTTCCCCTTTAGTACAGGAACACTATTGTGGCTGTTAATCCCTTGTTTCTAAGGATCCTAATTCCTGTGATCCATACTAGACATTGGGGGACCAAGTTTCAATTAAGCAAAGAATATAAGTTTCAGATCTTACTTTATGACATTCTTAGCTTTTGGGTCAGTTTGGAAACTAGTGACCAGCTAATAATTGAAAGAATGGCAGATTAGACAGAGTTGGGTAATGAATGTCCATTAATTTGGCTCTTGATATGGAGCATTTCATCTCTCCAGAATTTTTTTTTGAGGAAAGCAATTTTAATTTGCTTTTATTTCCCCAATCATACAAGCTCAATAGGTACCCTGGTCCTCTCCCTCCTTACACCCCTCCACAGCCCCCCTTGCACCCACCCCTTCTTTTCCCCTTCCTGTCACTCCCCTCCCTCCCCTTCCCCCCATCCCCTGGAGCATCCTTTGGTGTGAATGCCAAAGTTCCTTCTGAGTCCCCACTCTAGTGAGGTGTAAGGACCCAGTGGCATAGCCCAGAGCACTTTCTTGGGCTCCCCGTTAGTATGGGAACACTATTATGATTGTTAATCCCTTGCCTCAAAATATCCTAATGCCTGTGATCCATGCTAGACTTTGAAGGGTCGTTGACATGTTAGTGATTGTGAAGGTCATGGAAAGCCTCATTATGGCTCCTGCAGCCCTAACTTGTGTGGAGTATCTTGCATATCATTGGTCCTCCCCATCTTTAGGCTCTTACAATCTTGCTGCCCCCTCTTCTGCTAGTTTCCCTGAGCTTTAGGATGGGTAGAGCTTGGCTAGTCTGGTTCCAGGTGATTAATGTAGGGTTTTTGTTGTTCTGAATTATGGTTTGTTGTTGTTTTCAGGTTAGCTGTTCCTGCACTACCCTTGACTCTATTCTGATTGCTATGGAGGTCACCTCCAAACCAAAGATAAAAGGTTGTTTAAATGAAGTCTTACTATAAGAGTAAGATGTTCAAAGTTAGATGGAATAGGAGTAGGAGAACATAGGGAGGGGCATCTCATTTGCACCATGGTTACATCTATCTTCCACTCCCTATAGTCTCCCTGATTAGTAAGATGAAACCTCTTCAGTCATAAGTGATTAGAAAGGAAAGTGCGAGTGAGCTGCATTAAATGTCTCCCTACTTACATGCAATATTTGACACTGAGAATTTGATTAAGTTCCAATGTTAAGTTTTGGTCTGTTCATCCATCCCAAGTTGGAATCCCCCAGTATTATCATTTTGGAATTTATTTCTTCGTTTAGACATTGTAACATTTGCTTAATGAATTTGGATGAGCCCATATTAACTTCACATATGTTCAGTATTGTGAAGTCTTCCTAGTGCATTTTACCTGTGACTAAAATGTAGTATCTTTCTGTGTCTCTTATGAATTTTTTGGTTTAAAATCCACTTTGTCAGATAGCAAAATTGCTACCCCTGCATGTTTGCTGGTTCCATTAGCTTGTAGAATTTTTGACTAGCCTTTAATTTTTAGAATGTGCTTATCCTTTTTGGTGAGATGTGTTTCTTAAAGGCAGCAGATTGATGGATTGTGATTTTTAATCCATGTTTCTTTTTTAATTTTTATTTACCTCCATGGACCACCTCCTCCTCCTCCTTGTTTACTCTGCCAGAGGATTCACAGGCTCCACTCTACCAGGACCAGAAATGCAGGCCGCCCCTGAAAGACCTCAGCCTTTCACTCAGGAATGAGGCCACCAAGAGAGAGACACCCAAGACCGCTCTCGATGCAAAGGCAAGAGATTTTATTTGTGGCGCTCTGGGCAGCTCCACCAACTTCCCATGCAGGAGAGGCTGAAGCGGCCCTGAGCAGCAGAAGCTGAGCGTTTATATAGAGGTTTAGGGTGACAGTTAAAGAATTTTGGCCTGACCTCTACAGCCATTGGTCTGTTTGGAGCTTAGGTGGGGTTGGCTCTTGTGATTGGTTCAGACCATCTGCTTACCCACAGGCTGTCCGTTCTTGGTTCCTGGTGGCAGTTCAACGGATTTTCCCAGAACTGGACAGTTTGTGGTCACAGAGGGGAGCATCTGCAACTAGCTTAAAGCTATGCTTAGTCTTAAGTGATGGCTATGGCTATACTGCAGGCATGTACTGGCCTGCCTTGTGGAACCTTCCTCTAGTGTGGTGAGGGTCCTTCATTACCCCCTTTTCTTTAGGCACACTCCAATCATGGAATGCTGGTAGTTTCATAACTATCGTGGTTCAGGTCTTGTAAGTCATATTGTTGTCTGAGGACCATAAGCTGGACTGCACCTATTCTCTGTCTAATAAAGGCAATTAGCCGACTTAAGATACAGGGTCCTATCATCAGAGCTAGTAGGAGCAATATCAGAGGTCCCAGTAAGGCGGACACCAGGGTAGTTAACCAAGGGGAGGAATTGAAGACCCCCTCAAACCAGCCTTGGCTGTCCCTGATCTGTTGTTCCCACTGTCTCATGCTCTCTCGGACCTTTGCCAGGGAATCTTTGACTACCCCTGAGTTGTTGACGTAGTAACAACACTGTTCTCCCAAGGCTGCACAAGTCCCCCTTGCTGTAGAAATAATAGGTCTAGACCCTGTCTGTTTTGTAATGCTACTTCAGCCAGGGAATCTAGGGATTCCTGTAATTCACTGATGGGAAGTTTCTAGTTTTGACAGATTCTGATTGATGGAGATGGTGAGGTGCTGAAGGTGAGCCTGTTGTGTTCCTAGGGCAGCTGCCCCCAGCTGTGCTTCTGTTATTCCTAAGAGGGCTTCCACCGTTAGGGTGGCGGTCACCACCTCCCGCTTGGTCCGGGGTGAAGTCTCATCTTTTCCTTGTGTGAAGAGGGCTAGGAACTGGGGGTGAGTGTGGTATATTACCTTGGGAAGGAGCAGTATCGGGACACAATATTCACTGTGTTGTGTTACTACAGCTCCGGCAACACAGGGGGTCAACCCAGTCTTGGTGCAGACACACCAAGTGTTGGTCATTACTGGGGGGTAGTACCAGGCATTTTTTACCTTTTGTGATTGATTACAGGCTAGGAAAGGCTCACTGTCATGACCTAGACAGCACTCCCCTGAAACCAAGAGGGGGAGCGTTAACCCTGGCATGGTTGAGTTCCACTGGCAGGTGTTGGGGTTTGGTCCCCCAGTGATGCTAGGGCTAGGGATAGGGACTGCCTCATAATATGGGGGTGTGGCATCAAGGCATAACCAGGAGTCTCTTGTCAGGTCTGGATGGCTGGTGTTTAAAGCTATGAAGGTCACCTGAATCAACTGCCAGTATCCTGTCGAGTCTTGAGTAAGCAGTGGAGTAGGTAAAGGTTTTATGATAGTGGCATTAAGGGTTTCAGTGGGGGTTGTTCCTCCCATACTCTTGGTGGGCTCACGGGGTTTAGGCTCCTTAGGGCGGGAGGAGAGGTGGATCCCCAGGGAATTTACAATGACTGGGTTTGGACCTAACATCTGTATTGACGTAGAGGGGGTTTTGTCAATAATGAAGAAGTTTCCCGGATGTTTTTCTAAAGGTCCTTGATTTATCTGGATCCCCCACGACCTCCCGCCTATCCAGCCCAGGGCCCCAGGATCTTTGATGGTCAGATTTAACTGTTGGCACAGGTTCGATGGAGACTGTCCCAGGGAAAATTGTGACCATTTTTTGTCTTGCCTCTGGGCATTATATCACAGTATGCAGCTCTGAGGATGCCATCGGATTATGATACTGGAGTCTCTTACCCAACAGGCATGCCATTCCCCAAGGTCTTACAACCTCAGTATCTGTAGTAATATGCCCCCGGCTGATGGTATCCCCCCAATGAAGAGTCTGGGCAGGCGTACCATTAGTGCCAGTTTGCATACTTAGAGCCCATTAATTCAGTCAGACTTGTGACAAAACTTACTCTAGTGTCTCTATGGGTCACCTGTTCTTGGAGTATTTGGGAGTTGATGCCCACCTCTTTAGTCTCCAAATGTAAGGTTGGTGGGGCCTGGAGGTCCCACCATGGATCAGGGGAAGGCTCATGAGGAGCCCAAGGATGATTGCTGTAATCGGAGTTTGGTTGGCCTTTCCAGATCTCGGAACACTTGCTGTCCTTGGTCGAAAGTAATTGGTGCTGCTTGATGTACACTTGGTGTACCCAGGCCGCGATCCCATTGACTTTTATCACGGTGGGGGTGGTCATCAGGACCATGTAGGGCCCTTTCCATTGAGGTTCTAGGGTCTTGGTTTGGTGGTGCCGGATGTATACCCAATTTCCTGGCTCGTACTCAGACGTCCCCGGGACTGGATCTTTGGGCGGTCTTGTTGAGTACAAAGCATTAATTTTCCGCCACAACTCTTTTTGAATAGTGTTGAAGGCTATCAGTCTCATCAGGAGATCTCGGTTAGCAGAAGGCATTTTCTTAGCGGGGTGGAGGGAGGGAACTAGGGAAGGGGGGGTGCCATAAATAATCTCAAAGGGAGTCAACTCGAAGGGCCCAGGGGTGTTCCAGGCTCGGAAAAGAGCAAAGGGGAGGAGAGTCACCCACTCTCTGCCAGTCTCTAAGGTCAATTTAGTTAAGGTCTCTTTTAGTGTCCGATTCATTCTTTCTTTCTACCTGTCCTGAACTTTGGGGGTGGCATGCACAATGTAGCTTCCAATCTGTCCCCAGTATCTTTGCAAGTCCCTGACTTACCTGTGAGGCAAACGCTGGACCATTGTCTGACCCGATTACCTTTGGTATCCCAAAGCATAATAGAATTTCTTCTAGGAGTTTCTTTACTACCGTTGGGGCCATTTCATGTTTGGTGGGAAATGCTTCAACCCGCCCAGAGAATGCATCCACAAACACTAATAGGTAACGGTATCCATATTTTCTGGGTCTTATTTCAGTGAAGTCAACCTCCCATTGGACTCCAGATTAGTTTCCTCATAGTCTCTTCCCTGGGGAAATCTTTTGGGCATAAACATTGACCTTCTGGCAGATAGTACAGTCTGTTCCCACTTCTGAGGCCAGGGACATAACTCCTCTGAACTGCACCCCCGAATTTTGAATAAGCAGTTCCAGTTTCTTTGGACTCAGATGAGTGGTTCAGTGAATCTGCTGGAGGAGGGCTCTTCCTTCCTCTGATGGAAAGATCAGCTTCCCCTGTGGGCCCCTCCAGTATCCCTCAGGGGTGAGGCTATTGTTGGGGTACTTAGATAGTTCTCTGCTATTGGTGGGGTTCTTAGATAGTTCTGTTACTTTGGTGGGGGCAAGGGGTTCAGGGGTTTGGCCGGAAACATTGGGAGGCTCATCAATGGTAGATCTTCTTTTTTTATATATATAACATTTTTATTATTATTTCCGCTCATACAAACTTAATAGGTAGACCAGTTCCCTCCCCCTCCTCCTCCTCCCGAACCTCCTGCTCCCCCTCCCTCCCTCCCCATCTCCCAATACCTCCTCCCCCAATTCCCAGAGAGTCCTTTATTGTGTATGCCTAACTCTCCTCTTGGTCCTCCTTTCCGATAACGTAAAAGGACCCAGTGGTATTTTCCTGAACCCTTTCTCCTGTTCCCCTTAAGCATAGGAACACTACTGTGGCCATCAATCCCTTGCCTCCAAGGATCGTGGTGCTTTTAGCCAATGTTAGACTTTGTGAGGTCAATAGTGTGATGGACATGGCGCAGGGCATGCAAAGTCCTATTATGATTGCTTCAGCACTATCAACTGTGGAGACTCTTCAAATCATTGCTCCCCCCATCCTTTTGCTCTTACAATCTTACCGCCCTCTTTCCGCAGATGTCCCTGAGCTTCAGAATGGGGTGAGATTAGGCTGGCTTAGTTCTATGTGGATGATATAGAGTCTCTGAAGTTCTGGATTGTGGTTTGTTGATTTTCTTTTGCAGTTTTGCTGCACCTGCAATGCCCTTCACTCCATTCTGGTGGGCACTGTATGTCACCCCCTGGTCAGAGACAAAAAACTGTTAAACTGGAGTCTTGTTATAATAGCACATTCAAGGGTAGATGTAATAAAAGCAGGAAACCTCGGTGAGGGAGGGATCAGTCACCCATTTTCAAAATGATCTCTTTTCATCTGCCAGACTATATGCCCTCCTCTTCTGGTGAGATCATACCCCCTCAGTTGTATATGATCAGGAACGAACGTCTGTGAACTTAACCAGGTGTCACATTACTTACTTGCATTCCTTGGAGGTCGATTTTCTCTGCTGTAACATGGTCCCCTCTCTCCTTGTGTCTGGTGTGGCTCTCCAACCACATCCCTCCTGTTCGCAATCCTTGCAATTACCGTATTACATAGATTTACCCTTGAATGTCTCAATGTGGGCTGGGTGAGTTTGGTACTAGGAGCCACCTATTAGGGAGTACATATGGCACTTAACTTTCTGGGATTGGGATACTTCACTTAATATAATTGTTTCTAATGACATCCATTTCCGGCAAATTCCAGTAATTCATCATTTTTGATGGCTGAGTAGTACTCCATTGTATAGATGTACCACAGTTTCCTTATCCACTCATCAACTGTTGGACATTTAGGTTGATTCCATGACTTTGCTATTGTAAACAGTGCTGCTATGAACATAGTCGTGCTGGTGCTATCGAGGCGAACCTCTGCTGCATGGGGAGTTATTCCCAAAATGGAATAGCAGGGTCATATGGCATTTCAATCTTTAATTTCTTTAAAAATCTCCAGACAGCTCGCCAGAGTGGCTGTATGAGCCTGTATTCCCACCAGCAATGTCGGAGAGTTCCCCTCTCTCCACATCCTCTCCAGCATTTGGTGTTATTAGTATTGTGGATTTTTGCCATCCTGACCGGGGTGAGATGATATCTCAGGGAAGTTTTGATTTGCATTTCCCTGATGGCTAAAGAAGTGGAGCGATTTTTAAGATATTTGTTAGACATTTTATTTTCATCTCTGGTAAAATTTCTTTTAAGTTCCAGGGCCCATTTTTTAATTGGGCCATTGGTTTCCTTGGTGTTTAGTTTTCTAAGTTCTTTGTGCACTCTGTATAATAGAGCTCTATCAGATATGTGGTTAGTGAAGATTTTCTCCCATTCTGTGAGTTGCCTTTGAGCTCGTGTGATAATCTCTTTATCTGAACAGAAGCTCTTTAATTTCGCAAGATGCCAACTGTTGAGAGTTGGTAGCAGTGACTGTGCCATTGGATGTCTGTTTAGGAAATGTTGGCCTAGCCCAATCAGATCAAGGGAGTTCCCTATCTGTTCTGTTATGATTTTTATAGTCTCTGGACTGATATCAAGGTCCTTGATCCATTTGGAATTAAGTCTTGTACATGGTGACAAGTACGGGTCCAGCTTTAATCTTCTGCATGTGGAGATCCAGTTTTGCCAGCACCATTTGTTGAAGATGCTGTTCTTTTTCCATTGGATTCTTTGGGCCCCTTTGTCAAAGATCAAATGGCTGTATTTTTGTGGGCTTATACCTGGGTCCTCAACCCTTATCCATTGATCTGTGTGTCTATTTTGGAGCCAGTACCAGGCTGTTTTTATAACTATGGATTTGTAGTATAGAGTAAGGTTCGGTATGGTAATACCTCCAGCAGTGTTTTTGTTACTCACGATTGTCTTTGCTATCCTGGGTCTTTTGTGCCTCCACATGAATTTTGAGATTAATTGGTCAACTTCTTTAACGAATTGCTTTGGGATTTTCATTGGTATAGCATTGAATTTGTATATTGCCTTAGGTAGGATGGTCATTTTTATGATGTTGATTCTGCCAATCCAGGAGCATGGGAGGTCTTTCCACCTTCTGATGTCTTCAGCAATTTCTTTCTTTAGGGTTTTAAAGTTTTCATTGTAAAGGTCTTTTACCTCTTGGTTAGGTTTATACCAAGGTATTTCATTTTTTTAGGGGCTATAGTAAATGGGATTGTTTCTCTCAAGGCTTTTTCACTTCTTTCATTCTGGGCGTATAGGAAGGCCTCTGATTTTTGCACATTTATTTTGTATCCTGCCACCCTGCTGAACTTCTCAATTAGTTCCAGGAGCTTCCTGGTGGATTTTTTGGGATCACTCAGGTATAAGATCATGTCATCTGCAAATAGGGATAGCTTGACTTCTTCCTTGCCGATTTGAATCCCTCTTATGTCCCTTTCTTGTCTTATGGCTTCAGCTAAGACTTCAAGTACAATATTGAATAGAAGTGGTGAAAGTGGACAGCCTTCTCTAGTTCCTGATCGAAGTGGGAATGCTTCCAATTGTTCCCCATTGAGCATAATCCTTGCTGTGGGCTTGTTGTAAAAGCTTTTATTATATTGATAAAGGTTCCTTCCATTCCTACTGTCTCTAGCGTTTTGATCATAAAAGGCTGTTGGATCTTGTCAAAGGCTTTTTCTGTGTCTATCCAGAGTATCATGTGGTCTTGGACTTTGGACTGGTTTACATGATGAATTACATTTATTGATTTGCATATGTTGAACCAACCTTGCGTGCCGGGGATGAAGCCTACTTGGTCCCTGTGAATGATCTTTTTGATATGTTTTTGAATCCAATTTGCTAAGACTTTGTTGAGAATCTTTGCATCTGTGTTCATCAGGGAGATCGGCCTATAGTTTTCTTTTTTAAGTGAATCTTTATTAGGTTTTGGGATTAAGATGATATTAGCTTCATAGAAGGAATTTGGTAGTGTTCCTTCCTTTGCTATTCGAGGGAACAGTTTAAGGAGTATTGGTGTTATTGACTCCTTAAATGTCTATTAGAATTCTGTGCTGAATCCATTTGGTCCAGGACACTTTTTGGTGGGAAGATTCGAGATTACTTCTTCAATTTCCTTATATGTTATAAGGCCATTTAAGTAATTCACAACTTCCTGATCCAATTTAGGTAAGATGTGTTTACTTAGAAATTCATCCATCTCTTGTGTGTTGTCAAACTTCACTGAGTATAAGTTTTTGAAATATGATGTTATAATTCTCTGGATTTCTTGGGTATCAGTAATGGTTACTCCATGTTCATTTCTAATTTTGTTAATTTGGGTTTTCTCTCTCTTGCTTTTGGTTAATTTAGCTAGGGGTGTATCTATCTTATTGATTTTTTCAAAGAACCAGCTTTTTGACTGGTTGATTTTTTCTATCGTTTTCTTAGTCTTGATTTCAGATTATTTCTCCCCTTATTTTGCTAATCTCCTCTCTTCTACTGCTTTTGGGATCAGATTGCTCAAGTTTCTCTAAAGCCTTAAGCTGCATCGTTAAGTTATTTATTTCTGATGTTTCCATTTTTTTGATGTAGGCATTAAGAGCTATGATCTTACCTCTTAGAACAGCTTTCATTGTGTCCCAGAGCTTTTGGTAAGTTGTATTTTCGTTATCGTTCACTTTCAGGAAATCTTGAATTTCCTTTTTAATTTCTTCCTGAATCCAGTTCTCATTCAGCATCATATTGTTAAGTTTCCAGGAGTTAGTGTATTTTCTCTTGTTTGTTGTGTTGTGGATGTCCATCTTTAGGCTGTGGTGGTCTGATAGGGCACAGGTTAGAATTTCAACTTTTTTGTATATGTGTAGATTCGTTTTGTGGCCCAATATGTGATCTATTTTGGAAAAGTTCTGTGTGCTGCTGAGAAAAATGTGTATTCTTTTGTGCGTGGGTGAAAAGTTCGATAGAGATCTGTAAGGTCCATTTCTTTAAGGGTTTGATTAAGTTCCAAAGTGTCTCTCTTAAGCTTTTGAGCTGTTGACCTATCACATGTTGAGAGGGCAGTGTTGAAGTCCCCAAGGATTATCGTTTGGGGGTTGATTTCTTGCTTTAGATGCTGTAGGGTTTTCTTAATGAATGTGGAGGGGCCCGTATTGGGTGCATAAATGTTCAGGATTGTGAAGTCTTCTTGGTGAATTGTACCTGTGACTAAAATGTAGTATCCATCTGTGTCTCTTATGATTTTCTTTGGTTTGAAGTCCACTTTGTCTGAAAGCATAATTGCTACCCCTGCCTGTTTCCTGGTTACATTAGCTGGTAAGATTTTGTACCAGCCTTTCATTCTTAGGATGTGCCTATCTTTTGTGTTGAGATGAGTTTCCTTAAGGCAGCAGATTGTTGGATTGTGGTTTTTAATCCAAGTTTGAAATCTGTGTCTCTTAATCGGTGAGTTAATACCATTGACATTTAATGTTATAATGGAGAAATTATTTTTAATTCTGGACATTTTTTGTGTTTAGTAGATTTTGTAAGCATGTTGTTTGATATTTATGTTTTGGTGGTATTATACTTCCCTTCTGTCCTCCTGGATATGCTTGTTCTTTTCTTCAAGCTTGAGTATCAGTTCTAGGATTTTTTGAAGGCCTGGTTTGGTAGACATGTATCCCTTCAAGTTGTCTTTGTGTTGGAAAACTTTTCTTTCTCCCTCAATCATGACAGATAGTTTTGCCGGGTATATCAGTCTGGGTTGGCATTTTTACTCATTTAATACTTGAAGTATGTCTCTCCAAGCTCTTCTTGCTTTTACTGTTTCCATTGAGTAGTCATTTGTTATTCTAATGGTTTACCTTTAAAAGTGAGTTGCTTTTTTTCTCTTGAAGCTCTCAGCACCTTTTCTTTGTCTTGATTGTGAAGTGTTTTGAGTATTATTTGCCATGGTGATTTTCTATTTTGGTCGTATCTGTTTGGAGTGTGAAATGCCTCTTGTATTGGATAGGTCTCTCATTCTTTAATTGTGGGAAGTTTTCATTTATGATGAATTAAAATATTTCCTCAGGTGTGGTATTTTGGGATTCTTGTTCTGGTATTCCATGAATGCGCATGTTAGTCTTCTTCAGGGTGTCCCATATCTCTTGAATGTTCCTCTCCAGTATCTTTTTGGCTTTAACAATCTCTTCCATTGAGCTAGTTAATTCTCCCACTTTGTCTTCAAGATCTGAAATTCTATTTTCTGCCTCATTTGTTCTGCTGATAAGACTCTCTGTTGAGTTTTGGGTTAAAGATAACTTGTCTTTTAGTTCCATTTTAAACTCTGCCTGAGACTGTTTTAATTGCTCCATACCTATTTTTGTTTCTTGAACTATTTTTTTCAACTCCTCCAAGTGCCTGTTGTGTTCCTGTTCAAAGTAGTTGATACGGTTGTTTAACTCTTCTCGGATTTCCTCTTTCATAGTATTAATCATGGTAAGGATCATACTCTGAAAGTCGTTATGTTGGGTCTGGCTTTCATGGCTACTTTCTGTGGATTTGTTCTGGTCAGAATCCCTCATTATGGCATTGATTCTTTTGGCAGGAGATTGGTCTTCTTGGTTTTGTTTCTCGTGGATCTGCACTTTGACTTGTACATTGTTTTTTTTTTTTTAGGAACTTTCAGTTTCTGTGTGTTTCACTGAATCCATGCAGTTAGTATTGTTACGCTTGCCAGTTATTACTAGTGCTTGCCTTGGATTGGGTATGTTTGTGTATTATTATCATATCCTAGATGAGACTACCAGGCTGTTAGTACGTCAGTTAAGTCAGGTTATGTTACCAGGGGGTGAATATTAGTTTGGTAGTACACTTTTATGATTTAGTTTCTTGATGAAATGTGAGGGTGAGTGGTGTACTCACTGGAGTTGTATGTTGTGGGGTGGCTGTATGAGAAAGTTGATCTACAGCATTGATACTTTACAGGATCAGTAAGGTGAAAAGAAAAAGTTTACTTATATTTGGGCTGGATGAGAAGTAACTCACCCACGTGATATAATGATTGTAGTGGAGTCCAGATGTATGGCCTGGGCTCCCTTTGTTCCTTAGAATTTTGCTTGAGTTTCCTTTGGGCTCTATTGAATTCTGAGTAGCAGTGTGTCTTCCGTGGACCACGTGCATAGGTCCCCGGTGGGCCAGAGAGGCAGAGGGTCTGATGTTGATGGCAGAGTTCTTCACCTGCGATCTGGGAAGGTGGGCGCAGAGAGGGGCGGGGCCCAGGGCATAGCCAGCTGTGCAGCGTGGTGCTGCTGGCCGGGTGGCTCCCGGGTGGGGGGCGGGGCTGGGCTGGGCTCTTTCACTCTCTGACTCAATGGCAGAATTCTTCACCTGGGATCCAGGGGGGTGGCTAGGCGCACGGGGCAGGAGGGTGCGAGGGGCTTGGGTCCGGGGCGGGGCCCTGGCTAAGCTACAGTCCGCCTGGGTGCTCGCCGCCAGGACGCGTGGGGGCTCTGGGGTGGTTGGGGGCTGGGCTGGGCTCTCTCTCTCTCTCTCTCTCTCTCTCACTCACTCATCTTGGGCGTGGGCGGGGTGGCGCAGCGGAGGGGGCTGAGGTCGTCCGGGCGGGGGGGAGCAGACCAAGCCGCAGTCGGCCTGGGTGCTGGCCGCCGGGATGCGTGGGGCTCCGGGGTGGTTGGGGGCTGGGCAATGGTAGATCTTCTAAGGCAGCAGCCCTAGCGGTCTGGTCTGAGAAGTTGTTACCTCTGGCCACTGGGCTGGTACTTTTCTGGTGACCTGGACAGTGGATAATGCTCAATTTGGTGGGTAACATCAGTGCTTGTAGGAGGGCCATGATTTTCTCCTTGTTCTTAATGTCTTTGCCCTCTGAGGTGAGAAGACCTCTCTCTGCTGATAGATGGCCCCATGAATGTGAGCTCTAGTGAAGGCATAGCAGCTGTCTGTGTAGATGTTTGTCCTTTTTCTATTGCTCAGTTCTAATGCCTTGGTTAGGGCTATAAGCTCAGCCTTTTGTGGCAAGGTCCCCAGAGGTAATGCCTTTGCCCAAATGACCTCCATCTCTGAGACCACTGCTGCCCCCGCTCTCTTCTTACCATTGTCCATGAAGCTACTCCCGTCAGTGAACCAGGTAACCTCAGCACCCGGTATGGGCACATCAATGAGGTCTTTCCTCCAACCATGGACCGCTGCCAGGATGTCTTGACATTCATGTGGATCTGGTGGAATGTCAGGGTCGGGGAGGAGGGTGGCCAGGTTTAAGGCAGCAGGGCTCTTTAAATGTATCTGGCTGGGATTTAGCAGGAGGGTCTGGTAGTGAATCATCTTGGAGTTGGACATCCATTTTTCAGGTGGGGACCTTAACACTTCTTCTATGGCATGTGCAGTTATCACACTCAAAGGTTGTCCCAAAGTCAGTTTTCCACTGTCTTTGACTAGGGCAGCAATAGCCGCTATAATGCGGAGACACAGCGGCCATCCTGAAGTTACAGGATCTAGCTTTTTGACAGGAGGCAACTGGTCGCATCCAGGGTCCTAGCTTTTGTGTGAGTACCCCTTTTGCAACCCCTCCTTTTTCAGCCACATATAGGAGGAAAGGTTTAGTTACATCTGGGAGTCCCAAAGTGGGGGCAGACAACAAAGCCTGTTTTATAGCTTCAAATGCCTCATGTTCTTTCTTGTCCCATCTGAACAGCTGACTTGGCCGGGTCAAGGGGTAAAGTGGCGCTGCCAGTTCAGCAAATCCAGGAATCCACAGCTGACAGAACTCAGCACTATCCGGGAACTCCCTTATCTCAGGAGAGTTTGCCGGAGGCGAGATGTGGAGGATGGCATTCTTACGACTCTGGCTCAACCATCGGTGGCCATCCTTTAGTTCATAGCCCAGGTAGCTTACCTTTGTCTTGCACAGCTGGGCCTTCTTGAATGAGGCGTGGTACCTGAGCTCTCCAAGTGACCACAGGAGGTCTTCGGTTCCACTCCTGCACTTAGCCTCGGAATCTGTTGCAATGAGTAAATCATCTACATATTGGAGCAGAACCAGATTAGAGTGGGCCCTTCGATACTCACTCAGGTCTCTGTGGAGGGCTTCATCAAAGAGAGTGGGCTAGTTCTTGAATCCCTGTGGTAGTCGCGTCCATGAGAGCTGACCCGAGTACCCATTTTCTGGGTCTTTCCATTCAAAGGTGAAATAGTCCTGGCTCTTGGCTGCCAATGATAGACAGAAAAAAGCATCTTTCAGGTCTAGCACCATGAATCAGTTCTTCCTGGGGTCAAGGGTGCTCAGGAGACTGTACGGGTTGGGCACCGTAGGGTGGATGTCCTGGGTCCGCTTGTTGACCTTGCAGAGGTCCTGGACTGGCTGGAAGTCCCCCATGCCAGGTTTTCTGACTGGTAATAAGGGGGTGTTCTATGTGGACTGGCATGGCCTGATATCCTCTTCTCCAGGAAGCACTGAATGTGGGGACGTATGCCTTCCCTTGCTTCCCTTGAGGGGGGGCACTGCTACACAGTGGCTGGGTCTGCCCCAGGTTTAAGCTCTACATAGACTGCTGGCTGGTTTATAGCTAGTCCGATGCCCGCCTTCTCTGCCCAGGTCTGCGGAAACATGTCTAGCCAAGCTGGCTCGGCATCCAAGGAGGTGACCCATTCATACAGTTTGTATTCGTCCTCTACCTTGAGGGTTAGGACCTGTAGTGGGGTTCCACCTGCCCCCAGGACTTGAGGTCCCTCAGGGAGGAAGTATATCTGGGCCCCCATTTTTGTCAGCAAGTCTCTCCCCAACGGGGGGTAAGGACAGTCAGGAATCACCATAAATGAGTGGGATACCCGACCCACTCCCAGGTCCACTGTTCTTTGTGTAGTCCATGAGTACTGTTTTAAACCTGTAGCCCCATGTACCCAGGATTTTCTTGAGGACACAGGGCCCAACGGGCTCATGAGTACTGAGCGTTGAGCCCCAATGTCTACCAAGAAGCTAACATGTTTCCCCTCCACTTTTAAGGTTACCCTGGGCTCGGGGAGGGGCTCCGAGCCTCGCCCCTGCTATTCACTGTCCTCCTGCAGAGTGAGGACTTCTTTGGCTTTTGTAGTGGCGGAAGGTCTCCTGGTTCTTTTGTTAGGGCATTCCCTAGCCCAATGTCTTTTTTCTCTGCAGTAGGCACACTGGTCCTTATCGAGGGGAGGCTTTCTGGGACCTCTCCCTGCCTGCTCTGGGTATCTCCTCTCAACTACTATAGTTAAGACTTTTTCTAAATTTCTGTTTTGTCTCTTTTCTTTTCTTACCTCTTTTTGTTATTCTGTCTCCCTGTTGTTATAGACTCGCTCCGCCACCTGGGCTAATTCACAGAATGACTTTTCTTGTAAGCCCTCCATCCTCTGGGGTTTTCGCCTTATGTCCGGAGCTGACTGGTAGATAAAGGACATGGCTACCGTACCTTTATTTTCTTCCTTAGATGGGTCGTAGGGCGTGAACTGGCAATCGGCTTCCATCAGCCGCTCCAAGAAGGCCATGGGCGATTCTTTTTCTTCTTGCCTCACATCATGTACCCTGCTCAAATTTGTAGGCCACCTGGCGGCAGCTTTAAGACCTACCAACAAAATCTGGTGGTAAACCTGTAACCTCTCCTTACCTTCTGGGGAATTGTAATTACATTCAGGCCATGTGATCGGGAACCCGGCTTCAATTTGGGCAAGATCTGTAGTAGGGTTGCTGGTCTCGCCGGAGCTAACTTGTGGGCCTCATTATTGATCCTCTCACACTCCTCTGTGGTGAAGAAGACCCTCAGTAGCTGCTGGATATCATCCCATGTGGGCTTATTGGTGAAGAGGATGGTTTCTATAAGGTTGGTTAATCCCGTAGGGTTCTCAGAGAAAGGGGGGGTCTGAGTCTTCCAATTATATAGGTCTGAGGATGGGAATGGCCAATATTGCATAGATTGGTTGCCCTGGACATCAGGGAGGCCATAGGCCCGGAGGGGTAGGGTTGGCACCGCAGGTCCAGATGTAGAGTCTGCGGACCCTGGGGAGATGGTGTGCCGGTAGTACTGGGTCCCAGTGACAGGACCATCTCCCCTTGGTAAGGGAGGGTAGAGGGAAGGCTGAGGAGGGAGGTCAGAAGGCAGGAGGGGGAAGGGTCTGGTGAGACGAAGTTCTGTGAATAAGAAGGAGGAGGGTCGAGGAGGGGTTCAGGGAGGGAATCTTGAAGAATTGGTAGTTTTCCTCTGGGTTTAGTCTTCAGTGCAAACACCTGTGAGGGTTTTGGGGCTGAGGGAGGGGGCAGAAAAGGCCGGACCCATGTGGGCGGATTGACTACAATGTGCTCCCATGTGAGGATGTAGGGAATCTGGTCTGGGTGGCCATGTGGCTCTGCAGTCATGACAGCATTTTGGACTGTTGACACCGTGGGATGGTGAAAAGTCCCCTCTGGTGGCCATCCTAAGTTGAAGAAGGGCCATTTATAAGTACAGTAAGTTTGCAGTTTTTCTTTATATCTAATGCAGTCCTGTCCTTGACATCCTCCCAATGGGTCAGGAATAACTTGAGTGGAGTCGAGGATACCTGTCCCATTTTTGTGAGTCACCCGGAATCTCATCCCGTCAAATAGGAAAAGAGAACAGTAAGATGGAAGATGAAGAGATATCCAAGATAGAGACTTGGTTTCTGGAAAACACAGACACAGACTGAGTCAGGAAGTCCCTTTGGGACCTTCTCAAAATTTTAAAACAGACCCAAATACTGCAGACAGCTGAACAGACAAGGTACAGACAACAGATTAGACAAACTCAGGTGGGGAGCAGACACTCTTGTCCTTTCCATTCCAGACTGAGGACACTCTGGTCCTCCCAGTGAGAGTCCAGAGTGTCCTCCAGGACTCTTGCAGTCTCTGCAATATGGCACATCTGTCTCACAGTTATTAACCTCCCCGAACCTGACAGATTGAGAAGTTCGTCTCACCGGTCCTCCCAGGTGAGGATAGGGCCCTCTCCCCTACAGATTGAGGACACTCCGGTCCTCCCAGGTGAGGAGAGTGCACTCTCCCCTACAGATTGAGGACACTCCGGTACTCCCAGGTGGGGAGAGGGCACCCTCCCTTACAGATTGAGGACACTCCGGTCCTCCCCACGGAGAGGGCACCCTTCCCTACAGATTGAGGACACTCCGGTCCTCCCAGTGAGAGTCTAAAGCATCCTTCAGGACTCTCATGGACCACCCCAAACCTGATACTCGTCTGACAAAATGAAACTTTGACACAGTTTTAAACAAAACACAAGTAGACACAATTCTAGACAAAACACAAGAAGATACAATTCTAGACAGAACACAAGTAGACACAGACAAGAGCACTCACATACCTCCGATGCTGATGTTGGGGCAATCTCTCGGGGGTCTCATATCCTGGATGAGCCCCCAAAATGAAAGACCCCAGCCTCTCACTCAGGAATGAGGCCACCGAGAGAGAGAAACCAAAGACCGCTCTCGATTCAAAGGCCAGAGGCTTTATTTGTGGCGCTCTGGGGAGCTCCACCAACTTCCCATGCAGGAGAGGCTGAAGCAGCCCTGAGCAGCAGAAGCTGAGGGTTTATATAGAGGTTTGGGGTGACAGTTAAAGAATTTTGGACTGACCTCTACAGCCATTGGTCGGTTTGGAGCTCACATGGGGTTGGCTCCTTGTGATTGGTTCAGACCATCTGCTTACCCACAGGCTGTCCGTTCTTGGTTGCTGGTGGCAGTTCAATGGGTTTTCCCAGAATTGGACAGTTTGTAGTCACAGAGGGGAGCATCTGCAACTAGCTTAAGGCTATGCTTAGTCTTAAGTGATGGCTATGGCTATACTGCAGGCTTGTACCGGCCTGCCTTGTGAAACCTTCCTCTAGGGTGGTGAGGGTCCTTTAGTCCCCATTTCTGCCCAGCATCTATACATGGGGTCTAGGATCACGAACTCAGGACCTTCTGCCTGCAAGGCGGAGGCTTAACCATTGAGCCACCTCTCCAGCCCCCTGACACACTTTTTTTTAGTGGCTTTCATAAGTATATTATGTAGCTTAGAGATTTTGGTGGTATCATACTTCCCTTCTGTCCTGGATATGCTTATTCTTTTCATCAAGCCTGAGTATCTTTTCTAGCAGTTTTTGAAGGTATGGTTTGATGGTGATGTAAGCCTTCAAGTTGTCTTTATGGTGGAAAATATTCCTTTCACCCTTGATTATGACTGATATTTTAGCTGGGTATATCAGCCTAGGTTGACATTTTTGCTCATTCAATACTTGAAGTACGTCTCTCCAAGCTCTTCCTGCTTTTACTGTTTCTATTGAAAAATCATTTGTTATTTAATAGGTTTATCTTTAAAAGTGATTTTTTTTCTCTTGAAGCTCTCAGCACATTATGTAGAGCTGGTGTGGCCAGTTACCTTGGCCTTCCTGTTGGCATGACTTCTCCCATCAAGCTGGACTAAGAACTGTAATCAGATAATCATGTAAGAGAAAAATAAACCCTTTCTTCCTTTAAGCCGCTTAATGGTCATTTATCAGCAGCTATGCAGGTGAACTGCAACAGTCACTGCTGCTGTTTCTCCATATACTGGAACCACCACTCCCACCTGCTCATCAGCGCTGCTTCCCATCTCCACACCTTCATGTACTTCTTCCTCTCCATCCTGTCCTTCATCTGCTTCATATCCATCACAGTCCCCAAGATTTTGGTCAACATTCAGACTCAGAAGAATTTCATTATCCTTCAACGAGTGTATTAATCAAGTGCATTAAAATACTTTTGGTGAACTGGAAATTTTTCTGCTGACCTTAGTGGCCATCAGCCACCACCTTAACTTCATGAGTCTTTGGCTCTGTGACTCCTGGTTCTGATGTTTTGAGTCATTGTGTTCTGGGTCTCCCTGATTCACTCATTACTGATGAGTGAGCTATACTTCTCAGCAGGCACTGAAATCTCACATTTTTTCTGTGAACTGGCTCTGCTTCTCAAAGTGGCCAACTCTGACACTCACATCGACATCATCATGTATGTGCTCTATCCCTGCTGGGGGTGATTTGTAGGATGGGGATCCTCCTCTCTTACTTACAGACTGTCTCTTCCTTACTGAATATGTCTACTGTGAGTAAGTATAATGCCCTTTTCATCTATTGCTCTCACTTACGTGAGGTCTCCTTATTTCATGAAACATGAGTCATGATTTGCTTCAGTTCTTCAGTGAGCTTTTCTTTCTTCCGTCATCAGCTCCATCATGTACACTGTGGTCAGCCCCACGCTGAACCCCTTCATCTTTAGCCTGAGGAACAGTGATGTTAAGGGTGTTCTGACAGAACTTTCCATCTGAGTTGCTTCTTGTCCATCATGGATCACTGAGCTTAGACCTAAATGGATGCTGACTTCTACCTGTAAAGATGCATATCCGGGTCATTTTCCATGCTAATACTCATGACAAATTTGTTATATTTTCAGGGTACATATAACTTTTTATTTGTAATTTTTTTTCTTCTAGCAACTCTTTTTTATTTTATATTACATATTATTTATTTATATATGATTTTATATTATTTCATTCTTTTAGTGTTTCATACATGAATATAATGAATTTGTGGTATGTTTTCACCTTAATCTCCAGTCACATCCCACCTTCTTTTCCCTTTGTAGTCTGTTCTCTTCCCTGCCAATACCTGTCTTATTTGCTTGTCTGTTTTCCATGAGTGGCCCACTGTGTTTCATCTGTGTACTTGTTTTTTTTAATTCTTTTTTTTATTTCCACTCATACAAACTTAACAGGTACACTGGTCCCTTCCCTCCTTCCACCCCTCAATCTCCTGTGCCCCCCTCCCCTCCCTCTTCCCTCAACAGAGAGTCTTATCAGCAGAACTAACGAAGCAGAAAATAGAATTTCAGATCTTGAAGACAAAGTGGGAGAATTAACCAGCTCAATGGAAGAGATAGTTAAAGCCTAAAAGATATTTGAGAGGAACATTCAAGAGATATGGGACACCCTGAAGAAGCCTAACATGCTCATTCATGGAATACCAGAGCAAGAATCCCTAAATACCACACCTGAAGAAATATTTCAAATTATCATAAATGAAAACTTCCCTCAACTGAAGAATGAGAGGCCCATCCAAATACAAGAGGCATTTCGCATTCCAAACAGATATGACCAAAATAGATAATCTGTGTACTTGTTAATCTTTGTGTTAAGCAACTTAAGGGACTAAGGGAGATGTATTCACCTGATGGTTTTAGAGGGGAGATACAGTCTTTCATGGTGGACTTGGCATGGCTGAAAGTAGAAATTGGAGGAGGACTAGGTCATCCAGACATCCAGGAGGCTGATAGCTGCTAGACTGACCCACCCCAGAGCAGAACTCTTCTGGAAATAGAGTGGGACTAATCTACTTCAAGACCCACCCCCTGGGACTGTCTTCCTCCTGCA
Source organism: Typhlomys cinereus (assembly GCA_023101885.1). NCBI lineage: Eukaryota > Metazoa > Chordata > Mammalia > Rodentia > Platacanthomyidae > Typhlomys > Typhlomys cinereus. The sequence goes on along the minus strand of JALPQD010000358.1, from coordinate 292,821 downwards.
AGTCTCCACCTCCTAAAGGTACCATGACATTCCCAAACACATAAGATTGTAGGGGCTGACATGGCAATCTGTGTTCCCTTTGATGGCATGTGCCTGAGTATTCAGCAAGTCTTTTCATTCAAGAACAGTTGCTGACAGGATTCCAAGTTTGCAAGTGTTCTTATAGACACTTAATAAACACATGAATCCTGAATTTCTAAACTCAGAACTCAGGATGAGAGTCATGCTTTATGAGTTTCTGTGGATTCCTCTAAAGCGCATCTTAAACGTTAATGCTCTTCATCTTAATTCATTTTCTACATTTGTTTTCCTTTTGTCAAGTACATGTACACACACATAAACACATATGTTTTTCTTTGTGTGTACATGTTTATAAGTGTGTGTGTGTGTATGTGTGTGTGTTTGACTGCATATGCAAATTTTTGCCTGGGTATAGATGCCAAAGGACCTGGGTGTCATCCTCAGTAAACCACCCACTTCTTTTGTGGAAGGATGCCAAAGGTCAAGCACAGAGTTGATACAAACTTCTTTGTTCTGAAGATTTTATTCCATTTCCTCCATGAAAAAAATAATGAGTCAAAGGTGAAAAATAACCGTTTCAGAAATGAACTTGTAAATATCATATTGATTTGACATGTCTTAGTTGCATATCTTCACTGCTCTAATGTTGACATAGAGACTTTAGAAGAAAAAAGATTTTGTTCATGCTCCTTATTCCAGGGGACAGAGAATCATGAAAGGAGAGTTACACTAATGTCAGGACCCAGGAGTCCTTGGCCACACCATATCTCCATCAACAGCAGAGGGCAATGGACATTATAGCTTTCCAAATCTCAGCTAGCTTCCTCCATCTTATCTAGTTTCTCAGAGAATAGTCCCATCCGACTCTGGGATGCTTCTTTGCTGATGATCATTCAACTAACTTAATCTCTCCTACAAGCTTGTTAAGAGACTTTCTTAACTAAATACTTCTTCAAAGGTGTGTGAGATATGGAATAAGAGATGTGGATTCCATTTTCTCCATAAAATGAAGAAATATGAAAAGAAAAATTGTTGAAAATATTTACATTTATTTTAAAACAGAGAGTAATAGGACTGGGGACTGGACTCCAAGAAACTGAGAATCTGGTGAAGAAACTTCTATATGGAAAGACAGGAAGTTAGAATGCTCGGGTCAACAATAGAAAGTTTTGAATATTATGAAGAGCATTTTTAAGTTTTAGAAGTTTAGACAAAATTTCAGAAGAAAGAGGAAGAGACATAGATAGTTGTGCTCTTTGAAATCTCAAAAAACATGTTGCTTACAAAATTATATCTAATAAGTTTCCTCCTGATTCTTCTGTTTTGCTGAGAGGATGAAGAGAGACTAGGATATAAGTTCAGTTGGCAGAGAGGGAAGACCACTTCCAAAATTTTGACATGCTTCCAGGTTAATCAAAATTCCTTGGACGTAGGAATACTGCCCAGGATCCTGACCCAACTGATTTAAACTATGGGTAGGGACTGAGATTTCACTTTTATCAGTGAGACAGGAGGTGATATCTAGGTGAATTCCCAACACCCCCAGAGACTTAAATGTCAAATAAATAATGGAAGCTATCACATCATAGGAATGCCTATCAAAAAAACCTTATTCAAATGGAAATATTGTTGTCATGGTTTGAAATGTGTCTCCCACAGTCTCATGTATTTGGCAAGGTCATGGTACCTTGAGAGGTGGATACTTGCTGGAGGAAGGCAGTCACAAGGAGTGGGCCTTGAGGTGGATTAGTCTCACCCTACCTCCAAGAGAAGTCTGCCTTTGCAGCAAGCAGTCTGCAGCTCTCAGCTTCCAAGATGTCTGCAGTGACTTAGACTCTAGTTTTGGCCAGCCAGCCATGCCACCTCTGCTTTAAGAGACTGTACCTTCTCTCTGTAACCATAAGCTGAATAAATCTCCCTTTCTCCCTTAAGTTGATTGACTTTGGGTGTTCTCTCACAGCAATAGTAAAGAGTAACTGTTACAATTGTAGATCATGCACAATCAGAAAAGGGATGTTTTATTACAGAAATAAATAGATGATTACATATATTCTAATTTAAGAAATTAGAAAATTAAACACATGAGGGAAATGATCCAGGATAATGGAGTTCAAAACAATCTCCTTAGGCAAACATGGTCTACTAACTACATTCAGAGGATGAGATTTATCAGGAAATGTACACTGAGTTGAGGAGTCTTTGGAGTGCCCTCTTCATATCTTTGTTGCACAGGTCATAGATGAAGGGGTTCAGCATAGGGGTGACCACCGTGTACATCACAGAGGGCACTGTGTTTCCAAAAGAGCATTGGGTCACAGAACTGAAGTAAACACAGAAACTTGTTTCATAGAACAAACAAACCACACAAAGTTGGGACCCACAGGTGAAAAATGCTTTATACTTCTCTGACATGGAGGAAATCCTCATTAATACAGAGACAATCTGACAACAAGAAAAGACAATCCCATTGATAGGAAAAGCAACCACCAGAGCAGCCACTATATGTAAATATGTCATTGACATGAATGTCAGAGCTGGCTACCTTGAGAATATGGGCAAGCTCACAGAGGAAATGAGGGATTTCAGTGCCCATGGAGAATGTCAATTGCCTCACCAGCAAAATATGAACCAGGGAGATCCAGAGCATAACAATCCAAGAAATAACAACTAAGAGACAGCAAAGTGGAGGGCTCATGGTGACTAGGTAGTTTAGGGGGTGACAGATGGCCACAAAGCAGTCATAGGCCATCACACTCAGGAGAAAATTAATCCAACCAAGCAAAAGTGTTTAAAAAATAAGCCTCTGTGAGACAATGTTAAGTAGGAGATGTCTTTTTCTGTGTCTGGATGTCCATCAGTACTTTTGGGATAGTGGTTGAGCTGAAGCAGATATAGACAAAAGATGGGTTGGAGAGGAAGTAGTATACGGGGGTGTGGACGTGGGAGTGAGAGATGCTGGCCAGGATGATGAGCAGGTTCTCACAGATGGTGGCTAGGTACAGGGACAGGGACATTCCAAAGACTAAGGCCTGCAGTGTTGCATCATCTGTGAGGCCCAGAAGGAGAAAGTGTAATATATCTGTGTTGTTAGTGGTTTTCATATCACTGCTGCAGTACATCCTAAGGAAGAAGAAAAGGTAGAACTACATGAAAATACAAATAGAACCTTAACTAATATCACTTTATGTAATTATTGGATGGGAGTCCTCTAGCTAGATTTGATCTAGGTTAAAGAGCATGATTTATTTTGGGAAGTACAAACTTTGTCTTTTTTTAAGTTTACATCCAGACTTTTAGTTGTCAAAAATCACTCTCCTTAATTTGTTACTCACTTGTTAAAATTCTCAGTTTAAAGCCTATTGTCCCTGAGGCAGTTTGGGGAATCTGTTTGACTTCAGCCCAGGGTCTGAGCAGGATGCTTCTGTGTAAGGTGACTAGATCCACTCTGGACCATGTTTTTCCATGATTGAGATTTCCTGTGGGTGAGCCCAACATGGTCTGCACACTTCCTGTACTGAACAGAGCCCTGTGCATCCTGCGTATTGACATAGCACCTCCTGGACATCCTGTTGTGGCTGCTTTGAGTCCATTCTGGAATAGTGTCCACCTTGTGACTCAGGCACAGTGCTGGACACTTTTCCCCTCACCAGATAAACATGTAAGGCACTTTCAGTAAGTTTGAAATACACACAACTTGTTTTTAACTGCTGGGTCTCAGCACCCACCTTCCTCCCGCATTCCTCCCTTTAACACCTTTATTTCTCTTTGCCATCCCCTTTTACTCCCTCTCTGACCTCTGGTTCCCCTCTTCAGGTTCCTCATAAGGGGGTGTTGTGGGATTGATTATTTTGAGGGACAGATGCAGGGATCATGGTAACACCTCACTGAGTGGGTTTGATGGAGCTGTCCCCCAGGGGTGAGTGTTGAGGTCCATCTCTATGACTTTGTTGAATCTTTTTCCTTATTATCCTTATTATTCTTTGTTATCATGAGGGTTATACTATACCTATGATGAGCTTGGTTGTGCATAGTGACACATTAAGTCACAGACTCCTACCCATAAATGGGTCCAATTATTTTTGTTAGTCGCAAAGAACATTAAAAAAAAGCATAGTAAAAATCCAGTTGTACATCTTGGGATCCATACCTGTTGATGAATCCTTGCCGGGCCAGCTGGGGGAAAGAGGGGAAAACATCGGGGTCTTGGGGCTTGAGGTGAGGGGGAGAGCCAGTGGCAGGATCACCAACCAGACCCTGGGAATCAGGTGAGGAAAAAGCATAGATGAGCTCTTGCAGATTCGAATTTATTAAGAAAATGTTAGGTTGGACACCACTCTCGTATGGAGCCTTACGCATCATTGACTACCAGTCGTGAGACCACTACAGAGAACGAATCATGGTCCCAAAGGGGAACTTAAGGAGGCAGAATAAAGCAGGTTTTCATGAGGGCAGGTGAAGGGGCTGTAGGCAGCACAGGTGTAGAAATGATCCAGAAGAGCTGACGAGACACAAATCAGAACCTAATAATTGTAAATGATTAAGGCATAGCTTCAATGGAGGACAGCCAGGCTTCCAATGGGCCTTTGGTGGCCTTAGGTATGTCCAGAGCTCGAATGGATGCTCTGAGGACCTGCAAAGCAAGCTTGTGTTGTAAATGCTGAGACCTTACTGCTTGCTGTTTACATCTAAATAGGACAATTAGCACTAAAAGGGCAATTCCAAAAATTAACCAAGTTACCAAACTTATGGGTGAAAAGAAAGGAGGTATCCTGGCACATAATTCTTTGCCGAAAGACACAGCAGTAATAATTTGAACTTTAGTCCTGTTAATTTTTGATATGTCAAAGGACAGTTGAAACATTCCAGGTGTCATTAATACTGTGGGCAGGAGGCATATGGCCCTCCTGGATTTCCCTCTTATGGACCAGGAAGACCATTGCTCAGGATACATTTAAAGCATTTTTTTTTCTTTCCCTGTGGGGAAGGGAATTTTAGGTTTGTCAGCTTAGGCATGCCTGCTAGTCCCCTTAGGCAGATGGATCCTCAGAGAAACATATTAGGTAACTTAGGCCAAAATCTTGGAAGGAAAGAGGAAACATGAACCTGAATTGACCTAAATACACTTAGAATTTCCTGAAAACAGACTATACTGGGTCTGACTTTTATTGATCCTGTTTTGTTTCAAGGGAATGGGGTCTGGCTAAAGTGCAGTCTTGAAATTTCTGTTCTACTTTAGTAGGAGTACAAATGCAAGCATGGAATTAGAAAGCAGACTTGTCCCCAAGAAAGGGAGTTCATACAAACCAGGAGAAGGGAGAAATTCCAATGAACTTTTTAGAGACAATTATATTTTCCTGGTTGCTAGATTTGATGAGATAAAATTCTATAAAAGAAGTCAGAGGAATGAGCAAGTTTGATCAAGCAACATCATAGTGGCTTTGTTATTTTGGGAACACATGGAAAAAACTTCAAAAACACAATGGCATTTTTCATGAAAGAAAACTTGCAATTTATCAGAAAAACAATTGTGATAGATATAAAAAATAACTAGTTAAGGCCTTAGATGTTATTAAAATTATTTGTACTCACTCTTAAAGTATGCATACATGTATTTAAAAATAGCATGCAAAAATTTTTATATTAGCATGCAATAGAAATAAAAGTTGAAGTGGCCAAGACTTTTTAGGTTGAAACACAACAGCTTCCCACCCGGTGCTCTCATCTCCCAGCGGCACCCAGGTGGCCTCCGGCTTTGCCTGGGCCCCGCCCCAGACCCCAGCCCCTTGCCTCCTCCTGCCTATGTGCCCCCCCCCCGCCCGCCAGGTCCCAGGTCCCAAGTGAGTGAGTCCGCCCAGCTCCCCCACCCGGTGCTCCCAACACCCAGCGGCACCTAGGCGGTCTCTGGCTTTGCCTGGGCCCCGCCCCGGACCACAGCCCCTTTATTCCTGTGCCCATGCCTCCGCCAGACAGGACTTGCTCACATTCCTCCATCCCTGGAGCTTGGGTGGGTCCTAAACCAAGTCCCAGGTCCCAGGTGAAGAATTCTGCCATCAATATCAGACCCTCTGGCTCTCCGGTCCACAGGGGACCTACACATGTGATCCAGGGAAGACACACTGCTACTCAGAATTCAATAGAGTCCAAAGGAAACTCAAGCAAAACTCTAGGGGACAAAGGCCATACATCTGGAGTCCTCTACAATCATCCTATCACGTGGGAGAGATTCTTCACATCCAGCCCAAAGATAAGTAAACCTCCTTTTTTTCACCTTACTGATCCTTTCTAGTATCAATTGCTGTAGATCAACTTCTCCATACAGCCACCCCAAAAACATGTACAACTCCAGGGAGTACACCACTCACCCTCACATATCACCAAGATACTAAATCATAAAAGTGAACTACCATACAAATATTCACCCCTTGTCTACTTAACCTGACTTAACTGATGTACTAACAGCCAAAGAGCCTCATCTAGGAAATTACAATAACAAAAGACAAACATACCCAATCCAAGGCAAGCACTAGTAATAACTGGCAAGGGTAATAATACCAACTAATTCAGTTTGGTGAAAAAACACAGAAACTGAAAGGTCCTAAGAAACAAAACAACAATGCCCAAGTCAAAGTAGAGATCCATGAGAAACAAAACCTAAGAAGACAAATCTCCCACCGAAAGAATTAACCCCATAATGATGGATCCCGACCAGAACAAATTAACAGAAAATAGCCAAGAAAGCCAGACCCAACATAATGACTTTCAGAGTATGATCATTACTATGATTAATACTATGAAAGAGGAAATCCGAGAAGAGTTAAACAACCGAATCAACCACTTTGAACAGGAACACAACAGGCACTTGGTGAAGTTCAGAAAAACAGTTCAAGAAACAAAAATAGGCATTGAGCAGTTAAAACAGTCTCAGGCAGAGTTTAAAATTGAACTAAAAGACAAGTTATCTTCAACCCAAAGCTCAACAGAGAGTCTTATCAGCAGAACTAACGAAGCAGAAAATAGAATTTCAGATCTTGAAGACAAAGTGGAAGAATTAACCAGCTCAATGGAAGAGATAGTTAAAGCCAAAAAGATACTTGAGAGGAACATTCAAGAGATATCGAACACCCTGAAGAAGCCTAACATGCGAATTCATGGAATACCAGAACAAGAATCCCAAAATACCACACCTGAGGAAATATTTCAAATCATCATAAATGAAAGCTTCCAACAAGTAGAGAATGAGAGGCCCATCCAAATGCAAGAGGCATTTCACACTCCAAACAGATAGGACCAAAATAGAAAATCTCCATGCAAATAATAGTCAAAACACTCCACATTCAAGATAAAGAAAAGGTGCTGAGAGCTTCAAGAGACAAAAAGCAAGTCACTTCTAAAGGTAAACCTATTACAATAACAAATGACTACACAATGGAAACAGTAAAAGCAAGAAGAGCTTGGAGAGACATACTTCAAGTATTAAATGAGCAAAAAAGCCAACCCAGACTGATATACCCGGAAAAATATCTGTCATGATTGAGGGAGAAAGAAAAGTTTTCCAGCACAAAGACAACTTGAAGGGATACATGTCTACCAAACCAGGCCTTCAAAAAATGCTAGAAATGATACTCAAGCTTGAAGAAAAGAACAAGCGTATCAAGGAGGACAGAAGCAAAGTATAACACCACCAAAACATAAATATCAAACAATACGCTTACAAAATCCACTAAAACATAAAAAATGTCCAGAATTAAAAATAATTTCTCCATTATAACATTAAATGTCAATGGTATTAACTCACCGATTAAGAGATACAGATTTCAAACTTGGATTAAAAACCACAATCCAACAATCTGCTGCCTTCAGGAAACTCATCTCACCACAAAAGACAGGCACATCCTAAAAATGAAAGGCTGGTCTAAAATGTTGTAAGCTAATGGAACCAGGAAATATGCAGGGGTAGCAATTATGATATCAGACAAAGTGGACTTCAAACCAAAGAAAATCATAAGAGACACAGATGGATACTACATTTTTGTCACAGGTACAATTCACCAAGAAGACTTCATAATACTGAACATATATGCACCCAGTACGGACCCCTCCACATTCAATAAGAAAACCCTACAGCATCTAAAGCAAGAAATCAACCCCCAAACGATAATTCTTGGGGACTTCAACACCACCCTCTCAACATGGGATAGATCAACAGGTCAAAAGCTTAACAGAGACACTTTGGAACTTAGTCAAACCCTTAAAGAAATGGACCTTACAGATCTCTATCGAACTTTTCACCCACGCACAAAAGAATACACATTTTTCTCAGCAGCACACAGAACTTTTCCAAAATAGATCACATATTGGGCCACAAAACGAATCTACACATATACAAAAAAGTTGAAATTCTAACCTGTGCCCTATCAGACCACCATGGCCTAAAGCTAGACATCCACAACACAACAAACAAGAGAAAATACTCCTGGAAACAACAATATAATGCTGAATGAGAACTGGATTCAGGAAGAAATTAAAAAAGAAATTCAAGATTTCCTGAAAGTGAACGATAATGAAAATACAACTTACCAAAATGACTGGGACACAATGAAAGCTGACCTAAGAGGTAAGTTCATAACTCATAATGCCTACATCAAAAAAATGGAAACATCAGAAATAAACAACTTAACAATGCAGCTTAAAGCTTTAGAGGAACTAGAGCAATCTGATCCCAAAAGTAGTAGAAGAGAGGAGATTAGGAGAATAAGGGGAGAAATATCTGGAATCGAGATTAGGAAAATGATAGAGAAAATCAACCAGTCAAAAAGCTGGTTCTTTCAAAAAATCAATAAGATTGATATACCCCTAGCTAAATTAACCAAAAGCAAGAGAGAGAAAACCCACATTAACAAAATATTTCAAAAACATATACTCTGTGAAGTTTGATAACACAAAAGAGATGGATGAATTTCTAAGTAAACACAACTAAATTGAATCAGGAAGTTGTGAATTATTTAAATAGTCCTATAACATATGAGGAAATTGAAGAAATAATCTCAAATCTTCCCACCAAAAATTGTCCTGGACCAGATGGATTCAGCACAGAGTTCTACCAGACATTTAAGGAGTTAATAACACCAATATTCCTTAAACTGTTCCATCAAATAGCAAAGGAAGGAACACTACCAAATTCCTTCTATGAAGCTAATATAGTTTTAATCCCAAAACCTGGTAGAGGTTCACTTTAAAAAGAAAACTATAGGCCAATCTCTCTGATGAACATAGATGCAAAGATTCTCAACAAAGTCTTAGCAAATCGGATTCAAAAACATATCAAAAAGATCATTCATGGGGACCAAGTAGGCTTCATCCCCGGCACACAGGGTTGGTTCAACATACACTAATGAATAAAGGTAATTCATCATATAAACCAGTCCAAATTCAAGACCACATGATACTCTCGATAGATGCAGAAAAAGCTTTTGACAAGATCCAACAGCCTTTTATGATCAAAACGCTAGAGACAGTAGGAATGGAAGGAACCTTTATCAATATAATATAAGCTGTATACTGCTGGAGCCACCCGGCTTCAGTGGGCTGTTGAAGTAGGGAGGGAGACTGAAGGAAATGAGAGGGCCAGAGCTGTGGTGGCAAAAGCCAAAAGTTTATTTTCCCAGCAGTAATTTATAGGGCTAGTGAATAATAACTCTAAGCATAGCAAGGTTACTTGAAAGCCTGTACTTGGCAGTCATACAATACTTAATGAGAAACTGATTACAACCTGGTAAGCAAGCTCTGCTTTCTTGAGAGTTCTCACATAACATTCTTCTTCAAGGCCACTGTTCATGGATGCATTCCAAGACTATAGGGTTCATACTAAGGACAAGGCTCTGTGGAGGAGAAGTCTTGAGGGAGCCCCATCCCCTGTTTTCACAGGAGGGAGCGCCCCTAACCACTACTCCAGTGAGCTCTTAAATCCCTGCAGTATACAACAAGCCCACAACAAGGATTATGCTCAAATGGGAAAAACTGGAAGCATTCCCACTTTGATCAGGAATAGACAAGGCTGTCCACTCTCACCACTTCTATTCAATATTGTACTTGAAGTCTTAGCTGAAGCCATAAGGCAAGAAAGGGACATAAGAGGAATTCAAATCGGCAAGGAAGAAGTCAAGCTATCCCTATTTGCAGATGACATGATCTTATACCTGAGGGATCCCAAAAACTCCACCAGGAAGCTCCTGGAACTAATTGAGAAGTTCATCAGGGTGGCAGGATACAAAATAAATGTACAAAAATCAGTGGCCTTCTTATATGCACAGAATGAAAGAAGTGAAAAAGCCTTGAGAGAAACAATCCCATTTACTATAGCCCCTAAAAAATGAAATACCTTAGTATAAACCTAACCAAGGAGGAAAAACACCTTTACAATGAAAACTGTATAACCCTAAAGAAAGAAATTGCAGAAGACACCAGAAGGTGGAAAGACCTCCCATGTTCCTGGATTGGCAGAATCAACATCATAAGAACGACCATCTTACCAAAGACAATATACAAATTTAATGTTATACCAACCAACTAAAATCCCAAACCAATTCTTTAAAGAAGTTGACAAAACAATATCAAAATTCAGGAGGGGTGGGGGGAGGGGGAGCAGGGGTTCAGGCGGAGGAGGAGGGAGGGAACTGGTGTATCTATTATGTTTGTATGAGTGGAAATAATAAAGAATGTATATAATAAAAAATATGGAGGCACAAAAGACCCAGGATAGCAAAAACAATCCTGAGTAACAAAAACACAGCTGGAGGTATCACCATACAAAACCTTAATTTACATTAAAAATCCATAGTAATAAATATAGCCTAGTACTGGCTGCAAAATAGACACACAGATCAATGGATAAGGGCTGAAGACGCAGATATAAGCCCCCAAAATTACAGCCATTTGGTCTTTGACAAAGGGGCCCAAAAAATCCAATGGAAAAAGAACAGTATCTTCAACAAATGGTGCTGGCAAAACTGGATCTCCACATGCAGAAGATTAAAACTGGACCCATACTTGTCACCTTGTACAAGACTTAATTCGAAATGGATAAAGGACCTTGATATAAGGCCAGATACTACAAAATATCATAGTTGAAAAGGTAGGGAACTCCCTCGAGCTGATCGGGCTAGCCAACAGTTCCTAAACAGACATCCAATGGCACAGTTACTGCTACCAACTCTCAACAGTTGGGATCTTGTGAAATTAAAGAGCTTCTGTTCAGATAAAGAGATCGTAATACGAACTCAAAGGCAAACCACAGAATGGGAGAAAATCTTCACTAACCACCTATCTGATAGAGCTCTACTGTCCAGAGTGCACAAAGAACTTAGAAAACCAAACACCAAGGGAACTAATGGCCCAATTAAAAAATGGGCCCTGGAACTTAAAAGAAACTTTACAGGGATGAAATTAAAATGTACAACAAATATCTTAAAAAACGCTCCACTTCCTTAGCCATCAGGGAAATGCAAATCAAAACTTCCCTAAGATATCATCTCACCCTGGTCAGGATGGCAAAAATCCACAATACAACAACATCAAATGCTGGAGAGGATGTGGAGAGAGGGGAACTCTCCTACATTGCTGGTGGGAGTGCAGGTTCATTCAACCACTCTGGCTATCCGTCTGGAGATTCTTAAAGAAATTAAAGATTGAAATGCCATTTGACCCTGCTATTCCACTTTTGGGAATAACCCCACATACAGCAAAAATTCACCTCGATAGCAGAAGCACGACCATGTTCATAGCAGCACTGTTTACAATAGCAAAGTCATGGAATCAGCCCAAATGTCCAACTGTTGACGAGTGGATAAGGAAACTGTGGTACATCTATACAATGGAGTACTACTCAGCCATCAAAAATGATGAATTACTGGAATTTGCTGGGAAATGGATGTCATTAGAAACAATTATATTGAGTGAACTATCCCAGACCCAGAAAATTAAGCGCCATATGTACTCCCTAATAGTGGCTCCTAGTACCAAACCCACCAGCCCTTCTAGAGACACTCAGAGATAAATCTCTGTAATACTTACAGTAATTGCTAGGATTATGAACAGGAGAGATGGGGTAGGAGGGCCACACCAGAAACAAGGAGAGAGAGGACCATGTAACAGCAGAGAAAATAGGCCTCCATCAAGGACTGCAAGTAAGTAATGAGACATTTGGTTAAGTTCAGACTTTCGTTCCTGATTATTTACAACTGAGGGGGTATGATCTCACCAGAAGGGGAGGGCATATAGTCTGGCAGATAAGAAGTAACCATTTTGCAAATGGATGATTGACCCCTCCCTCACTGTGGTTTCCTATTTTTATTACATCTACCTTTGAATATACTCTTATAACAAGACTCTAGTTTAACAGCTTTTTATCTCTGGCCAGGGGTTGAAATACAATACCCACTAGGTTGGAGTGAAGGGCATTGCAGGAGCAGCAAAACTGCAAAAGAAAATCAACAAACCATAATCCAGAACTTCAGAGACTCTATATCAACCACCTAGAACTAGGCCAGCCTAATCTCTCCTCATCCTGAAGCTCAGGGAAATTTGCAGAAGAGGGGGCGGTAAGATTGTAAAAGCACAAGGATGGGAGGAGCAATGATATGCAAGATACTCCACACAAGTTAGGGCTGAAGCAATCATAATTGGACTTTGCATGCCCTGCGCAATGTCCCACACACTATTGACCCCACAATGTCTAGCATTTTTAAAGGCACCAAGGTCCTTGGAGGCAAGGAATTGACAGCCATAGTAGTGTTCCTATGCTTAAGGGGAACACAGGAAATGCCACTGGGTCCTTGTACATCATCGGAGAGGAGAGCCCAGAGGAGAGTCTGGCATGCACATTAAAGGATTCTCCGGGGTTTGGGAGGGGAGGCATTGGGGCTGAGGGGAGGAGGAGCCGAGGGGTCGGGGGGAGGAGGAGGGAGAGTGGGAACCGGTGTACCTATTAAGTTTTATGAGCGGAAATAATAATAAAAAAATGTTAAAAAAAAAAAAGAAAAGAGGGAAGGGAGCAAGAGGGTCCAGGGAGGGGTGTAGGGAAGGAAGGGAATGTGCTACTAATCAACTTTTTATGAGTGGAAGAAATAAAAAAAATAATAAAAAAAGAAAATTAAAAAAAAAAGAAACACAGGACACACAACATGTAAACACAGAACATTTAAACGTACAAGCTCATGAACAACATTTTACTGGCAACTGTACAATTTACTTGTAACTGTATTAAAATACCCTCCAAAGCTTTGTCATATGTGAATTAGCACTTAGGAAAACCTTATTTAAAACAAGACCTCATATCAGTTACATCCGGCAGCTTAGCTTAATTATGAAAAACATCTAGCAAGGAAAACATTCTTATCCATAGTCCGGTTCCCACATATTCTCTGAGGGGATCCAAGGTGCTAAAACTGCAGCCTCATTCCAAAATTCCTCTAGGTCAGAAATCTTATCCTTGAGGCCTCTAGTCTCTAGGAGAGATTTAAAGACACGTATCTGGGGCTCTTTACAGTGTGAGGGGAGATTGGCCATTTTTCTAAAGAACAGAGATGAGACCAAAAGAGAACAGATGAGACAAGGAGTGTATTGGACCCAAATGTTTTGTACTTTGTAGGGGACATCCAAAGCTCTTTAATCTCCTGGCCATATGCGGATGTGGTGCCTCTGGGTAAGGCCGATTCAATGTAATTGAGCCTGGGCTCTGAGTTCTGAGGGCATCAATCTCTCATGTGAACTCGTTGGGACATGCCTCCATTTAGAGGGGCTCATGATTCTCAGGAAATCGAATGAGCTATTGCCACACCTACCTACTTGGTGTCCTGTGCGACGACAATACTCTCCACACCTTTTACTATCTCATGGGAAACATGATTTCTCTTTTGATCTGGCAGGCAGCATCATAGGTTTGGATTATTCATAATATTCTTCATTTCTTCCTTCTAGCCCTGCCATATGCTGCAGGTAAAGGCTGTGGTCATATACTGTATTTGATCACTGTTGAAATTTGTTCATTTGATGTGTCATGAGTGGGACATTAGCTCCTGTCTTTGTTATGTGTACTTGTTGTGGTCATACCCAGAGTACCTCCCTGGATTAATTCTTTTCAGGTGGCATAATCTGGAGATACAAATTATTTTTGTGGTTGGCTACACCCTGGGGGTACCTCCATGGGGAAATACTTCTCAGATAGTCTATCCAATGAAGATGTGCTGCTTTGTGTGATGGATGGCACCTGTGGTATTCAGATGACACCTTATGAAGACGTACTGCTCAGTCTCCCTGAAACTTCTATGTATGAATGAGAAGTCACAGGACCACACTGGGCAAGAGGAGTTGTGAGGGTGGGTCCTATTTATTCTGGTGGGATATTCTGGTGGGGTCCTATTTATTATGCTGCAACTTCTGCCATCATTCTTCTTTGAATGTGTGTCATTCTCAGGCAGTGGCACATAGGAGACAAGGGGAAGGTGGGCAGAGCAGGCTTTTACTCCTTAGAAGAGAGGGAAGGTAGGGAGATCAGATGTAGGGGACATGGCAGCACCTTACTGTGTGGGTTTGGCGTTATAGTCAGAGATGTCCCCTAGGGGTGATTGATACCTGAACATGAGGTCTGTCTCTGTGACTTTCTTAAATTTGTTTTCCTTTGCTCCTTAACATCATGAAGGTTATATCATACCTATAAAGACTTGGGTTGCAGATGTTTTTACACAGAAAGCTACTGAATGTTCAATACTGTAGTTCAACAATGGATGCAACAAAATGTATCCTATTGTAATCCTCTCACTGAGGTTATGATAAGCAAAGGACTATTGCTTGGAACATGAGGAATCTAGTCATCATTACATGTAGAAATAACCCCAGGCTCTAGATGCCAGTTGCCTGTGCCTCCAATCAATAAGGATGGTGCGATGGATCATTCAGATTCTGTTTAGTGCCAACTTTCCTGACAAGGCTGAAATCAATGAGTTTGACATTTCTTTTGGCATCTACCAGGATGTTTTCTGCCTTGATGCCCGTTTGTTCAGTGCCTTCTTTTGCATGGAGTAGTTCCCTGCACACATGTCTCTCATAAGTGTCTTTGGACATCCTGTTCCTGCAGGTAGCAGGATGAGACGCTGATCAATTCTTCCCCCTAGCAACATATTCTATTGCCAGATGTCTGCACTCTGTGGTTTCAATGATATGAAACGGTCTTTTTATATTAAGGTGATCTACTACTTTCATAGTCTGTACTTAGATCATGATGAAGGAAGTGTTCTTGTCCCTTCCAGCATCTTCCATAGTTTGATGCTGATCAGCTAGTTAAGCTTGACCAAGTTGTCTTGGCATAGACTCATTAGGAACATGGGGTCATCTGTGTCTTCTTATCAGAACTGGTTTTAAAGGCTTGCTCGATCTCACTTCTCTTGCTAGAAATTCTCTGTAGCAGCAGCAACTCATGATGCTAGATGCAGACATTTAAAGAATGTCTAGGACAGAAGGTATAAATTCCTACATTAAAAAAAATCAGAGATAAGTCAAAGAACCTAATGATGAATGTTAAAATCATAGAAAAATAAGAAAAAAACCCAAAACAGTAGTGAGCAAAACATAATAAAGATAAGATTTAAAAATCAAAATAAACTGGTATTAATAAGATGAGAACACAGAGTTTATTCTTAGAAAAGGATAAACAAAATTGATAAATCTTGTATAAATAAACCAGTATGGAGAAAGCAGTAATAAAATTAGAGATGAAAGAAGGCAATATTGCAATAGATAGCCCCCAAGTTCAAGTGATTGCTAGGACATATTTTGAAATTTTACAGTTCAGTGAATTCAAAGACATGGAGGAAATCAACAAATTTCTCAAAATGTATGACCTTCAAAAATGAAGCCAAGAAGAATAAAAACACGTCAACAGGTGTACTCACGGGTAAAGCCTCCTCCTCAAAAGCAGAAGGACATGAGTTCAGATCCCATTTCCCATGTAAAAATGCAGGGTAGAAATGGCAGAGGCCTGCACATCTGGCCCTGGAAGGAGAGATCTAGGAAACCTCAGAGCATAACAAAAAAGAAAGTAGAATAATTCAGGATAATTTTTAAAGTCTCTCTGGACCAACACAGTGATACCCAGTGCCCTGTGATACACACACAAACACACACACACACACACACACACACACACACACACACACACACACACGTGCACATGTGCACACATGTACACAAAAATGGAAAAAACTAAACAGTTGAATGAAAAGCAGCTTGCCTGCATTGAAAGGATAAAATGCAGCCCCAGCAATGCTTTGCATAGACAAGCATCATAGTGGTTTACTGTAAGGTCAAGGCATATGTAGCCAGTCATGCCTGGGCCCAAACAACAATGTTTTTCTCCTTTTTGGTTTCCATGGACCATCATGACTTGTGACCAAATACCTTTGAGGTACGGGAGAGATGTGGTAGGAACAACTGGTGGTTAAGGCAGTTGGGGTGTGAGGTGAATGATAACACCAGGTTGGCAGTCCTCTGTGCCTCCATGGACCCATTTCTTCCAGTTGGAACACTTTTTATGGGTTCCACAATTTCCTAAAACAGTACTTGGTAGTGACCTACATGAGCCTATGTGAATGTTTCTTCCCACTATAACCAAGACAAAAGCAGTAGCAAAAAAAGCAATGTTAACAATGATAATAAAAGACTTAATAAGCTTTATGCTCACCTGGCTTGTGGACATTGGTGATTACTGGAAAGTCAATGTTTATGATGGTACCTTGATGGCTCTTTTACTTGGACCCTAAATTATGTAATAACTTTGGTTCTTGAAGATCTCATTGTGTCTACACCCAGGGTATTCAATCCCTTTTTCTTTTACTTCTGATATCTTGTTGTCAACCTCTTTGTTGATGTTGTGATGCTGTATCAAAACGCTCTGTTGTTCAAGGCTCTCCAGATTATGTGATCACGAGGTAGAGAGGAAGAGAATTTCAATACAATGTCCCCATAAGACTTCCAGCAGATTTCTCATCAGAACTATGGGATTCCCAAAACATAGTATGTTGATATAGTCAAATGAACAGGAAAAATATCAGTCCACAAACTTTTCTTAATTTTTAAAAATTAATTTTGTTTTTATTTGTAGTCTTTTACAATCTTAAACATTTTGATCATAGCTATTACTTTCTCCCTCCCGCTCCTCCTGGATATTTCCCTTTCATGTCAACCTCTTGCCTTTATGTCCTAATTTTTTAAATTGGACAATATAAAATAATATGTAAGCAATAAAAGAAAATACATCAAGGTGTAGATAGTTATGATTGAGCTCCCAGTTCCACATGGTTAAGAACTTATGATGAAAGCTGAAGAATAGCAGTTTCATATATCTCCTATGAGACTCAGTTCACGGTGTGGGCACATGTAGCACTGGCCCACGGGAGATCATTCATGTTTAAAAGCCCACAATTCTACATAGCAAAAACATTCTTCCTAGAGGCATGGGAGATGGAGCCATATCCAGGCATCTTTTCCTGATCTCCAACAAAGTGCTTTTGTTTGGGTAATTTATAAACAAAAGAAACTGATTTCTTGTTTTTCTGGAGGTTGGCAACCTTAGGCTGGAGTGTGTCTGGAGATTCAGGGCTGCACTTTAACATTACTGTACATCCCCGCATGGTATGGTCCTGTCAAGGGAAGACTTGAACTCTGTCCTTCACATGCTTTTCTGAAGATAATACGTTCTGTCATGATGTGACCTTTAGCTTCAGCAGGCCTTTGGAGGGACATTCACACCCCACAGTGCACAAATTTGAGCTAATCAGCTCCTGGCCTGAAAGGAGGGCAGTAAGCTCAAAGCCAAAGCTAAAAATTCTCCACAAAGGGAAGAAGGTGGCATTTATAAAATGAGCTTTTTGCAGAGTAGAGGCAGGAGGATCAGGAGCTTAGTTTCCTCATCAGCATAGGTAATTAGAGGGGAGCCAGTGCTCTGTGAGACCTGTCCCAACAAATCAAATGGTAATGAGCAATTGTTTTAGTTTTTCCTCTAAAAATTTATGTCACTAACTTGTCAAAGTTTATTAGTCCTTGGATTGGTAGAATCAACATCGTAAAAATGACCATCATACCAAAGGCAATATACAAATTCAATGCTATACAAATTAAAATCCCAAAGCAATTCTTTAAAGAAGTTGACCAAACAATCTCAAAATTCATATGGAGGCACAAAAGACCAAGGATAGCAAAGACAATCCTGAGTAACAAAAACACTGCTGGAGGTATCACTATACCAAATCTTAGTCTATACTACAAATCCATAGTTGTAAAAACAGCCTGGTACTGGCTTCAAAGTAGACACACAGATCAATGGATAAGGCTTGAAGACTCAGACATAACCCCACAAAACTACAGACATTTGGTCTTTGAAAAGGGGCCCAAAAAAATCCAATGGAAAAAGAACAGTATCTTCAATAAATGGTGCTGGCAATATTGGATCTCCACATGCAGAAGATTAAAACTGGACCCGTACTTGTCACCTTGTACAAGACTTAATTCCAAATGGATCAAGGACCTTGATTTAAGGCCAGAGTCTATAAAAACCATAGTTGAAAGGGTAGGGAATTCCGTTGAGCTGATTGGGCTAGGCCAACAGTTCCTAAACAGACATCCAATGGCATAGTCACTGCTACCAACTCTCAACAGTTGGGATCTTGTGAAACTAAAGAGCTTCTGTTCAGATAAAGAGATTGTAACTTGAGCTCAAAGGCAACCCACAGAATGGGAGAAAATCTAACCACATATCTTATAGAGCTCTATTATCCAGAGTGCACAAAGAACTTAGAAAATTAAACACCAAGGAAACTAATGGCCCAATTAAAAAATGGTCCTTGGAACTTAAAAGAAACTTTACAGGGATGAAATTAAAATGTACAACAAATATCTTAAAAAATGCTCCACTTCCTTAGCCATCAGGGAAATGCAAATCAAAACTTCCCTGAGATATCATCTCACCCTGGTCAGGATGGCAAAAATCCACAATACAAACCACACGAAATGCTGAAAGGATGTGGAGAGAGGGGAACTCTCCTATATTGCTGGTGGGAATGCAGGCTCATACAGCCACTCTGGCAAGCCGTCTGGAGATTCTTAAAGAAATTAAAGATAGAAATGCCATATGACCCTGCGATTCCACTTTTGGGAATAACCGCCCATACAGCAGAAGTCCACCTCGATAGCACAAGTGCGACCATGTTCATAGCAGCACTTTTTACAATAGCAAAGTCATGGAATCAACCCAAATGTCCAACAGTTGACGAGTGGATAAGGAAACTGTGGTACATCTATAAAATGGATTACTACTCAGCCATCAAAAATGATAAAGTACTGGAATATGCCAGGAAATGGATGTCATTAGAGACAATTATATTAAGTGAAGTATCCCAGACCCAGAAAATTAAGCACTGTATGTACTCCCTAATAGGTGGCTCCTAGTACCAAACTCACCCTGCCCACCTAGAGACACTCGAGGATAAATCTCTGTAATACAGTAATTGCAAGTAGTATGAACAGGCGGGATGGGGTAGGAGGGCCATACCAGAAACAAGGAGAGAGGGGACCATGTAACAGCAGAGAAAATAGGCCTCCATCCAGGACTGTGAGTAAACAATGAGACATCTGGTTAAGTTCACAGACTTCGTTCCTGATCATCTACAACTGAGGGGGTGTGATCTCACCAGAAGGGGAGGGCATATAGTCTGGCAGATAAGAAGTAACCATTTTGCAAATGGGTGATTGACCCCTCCCTCACTGTGGTTTCCTACTTTTATTGCATCTACCTTTGCATATACTCTTATAACAAGACTCTAGTTTAACAGTTTTTTTATCTCTGGCCAGGGGGTGACATCCAATACTCATCAGGATGGAGTGAAGGGCATTTCAGGAGCAGCAAAACCGCAAAAGAAAATCAACAAACCAGAGTCCACAACTTCAGAGACTCTATATCAACCACCTAGAACTAGGCCAGCCTAATCTCTCCCCATCCTGAAGCTCAGGGACATTTGCGGAAGAGGGGGCGGTAAGAACACAAGGATAGGAGGAACAATGATATGCAAGATACTCCACACAAGTTAGGGACGAAGCAACCATAATTGGACTTTACATGCCCTCCGCAATGTCCAACACACTATTGTCCCCACAAAGTCTAGCATTTGCTAAAAGCACCAAGATCCTTGGAGGCAAGGGATTGACAGCCAAAATAGTGTTCCTATGCTTAAGGGGAACACAGGAAAGGGTTCAGGGAAGTGCCGCTGGGTCCTTGTATGTTATTGGAGAGGAGGACCCAGAGGACAGTCAGGCATGCCCATTAAAGGATTCTCCGAGGATTGGGGGAGGGTGGCACTGGGGGGTGGGGAGGGAGGGATGAAGGGAAAGCGAGCAGAGGGGTGGGGGGAGGAGGAGGGAGGGAGGGAACCGGTGTACCTATTAAGTTTGTATGAGCGGAGATAATAAAAAATGTTAAAAAAAAGTTTATTAGTCCTTGGGCCAGTGAATTAGCCCGGAGCAGAAAGATATTATCTTTTTTTTGTGATTTAAAATATCATCTAGGGCTAGAGATATGCCTCAAGGGTTAAGACTTTGCCTGGAAAGCAGAAGGTCTTGAGTCTGGATCTTGGGTCTTATGTAAAAAAGTCCAGGCAGAAATGGTGGTGGCCTGTACTTCCAACCTTGGTGGGCAGAACTTGGGAATTCCTAGAGCCAAGGAAATGAAAGACATAGAAGCAATCTAGGATGATTCAAATGTCACCCTTGGTCATCCACAGGGACACACAGTGCCCTCTGATACACACACACATACACACACACTAAATAAACAAATTAAAATTTTAAAGATATAAATAAGTAAATAAAGTGTCAGAGAAGGGAGGAGGCTTGAAGAAGCAGGCTCATTGATGCTGGTCAGAATAAGTTTATTTCTTTCTAGTCCATATGGCTATTAGTGCACTTTCATGATTTTTCTCCTTTAAGTTCTCTTGAAAATGCTGTGTTACATGGTTTTTGGTAAAAAGAATGGGATCTGAGTTGTTCGGTGATTTCCTCATGGTTAAAACATTTCCTCCTGGAGGGAGGAGAGAGCAGGACAAAACTTGCAAATCTTTGAAAATGGAGGCTTGCAGGAGTCACAAGCCCCATTCCCAAGATTATGCAGATTGTAAAATTGCTGGTGAATAGAGAATTTACCAAATCAGCAAAGATGTCTGTAAGTTGTGCAGGGCACCCCAGGAGTGCAGCTTTTGTATGATCATCATCTCATGTTGGAGTGGACTTTTCAGTGATACAGCTTTCTTTGGATCTTCTGTGCACCTGTAAGGTGCTTCTGTGCACCTGTATCCCCAGAGGTAGCCCCCATAAACTCACCAGTTCTGTAATCTGGCTTAGATGGAATTGTTTATTTGGTCTGTAGCAAGCACTTCTTGTGTTGTGAACAGCCTGTTTTCATGTCTCTCCAGGAAAACTCATGCCACACAATTGGTGTCTAAATAGGGGGTGATCGCATTAAAGATGAGTTGGGGAGAAGTGATCACAATGGATGCTGATCCATGTGATGGAGGAGTATCTATAGGGGCAATCCTGATATGGCTCTCTTCCCACAGTTTATATGGCATGGTATGCTTTCTTGTAATGACTAATTCTGTCTCTCTATGATGAGTGTAGGACATGCAACCAAGACCATGCTGTCTGAATGAAGCACCCTTTGCTATTTTTTGCAGGGGCGGGGAGGGGTGAGGGAATCCCAAGGTGGCTAGCTTCTTCTACTTAGTAGAGGGTGGCATGGCTTCTTGATAAATGGTATGTACAATACAAGTGTGGGTAGACACTAAAACTATTGGTGGATATATTATGATCTCTGAAATGGACAGGTAAGAGAGGACCATAAAAAGGTTACAGTGTTAGTTGCATGGTCTTATTTTTTGGCGTACCCTTAACATACAACTGAAACTGAACTTTCTGCCCAGATCTTGCCAGTGTATGGAGGGAATTATAATGGGAGATGGAGCACACATGGCTTTTACCTTCTGCTTTAGCCTCTTAGTTGGCAGGGTAAGTTGGAAAAAGGGAGGCAGAAAGGGAAGTGTAGCCCTGCTGTTTCTTAGAGTGGGTGTGAGGGAGATACTGAAGAACCTCACCTGGGATTCAAACAACTGGGCAGGGAGAAGGAAGAGAACAAATCAAAAGTGACACAAGATGCCCTGCAGTCTGACCTTTAATGAAGAGGAAGGGGGAATCCATGATTCAGCACACAGATAGGAGTTTTTATAACTGCCCAGTACAAAGCAAAAAACAACAAAACAAAAAACTATGAAAAAGGACTGTTCCTCCTCTGAACTGCTTGAATTGGGGATACTTTTTTTTTATTACAGTTTTAAATTTTATTTAATTCTTTTATTTCTGCTAACTGTCAGATTTCCTCATTATGAAATAACATCGTGGTAGGTTTTTTCCCACAATAAATAAGCTGTGTCCTTATGTCTGAAGACCCTCTAGAATCAAAGTGAAGTTTGTTTAATATGAATGTATATATTATGTGGGAAAGTTTAGGCAAAAATCTTTCTTCACAAACTTTGTTTGCTGAAATTCTCATAGAGCAATATAATTTCATATTGTTTGAGAGATTTACCAGTAGAAAAATATTTTGATATTTAGAGTAATCAAGTCAATATTTCCTAGCACCTGGTCTTCAGGTCAATCAATCAACGTTTAGCTATTGTAAACTCTTTCAGCTAATTAGATTTTAATTTATGGATTTACTGATTTATTGAATATACAATAAATTTTCCTGAAATGCTTCATTTTATACAGATTTGAGATGAAAGTGTGGGTTATCTATTCATACTAATAGATGTTTATTATCTTTCCTTTTCTTGGGTGGATGTGCAGGGAAGTCCTCAACCAATAATTAAGTAAAATATTTGTTTTAAAACTTCTGGAGAATTTTATTTGGTAGATATAAATAATAGTTCTTTTTTGAAATAATATGATTGCTCTAATCTAGTCTGTCTTGGACTTAACTGATTCCTTTTGAATCAGTATGACAGTTATTATTACCCCTATCTTCTTGAATGCTTATTTTATTTTATTTTTTTATATAATACATTTTTATTATTATTTCAGCTCATACAAACTTAATAGGTACACCAGTTCCCTCCCTCCATCCTCCTCCCCCCCCCCGAACCCCCTGCTCCCCCTCCCCTCACCCCTCCTGCCCCATCCCCCCGTGCCTCCCGCCCCGATTCCCAGAGTCCTTTCTTGTGCATGCCTGACTCTCCTCTGGGCCCTCCTCTCCGATGACGTACAAGGACCCAGTGGCATTTCCCTGAACCCCTTCCTGTGTTCCCCTTAAGCATAGGAACACTACTGTGGCTGCCAATCCCTTGCCTCCAAGGATCTTGGTGCCTTTAGCAGATGCTAGACTTTGTGAGGTCAATAGTGTGTTGGACATTGCGCCGGGCATGCAATGTCCAATTATGATTGCTTTGGCCCTAACTTGTGTGGAGTATCTTGCAAATCATTGCTCCTCCCATCCTTTTGCTCTTACACTCTTACCGCCCCCTCTTCCGCAAATGTCCCTGAGCTTCAGGATGGGGAGAGATTAGTCTGGCCTAGTTCTAGGTGGTTGATATAGAGTCTCTGAAGTTCTGGATAGTGGTTCATTGATTTTCTTTGGCAGTTTTGTTGCTCCTGTAATGCCCTTCACTCCATCATGATGGGCACTTTATGTCACCCCCTGGCCAGAGACAGAAAGCTGTTAAACTGGAGTCTTATTATAAGAGCACATTCAAGGGTATATGTAATACTTATACCCAAAAGTGGAATCCCAGGGTCATATGGCGTTAGGCAATGAGAGGGGTCAATCACCCATTTGCAAAATGGTTACTTTTTAATCTGCCGGACTATATGCCCTCCCCTTCTGGTGAGTTCATATGAATTGGGGATACTTTTTAATTAAAAGCCTTTCATATCCTGGCTCCTGAGACTGGGAGGTGGTGCTGGTGTGAGGGTCTATGAGATCAGTTTGAGGGCTGTGGAAGAGAGAAAACTGGGTAACATATAGAGCCACCAATCCCTCTAGACAAAGGCTGCAACCTGAGGTAATTCCAGGGAATAAAGTTCCTGATGGGGCTGAAGGTACACTTGACTGGTTATCACTAGGTGAGATCCCTGTTCATGTGGGAGCAGAAGACAGTAGAGGAAGCAAATCAAAGCATTACTGAGAGACACTGGCATGAGAGATGTCACCAGTCCAGCAAGAACTGTTTGCAGGAAAGCTAAGAAAGGAGCTGATTGTTCAGTCCCCTCAGGACTGAAAGGGGTCTTTATTGGCTGTACTGAGCTCTATGGTGTAACATGTTTATGAGGAAGGAGAAACTTACAAGAGCTGAATCACTTTGCTGTTATGTAAAACTGGTATGAAAAAATGCATAAACAAGGGGATTGGAGAAGAGTAGAGAAGACAAAGGAGTCAGTTTGGGCCACTTGAACGCAAATGTGGCAAGATTTGGTTGCAGTGGAGTTTCTAGGAAAAAAATTAACAGAAGGTAAAATGCTGAGCTAGTGAACTTCAAGAAGGCTTTGAAGTCTGAATAACAGGTCATGGGAGAAAAGATTAAGTTTACCTACGGGTGAGCAGTTATCAACCCAGAGTATATGGTGTGTTTCTTCCTTGTAAAAAAAGTATACTAGGGGTGATGATTGTTGCGCAGCTTGAGACCCTTTCAGCACCCAACTGTGGCTGATCCAAAGACAGCAGCCATGGTGCTGATCTGGAGCCTGTCATAACTGTGGAACTGGTTCCAGCGTCAAGCACACCAAAGTAGCGTGTGGCCCTATTTCCCTTTGGGGAGCCAAGTGAACTGGTGAAAACTAGCCTCACTGAAAATGTCTGCAGTGCAGAGATGTACAGTAGCCCAGAGGTGATGGTGTGCTTCTGTAAAAAATGTTTTGTTCTATGATGTTAACCTTTGAGGGTTTTGAAGATTTGTAAAGACATCTGAAGAGCAGTAAAGACATGCTAAGGAGTTCAAATGAAGGCTCTGTGCATAAATGGGAAAGCCATAAAGATGGTGAGTTAAAAATTCCAGTAACAGGTGTTGGACACCTCGCTGGGAGTTCAGTTTGGAAGGCCCGGGGACTTTCACAACCACGAAGGATACTGTCATATTGGTTGTATTCCAGAAGTAGATGGTAAATGTCTACTGCTGATGGTACTCCAGGCTTTGGGTACGGGATGTGGAAAAATCAAGTTGGAACTGAATAGGAAGTGTCTTTCCTGTTGGCTGCCCTTCACAGTGCCAGGAAGCACCATATAAGCTGCTGGGAGATAATTATCTGTCACTGATGGTTCTGCTTGGCTATGGACCCTGGATGCTATGCCTTCAACATGCCAGGGAAGATGTTCTCAATGGTGTACTAATGTTACAGCTGTTGTGGGTTGCAAATAACTGCTTTGGATCTGGATTTCAGGTCTATTCCATGGGAAGGAATTCACATCTAGTACTAAAAGCCTAGGATGGGGAGATCATAAGCTCCTTTGAGGATGCAGCTAAGATTGTTTTATTAAATAAATGTAGTCTGTTAAGCGACCTTGTAAACATTTGTGCTTATGTGCATAGATTCCCAGGAGCTGTCAACTTCAGTTGGTTTAGAGAAAAACTCTTTACAATGGTGGTGTAATGCTGAGGCTCATAACCAGTCTAGCTCCTGAGAATGAATAAAGAAAATAATCACACATCTGTATCGCCCCCTCCAAGACTCAGGCAACATTGCAGATGAGGGGGCAGAAAGAATGAGAGAGTCAGAGGAGCAGTGGAGTGTTGTGATTTCCTTCAAATTCAAACATTTTTTTCCGGAGGGAAGGAAGGAAGTGCATAAAACTCAGGAGCTAAATAAAACTGACAAGTCTCAGACAGTGGAAACTTACAAGAGTCTCTAGGCTTACCCCACCCAACTTTATGTGAACAGTAATAATTGCTTAGGGAAGGAGGCTCCACCAGACCAGCCATCTCCATAAGGTGTATAGGGTTCTGCAGGGATGCAGCTGTCCTTGAGTGATCTGTACCCTGTAAGTAATTCCTCACTCTTAACATCTGCAAATAGTTTATATACACTCACTAGGTTATTCAGCTAAACTTGACGTAGGAAGATGACTTTCCCTTTTTTCTGTCATGAGTGCTCTGTCTAGGATGAATAGATGTCTTTCCATAGCTCCCAGGAAAATGTTGTACCACAGTTGCATCTATGGGGCTGCATGGAACCTCAGCTATTTGACTGGCCAAGAAGATTTTTTGCAAAAGACACAGAAAAGCCATTGTCCCTTTCTTAAGAGTTCATTGAAGTGGGCGCTTACTCTGAGAGGAAAGCTGTCTGCTTAGGAAATTCTAGAAAATTCTGTGCAGCCAATTGTAGCATGTACGTCAGCCCAGTGGTATCCCTGGCTACTGTCCACATTGTCCCCTTGAGAGTGTTTTCCCTCACAATGGTTCCTGTGGTCATTTTCACCTCCTGAGTGTGTTTTCCTCCACAAAGGTGCCACTGGTCTGGTTGTTAGCTACAGGTACCAACTTGACCATCTGGACACATTTGTATGGAATTAATAGTTGACTTAAGTCCTGATGAGCCCTGCAGATCAATGTCTAATTGATGAGGGAGGACTCATCTCATCGTGGGCAAGATGTTTTCCTGGGCAGGTAGGTAAGATAGAGGGAGGTGGTTCAGAGGGTTGGCATACTTTGGCTCATCAGCTTGCTTTGGGGATTCCCAGGCTCTTCCTTCCAGGACTGGAATAACAAGCAAGCACCCACAGCTACCCAACATTTTTACTTGTGATCTAGAAATCTGAACTCAGCTCATTTTACTTGTGAGGCAAAGGCTCTAACCCTCGTTTCTCTGAAGTCAATGGTTTCATTTAAATCAATTCCTCTTTGGCTGCAGAGATAGTCCAGGGGTTAAACCTTTGCCTTGCAAGCAGAAGGACCTGAATTTGGGTCCTGGGTCCCATGTAAAAACACTGAGTGAAAATGTACTTCTGGCCCTGGAAAGCACAACTTGGAAAACCCCAGAGGAAAGATATAAAGAGGTAGATCCATCCAGGATGATCCCTGAAGTCATCCTTGGGGCTCCAAAAGCCATATTCTCACATACACACACACACACACACACACACACACACACACAAATGTACGCATGCACGCGCACACACACACACACATACACACACACATATACACACACACATTTACATGTTCCCACTGATACCTATACACTTTAAGAAAAAAAGATAAGGACTTTTCAAGAAAAGGTAATAGAGTAGTGTCTCTTTTACTTTTGTAAATCCTTGCTATCACTTGCTATATGATTGACTGTGGCCCATCTGTAATCATAAATTCACAATGTAATCAAATGTGAGACCAGGAGTGGGGTGATGTCTGAGATCAGAAAGTCAGACACCATCTAACCCCAAGGAAGTCTCAGCTCTGAGCTCACTCTTTTCCTGAAGGGAGCTTTGCTGCTTGCTTAAACACAGTTTTGAAACTTTTGCCTCCTTGCGACTCAATTCTTATCTTTTCCCAGGGCAAGCCATTCTTTGCCCACCACAGGGGACAAACAGAGGTTCATGTGTCACTGCTACACTCACGAGCTTCTTTCAGAAGCTCCTCCTCTCTCAGCAGACACAACCTGAAGAGGGATCTGAAAACTGTCAATGTGGTTTTTAAGTCCCAGCTAATCTCAAAGAGCCTGGTTGTCTTCTCTGTTTTGTCTAAACTTCTAAGCATTTCTTTCCTGATACTGTCTTTTTTCCCCTCTTTTTCTAAATAGTACCTTCTTCACCATATGACCTTCTTCAATCTCAATGCATGTTCTTCTTAGGTGGCTGACAGGATTCCCAGCTTGCATTCACAGTCTCTGGTCTTATATTTTTCTGCTATAAAGTGGACATAAACATTCTCAACTCTTTTCCTGTTCGAGAGTTAGAATAAATGGACCCCCAAATCCCTAAGACTCAAATCACTACCTAAAGGTTACTGATGTTACTCTCTGTCCTAGTTAGGCACAGATGTCAACTTGACAGTTGAAGGTTTGAGCTCTGGGCACATTTGTAGAGAATTAATGGTTGAGTTAAGCCCAGTGCAAAACTGCACGAGTTTGTCTAGCTGATGGGGAAAGCCCAGCCCAGGGTAAGTGGGACCAGGTCCTGGAATAAAACACAGAGAATTTGTTGAGGAAGTTGGCATGCTTGTGTACACTTGGCCAGACATGTAGGTCTGGCAAGTAAGGATTGACCCTCTCTTAGCCATTACGTAGAGATGATGTGGCCAGTTCCCTTGGCCCTGGTGTTGGTGTGAGATCTCCTATCAATCTGGACTTAGAATTGTAACCACCAGACAGTTGTAAAAGAATTAACACTTTGTTTTCTTAAGCTGTTTAATGGTGATTTATCAGCTACCATGCAGGCAAGCTGCAACATACTGTAAAAAAAGAAAAATCCATCTAGATTACCCCGTGAGAGTTAAGATTAATGTGCTAATGAATATTTTATGTAAAGGATTATATAGTACAGTAGTAATTAGGGTATTTAAGCTTTTGTATAGATACCCCTTGAAAGTTACTTGTTTACACTTTGCATTTTCAAATTGAAGAATTTTTTTTCAGTGCTTGCCCAGGGCCTTGTGTTTGCTAGGCAAGTGTTCTGCCTCTGTGATTTTTTTTAATTCCATTTCTTTCACATTTCTTTTATTTAGTCATATTTTCCTTTATTTTGTGTGTCTGTCTCTGTGTCTCTGTGTGTAATGGGCACTGTGTGTGTACCTGTGATGAACTAAGAGAATCACACTGAATTGTGCTACCTTTTTCTTGCATTGCTCTGGAATTTCCCAGGGTCTACCTTCCAGGGCTGGAAGTATAAGCCTCCACTAAAATGGAAATTAAATCTATCCTGAGATATTTCATCCTAGTCAGAACAGCTAAGATCCAAACAAAACAACAAATGCTGAAGAATATGTGGGGAAAAAAGAACCTTCCATACTTTTCTGGTGGAAATGCCCCTGATCAGTTTGGAGGTTCCCAAAAATAATCAAAAATTGAAATACCATCCAACCCAGCTATATACCACATCTGGGAATATTTCTAAAGAACACTACATCCTGCTACAGAGTCATGTGTACATTCATGTTTATTGCAACTTGATTTACAATAGCAATGTAATGGAATTAAAATGAATAAATGAAATTTGCTGAAAAACAGATGGAGTCAGAAGAAATCATACTGATTGAAGCACCCCAGGCATGGAAAGTCACACACTGCATGTTCTTGCATATAAGTGGTTTCTAGCTGTAAACATGTAGACTAATGTAGTCAAAGAGGAACTTATATAACACCAACAAACTGTGAAGGAACACGAATTAGAGGGTGGAGATCCCTACAGGTAGAGACAGTACAACATGGGCAAATAGATTGATAAGGTATTTACAAGAAAAAAATTTTAAAGGGGAAGAAAAAACTGGGATAGGAGACAATAAGGAGGGGAGTTAGCCTTTGGTATCTACTAACTAACTTCTAAAACCCCCAATGTTAGGGAACTCGTGCCTGATACGGTATATTTTTCAAATAATAGTGGAAGGGAAGAAAATGGACAGTAGGTAGGATCAGATATGTTAATATTAACTGTTCATACCTGATAATAAACTGCCATCTAAACACCTCTCACTTCCTTAGATAAGAAAAGATCTCAACACTCAACCAAGTTGCATTTATTGCATTGGAAGATGATGAAGCAGAAAATCACAACTAATCAGAATGGATTGTTTAGTATTGTGAAAGAACATGGCTACCAAACTGGCCAAATATACTCAGTAGAATTTTATCAATATTGAAGGAGAAAGGAAAACTTAGCAAGTCACAAAGAGGCTGAATAAAATTATCAACACTAATCCAATCATCCAGCAAATACTTGAGGGAATATTTAAGACTGAAGAAAAACACACACACATCTAAAAGTCTGCATAGGAAAATGATGATAAGATTTGTCAAGCAAAGAGGAATAATAAAAGAATCACTGAAAATTAGCAAAGTAATAGATATTAGTAAATACCTTTTAATAAGGATACTAAGAAATTACATCATTTCCCTTATTACAAGTAACAAACCCAAACATTGGTTTAGGAAAGAGATCCTCCTCCTTGTTTCAAATAAGAAACACATTTTGTCATTTAAAACAGACAATATCTTAGGGCAAAAGGATACAAATAGTTGTTCCAGGTAAATGGAAACAGGAAATAGTCATCAACATTTTAAAAATTTATATTTATTTATTTTTCCCCAATCATACAAGCTCAATAGGTACCCTGTCCCTTCCCTTCCTCCACCCTTCCCCAGTCCTCCTGGCACCCTCCTCCATTTTCCCCTTCCTTTTACCCCTTTCATTCACCTTCTTCCAATGCTTCCACCTTCCCCCCTCTCATCACCTGGGGCACCCTTTCGTGTGAATGCCAAACTTCCCTCTGAGTCCTACACTCTAGTGAGATGAAAGGACTAAGTAGCATAGCCTAGAGCCCTTTCTTGGGCTCCTGTTTAGTATGGGTACCCTATTATAACTGTTAATCCATTGCTTCTAAGGATTCTACTGCCTGTGATCCATGCTAGACATTGGGGGATCGTTGACAAGTTAGTCATTGTGCAGGTCATGCAACGTCTGATTATGGCTACTGCAGCCCTAACTTGTGTTAAATATCTTGCATATCTTTGGTTCTCCCCATCTTTAGGCTCTTACAATCTTGCCACCCCCTCTTCTGCACATTTCTCTGAGCTTTAGGATGGGGAGAGATTTGGCTGGTCTGGTTCCATGAGATTAATGTATGGTTTTTGGTGTTCTGAATTATGGTTTACTTTTATTTTAAGTTTTGCTGTTCCTGCACCACTCTTGGCACCATCCTGATTGGTAATTGAGGTGACCTCCTAATCAAAGATACAAGGCTGTTTAAATGAAGATCTTACTATAAGAGGATATTCAAAGGTATATGGAATAAAGGTAGGACACCACAGTGAGGGGGGTCAGTCTCCCATTTGCAGGATGGTTATCATCTATTTGCCAGTCTCTGTACTCCCCAGATTAGTTAGATCAAACCCCCTCAGTTGCAAGTGCCCTGGAAGGAAAGTGAGAGTGAGCTTAACCAGATGTCTCACTACTTACTTGCAATAGTTGATGGTGACCTATTTTCTCTACTGAAGCATGCTCCCCTCTCTCCTAAGCATCACCATTTTATCATCAGAAAAAATACATTTAAAATATAATCAGAAGAGACAAAGAGGGTTACTTGAGACACAACACAAACAAATTCATAACTCAAATACTACCAAATAGTAAGATACAGATGAATACCAACCAAGTAAAAATTAGTGATTTTCAATCCCAACTCCAATCATTAGACTGAAAAAAATCCAGTCACACTTAAACAGGGAAACAATCAAATTTAATGACATCATAGATCCAACAAACTTTACAGATTTTCTGTAGAACCTGCAGTACAAATGCTATGAAAAACACATACCTAAGCAGTCTATAGATTTTTCTGCAAAATATAGCATACATAGGCTATAAAGAAAGTTTTCACAAATTACTAAGTCATAGCTATACAGGTTACTGGGGGGGAATCACAAGTGACCACATGTACAATGTCAGGGAAGTGGTTCAGCAATGAATTCAAACAGCCAAAACCTTGCATGGATGAATGAATAAGTACATAAATGATTTTATTGTCTTTTAAACAATAAAATTTCCAGTAAGATAGCCCAGCAGGCAAAATGCCTGCTCACAAACTTGGCGGCTTGAGTTTGATCTCCAAGAGCCCACGTGGTGGAATGAGAAAACTAACTTTTGAATGTTACCTTCAAACACCCACCCTTGCACCTTTCTTATTCACTCACACACATACTCTTTCTCTTTCTACCTCTTTGTATCATTTTTCTTTTTCCCCCTCATATATAAATTTTTAAGTTTAAAAGTAAAATCAACAGCTCTAATCTCCAAATATTTTTCAATAAGTTTTCCAACTTCTGCAAATTGCCTGCCAATTCTCTATAGTCTGGTGAGAATACTGATTTTACAAACATCCTTGCTTTCCATACATTGCTTAATAAGTTCATTGCCAGTATATGGTTTTGATTTTTCACCATTTAACATGCTAGTACATAACTAAATTTTACCAGGAGAATCCAAGTTTCAATCTGCAAAAATAAAATAATTCTTGTTCATAAGACAAGAATTTTTTTATTAAATTTATTTATTTATTTTTTCCACTCATACAAATTTACTAGGTACCCCAGTCCCCTCCTCCCTCTTCCCTTCCATGGATCCCCTTGCTCCTTCCCCCCTTTTTCCTTCTTTTCCCCATCCCTCCTTTTCTCCCAGTGCCCCCTCCCCCCATCCCTGGAGCATCCTCAAGTGTGCATTTCAAAATTCTCTATAGGTCCTCCTCTCTGATGAGGTATAAGGACTCAGTGGCATTTCCTAGAACTCTTTCTTGTGTTCCCCTTAAATATAGGAACACTATTGTGGCTGTGAATCCGTTGCCTCTAAGAATCCTAGTGCCTTTAATCCATGCTAGACTTTGGGGGGGTCAATGATATGTTGATCATTGTGAAGGTCATCCAAAGTCTTATTACAATTACTTCAGTTCTGACTTGTAGATTATCTTGCATATCATTGCTTCCCCCCATCTTTAGGCTCTTACAATCTTACCAACCCTCTTCTGCAAGTTTCCCTGAGCTTTTTTTTTTGAATATTTTTTTTAAATTTATTTTTTAATCTTTTTTAAAAATAAATTTATTAAATTAACATTTTTATATACATGCTCCTTTCCTTTCTCATTCCCTCTTCCTTTCTTTTCCTTCTACTCTCATCTCATCACACCCTCCTTCCCATCCTTATGTGGGTCCAGTCTACTCCCTCCTATTTTCCTGGAAACAATCTTTTATACCCATTGAATATGGCATCATACTGCCATTTCAAAGTATAGTTTTTGAAATATTTCCAATTCCTTTCTTTTAAGAGGAGCAATTCAATATTTCCCTGAACAAAAAAGTCATCTATCCATTTTTCATTGAACATTATTTTCATATTTCTTTTTTTTTGCAGTTCTTTGGGAAAGGTATAGAACCTTAGTTGGGATCTAAATGATAACATTAGATAAGATGCTATATCTACTATTATTATAAAAAGTAATTGACAGGAAAATGAAAAGAAGATGTGGTTCATCCACATCTCTGGTGCCAATGTAGTTCAAAACAGAAGGGCAATTGTAACACATGATCGGTGGATGAATTATGACTGAGGTATGGAATGCCTTTGATAATAATATGACTTTGATAAAAATGTTTACCTGTCTTCTACACATCTTCAGATACTTATCATATCTGAGACAATAGGTTAAAACTTTATGGAGAATTCATGCTTTTCACTTGCCTGGTAACCTCGACCACATGTCATGTGTAACAGGGCCAATTTGAATATCAGCACCCACAAGACTCCACACAATACATTGCACAACTGAAGCCATGAATCAACATAAGCAACAGAAGTGTGCCTGTGTTCATTTTACATGACACTATGACACAATGCTATTGTCTATGGAGTCCATGCTTGAGAATTGTACAATAAACATGCAAAAAATAAAATCCACATATTAAGTAAAATTACATTCACAGCTACTTTGGCTATAAATGGCCCATTAGTAATGGGTAAGACACTCATGCTCTAGATTGTCAGTCATTTCCAGAGAATGGAATATGTAGCGGAACCCACTCATCAGGGAGGCACGTCATTTCACACCTTGCATAGCCTTCTGTGGGATTCATTCCAAGTCTTATACGAATCAGCATTAGCTGCTTGTCTTTTTACCAAGAACAAGACAACTCACCTGCTACTGTTACCACAAGATGTACCATTCCATACAAATAGGGGAGGATTGATGTTTTGGTATTAATACCTGTACATACTCCAACACCACAGAAATTAATTTCAATTGTGGGCATCATTACCCACAGTGGGAATGATGTGACCACTCCTCCAAAGCTCACCTATGTTTCTGCTGTGCCCCACCTGAGCACCAAAGGCTGCATGTGCTTTCCATTGAGAAATAAACAAATGTGTCTTCATTATACATTGCTCACCAATGTCAGACCAAAGAATCAGACTGATTCAAGTGTAGCTTGTGAATGAATGAGTTTAATGAGGGTACTTACAGGAGCCTGATTGAGTGGTTAATTGTAGGAATGTGGGCACCATATGTGTCATTTAAACATTCAAAGAGAGGAAAATGTCACTGCCCCAGCAATTGTTAAGTGTATTTTCTCATTTTTCTGCCCCAGAGTCACCCAGACCAGGGCAGATTCCCTGATCCTCAGGTCCACACTCCAGACCCCAGGTCACCTGTATGCACCACCAGCAGGCAGTCTGCCTTCCAGCACTGTTGAAGGCCCGTAGGCCATGCTCCATGTCCCAGGTGATGTACGTGTTCCACTAGCCACTCTACATTTTTTCCCTGGACCCAGACTAGGGCAGATTCCCTGTTCCTCAGAATTCAAGAGAGTCTAGAGAAAACCTAAGCAAAACTCTAAGACAAGCACATTCTTCTGAAGTCCTCTAAAATCATCCCGTCACATGTGAGAGAATCTTCACATTCAGCTCAAAGATAATTAAATGCTTTTTACCAACATATTCCTCTCAATTATTAGTCAATGTAGTTTAACATTTCCATATAGTCACCCAAAAACCTATACAACTTCAGGGACTATACCATTCACCCTCATATATCACCAAAGAAATAAACATAAAAAGTTTACTACCATATTAATTTTCACTCCCTTCCACTAAACCTGATTTAATTGATATATCAGTAGTCCAGTAGCCTCATATAAGAAATAACACCAATATCAGACAAGTATAACCAACTCCAAGGCAAACAATAGTAATCACTGCTCAAGTGTAGTAATACTGTCTAACTCAGTTCAGTCAAAAACACACAGAAACAAAATGAAGGTCATAAGAGATAAAAGAAAAATTCCCAGGTCACAGTACAAATCCATGAGTAACAAAAACCAAGACAACAAATCTCCTACCATAAGAATTAACACCATAATGATAGATGCCAACCAGAACAAAGTCACAGAAAATAGCCAAGAAAGCCATACCCAAGGTAATGATTTTCAAAGCCTGATGTTTACTATGATCAAAAAAACCAAAGAGGAAATCCAGGAGGAGTTACATAACCATATCAATGACTTTGAACAGGCACACAACAGGCACTTGGAGGAGATGAGAAAAGCAGTTGAAGAAACAAAAATTGTCATAGAACAGTTAAAATAATCTCAAGCAGTGTTTAAACTTGAACTAAAAGACAAGCTACCTTCAACCCATAACTCAACAGAGAATCTTATCAGCAGAACTAATGAAGCAGAAAATGGACTATCAAATCTTGAAGACAAAGTGGAAGAACTAACCAGTTCAATGGAAGAGGTTGTTAAAGGCCAAAAAGATACTTGAGAGGAAAATCAAGCATTATGGAACATCTTGAAGAATCCCAATATGTGCATTCAGGGAATACCAGAGCAAGAATCCCAAAATAACACAACTGAGGAAACTTTTCAAATAATCATAAAGGAAAACTTTCCACATCCAAAGAGAGGCCCATCCAAATACAAGAGGCATTCTGAACCCCAAACAGATATGACCAAAATGGAAACTCACCACAGAAAATAATGTTTAAAATATTATACATACAAGACAAAAAGAATGTGCTGAGAGCTTCAAGAGGAAAAAAAGTCACTTTTAATGGTAAACCTATTAAAATAACATGATTTTTCAATGGAAACCATAAAAGCCAGAAGAGATTAAAGAGATGTACAACTATTGAATGAGCATGTATGTCAAACCAGGCTGGTATAATCAGCAAAACTATCAGTCATGATCTAAGGTGAAAGAAAAATTTTCCACCATAAAGACAACTTGAAAAAAATGCTAGAAAAGTCATATTATGTTTACCTTGGCTCTAACTTTGCAGGACATGCACAATGATTGACATATCAATGACCCCCAAAGTCTACCATAGATCACAGGCACTAGGATCCTTAGAGGCAAGGGATTAATAGTGTTCCCATACTAAAGGGGACCACAAGAAAGGGCTCTAGGCAATGCTATTGAGTCTTTCCTTACGCCTCATTAGAGTGGAGGACACAAAGGGAAGTTTGACATTCATACTAAAGTATGCTCCAAGGATTTGGGGGAAGAGGGGGACACTGGGAGAAAGGGAGGGAGGAGGTGAAAGGAAGGGGAAAAGGCGGGAGGGAACAAGGGGGCCAGGGAGGGGTGGAGGGAGGGAGGGGACCAGGGTAACTACTAAGTTTGTATGAGTGGAAAAAAAAGAATAAAAATAATATTTAAAATGAAAAAAATATGACTATTGTAAAAACATTCTGAATATTATATTAAAAAGTGTGATATTATCTTGGGCCCACCCAAAAATTACCCCAGGGCATAGCTGAGCACATGGGACCAAAGATGACACTGAGAGCTAGTGTCCTGGGCATAACTCTGATCACATTATAGAGAGCCCTAATTGGCTTTCAGGAATTGACCTGCCTTCTGTACTGAGATACGTACAGCCTGACCTGTAGGGCCTGGATGTTGTGATGACCGTTGACACAATTGACTGCCCATTTTGTGCCCTGTGGTCCTTTGTCTATATAAGCTGTTGTTACCCCCCAATAAATCGAGATTTGCTCTAACAAACTCCCCACCTATTTCTGAATCTCTGGGGAGTTGAGGAGGAGGAGCAGGGGCTGGGCTTACCTATCTTTGTCCTGACAGTCTGGGAGTCCTAGTCCCCTAATATGTGAGTGTGTGTGTGGAGAGATGCCATGTGATGAGCAGAGAACTCTACAATCTGGTGCCCCATGTGAGGAAATTCCTAGATTGGTCAAAGCGAATCGAGTATCTAGGTAAGTTTCGACCTTTACTATGGGTGACTCAACTTGCAAGCTTGACTCAGTACCAACAGCGCTGAGATCTGTATTAAGAAGCCATGGTTTAGAGGTTACAGACTTTGCCATTACAGAGACTTGGCAAATGGCCCTTGAATTAGAACCTTGGATTCATTCCTCACATGTACTCTCATCAACCACCTGGAATCGGGTGGGGAATCTAGCCAGGAAGCAGGAGGAGCATTTTGGGATGTCCCCTCCTTCAGGATTTTACGACATTATTTTTGTGCTTGAGGCAGTGTTCCTTCACGATCCAATCCAGCCCCCATAGGAGACTAAGGTAGAGGCAGAGCAGTCAAAGGGGAAAGAGGAGGAGAAGGAGGAGCCAGAGTAACTTCATACTTGTAGCACGGCTCCAGGGTGCCTGGAGCCAAAAGCGAGCCATTCTGGGTGCCTCTCCATAGAGCCATGGAGGGCAGGGATTTCGCTGGGCCATGCTGGGACAGGGATTCTGCCAGGCCACCTTCAGGAAACTCATCTCACAACAAAAGATAGGCACAACTTAAAAATGAAAGGCTTGTCCAAAATCTTGCAAGCTAATGGAATCAGGAAAAAGCCAGGGGAGCAATTATGCTTTCAGACAAAGTGGACTTCAAACCAAAGAAAATCATAAGAGACACAGATGGATACTACATTTTAGTCACAGGTACAATTCACCAGGAAGACTTCACAATACTGAACATATATGCACCCAATACGGGCCCCTCCACATTCATTAAGAAAACCCTACAGCCTCTAATGCAAGAAATCAACCCACAAACGATAATCCTTGGGGACTTCAACACCACCCTCTCAACATGGAATAGAGCAACAGGTCAAAAGCTTAACAGAGACACTTTGGAACTTAATCAAACCCTTAAAGAAATGGACCTTACAGATCTCTATAGAACTTTTCACCCACGTACCAAAGAATACACATTTTTCTCAGCAGCACACAGAACTTTCTCCAAAATAGACCATATATTGGGCCACAAAACGAATCTACACATATACAAAAAAGTTGAAATTCTAACCTGTGCCCTATCAGACCACCACGGCCTAAAGCTGGACATCCACAAAACAACAAACAAGAGAAAATACACTAACTCCTGGAAACTTAACAATATGATACTGAATGAGAACTGGATTCAGGAAGAAATTAAAAAGGAAATTCAAGATTTCCTGAAAGCGAATGATAATGAAAATACAACTTACCAAAATCTTTGAGACACAATGAAAGCTGTCCTAAGAGGTAAGTTCATAACTCTTAATGCCTACATCAAAAAAATGGAAACATCAGAAATAAACAACTTAACAATGCAGCTTAAAGCTTTAGAGAAACTAGAGCAATCTGATCCCAAAAGTAGTAGAAGAGAGGAGATTAGCAAAATAGGGGGAGAAATATCTGAAATCGAGGTTAAGAAAACGATAGAAAAAAATCAACCAGTCAAAAAGCTGATTCTTTGAAAAAATCAATAAGATTGATACACCCCTAGCTAAATTAACCAAAAGCAAGAGAGAGAAAACACAAATTAACAAAATTAGAAATGAACATGGAGTTATCACTACTGATACCCAAGAAATCCAGAAAATTATAACATCATATTTCAAAAACTTACACTCTGTGAAGTTTGAGAACACAAAAGAGATGGATGAATTTCTAAGTAAACACAACTTACCTAAATTGAATCAGGAAGTTTTGAATTATTTAAATAGTCCCATAACATATAAGGAAATTGAAGAATTAATCTCAAATCTTCCCACCAAAAAATGTCCTGGACTAGATGGATTCAGCACAGAGTTCTACCAGACATTTAAGGAGTTAATAACACCAATACTAGTTAAACTGTTCCATCAAATAGCAAAGGAAGGAACACTACCAAATTCCTTCTATGACGCTAATATCATTTTAATCCCAAAACCTAATAAAGATTCACTTAAAAAAGAAAACTATAGGCCGATCTCTCTGATGAACACAGATGCAAAGATTCTCAAAAATTCTTAGCAAATCGGATTAAAAACATATCAAAAAGATCATTCACGGGGACCAAGTAGGCTTCATCCCCGGCACACAAGGTTGGTTCAACATACACGAATCAATAAATGTAATTCATCATGTAAACCAGTCCAAAGTCCAAGACCACATGATACTCTCGATAGATGCAGAAAAAACTTTTGACAAGATCCAACAGCCTTTTATGATGAAAACGCTAGAGACAGTAGGAATGGAAGGAACCTTTATCAATATAATAAAAGCTGTATACAACAAGCCCACAGCACGGATTATGCTCAATGGGGAACAATTGGAAGCATTCCCACTTCAATCAGGAAGTAGACAAGGCTGTCCACTCTCACCACTTCTATTCAATATTGTACTTGAAGTCTTAGCTGAAGCCACAAGACAAGAAAGGGACATAACATCCCTACTTGCAGATGACATGATCATATACCTGAGTGATCCCAAAAACTCCACCAGGAAGCTCCTGGAACTAATTGAGAAGTTCAGCAAGGTGGCAGGATACAAAATAAATGTGCAAAAATCAGTGGCCTTCCTATATGCCCAGAATGAAAGAAGTGAAAAAGCCTTGAGAGAAACAATCCAATTTATTATAGCCCCTAAAAAAATGAAATACCTTGGTATAAACCTAACCAAGGAGGTAAAAGACCTTTACAATGAAAACTGTAAAACCCTCAAGGAAGAAATTGCAGAAGACACCAGAAGGTGAAAAGACCTCCCGTGTTCCTGGATTGGCAGAATCAACATCGTAAAAATGACCATCCTACCAAAGGCAATATACAAATTCAATGCTATACAAATTAAAATCCCAAAGCAATTCTTTAAAGAAGTAGACCAAACAATCTCAAAATTCATATGGAGGCACAAAAGACTCAGGACAGCAAAGACAATCCTGAGTAACAAAAACACTGCTTCAGATATCACCATACCAAACCTTAGTCTATACTACAAATCCATA
This sequence comes from Typhlomys cinereus, assembly GCA_023101885.1. Taxonomy (NCBI): domain Eukaryota; kingdom Metazoa; phylum Chordata; class Mammalia; order Rodentia; family Platacanthomyidae; genus Typhlomys; species Typhlomys cinereus. Next base: position 252,757 of record JALPQD010000358.1, on the reverse strand, counting down.
GCCCCAGAATGGCTCTGGCCCCTCCCTCTCTACCTGCACTATTTGCTCCGGTGCGTGCTGAATTGGATTAGGAAGGAAAGCCATCTTGAGCGCAGAAATTGTGGAATAAAATTCCATGGAAGGCGGTATATTATGACTTTTTTCTCGCTCTCTGGCTAGACCTTCTATTTTACTCCACATGTCTCATGAAAATATGTTGGTGGCCCGAGCCCACGGAGCCAACTCAAGAGTCAATCTGGCAATGCCTGGATCAGAAATGTCAAACCTGCGACTCTTTAATATGGACTTGAGTGCTGATGGCACTGGATCCAGTCTGCACGTTGAATTCCCCATATTTCCCAAGTTTTCACTTACCCCAAAGCCTGCTTAGCTTCATCCGATTTCAGAAGTATCCCTTCGTGGTTACCACTTGTGGGAACCAGTTCCCACTCACGCATCCATTCACTCACTCAAATACATAGCTGATGGCTCTGATGAAAGCAGGTTCCAGCCATCCCCACCTCCACCTCTACCCCCAGAGACTCGGCACGGGACAGGGAGATTGTCAGAAGCAGATCTCTATTGGGGGGGGGGAGAAAAGGAACTTTTATAGACAAAGGCTACCAAGGCGTGAAACAGGCATCCAATTGTATCACAAGGTCAACACATCCTACAGGTGCTAATGGCCAAGTTCAATGTCACTCAGCACAGGAGGCAGGTAGATACCTGAAAGCCAATTAGGGCTCTCTGTGAAGTGATCAGGTTATGCTCAAGACCCTTGCCCTCAGAGCCATCTTTAATCCCATGTGCTTGGCCATGCCCTGGGGCAAATCCTGGGCGGGCCCAACAGAATACCATGGATTTGTATTTAAAAATTGCATTTTTAAAGATTTTTGTGATGAACTTCTGATCCATAATATTGGCCTACTGTTATTATTCTATATAGTATATAGACACACAGAAACACACATACACACACATATATATATTCTACTGAATCGGTCATCTGGTGTATTGATTGAAACTTGTTATTAATATGAAAAAATTTGACTTATAAATAAAGTTTGTCATTGGTCCAGCTCTCTGATTTCCTATATTCACTGTTCAATTAAATAAAATTCCTGTCTGTCCTCAATCCATATCTGATGTTTCTGATCTGGGTTTCAGAAACCCATCTCTGTATGCAGTGCAAATTGCATGCCTGGATTCAGGAAAAGTGCATAGAAGGGAAAGGATACCTGTTGTTTTGATTGTGTCACTTGCCCAGAGAACAAAATTTACAATGGAACAGGTAAATTCATATGTTATATCCGGGGCATCCTCTATTTTACACAATGACTTAGAAAAGGGAATGGAAAAGAATGCCATCAAAAAATGTTCTCTTTCTTAAGTCAGACATCTAACTTCTGCTATCAATATTAGGAAAAAATAAAATGTGGAAAAAGAAAGAAAAGTTAAGTATATATCAGTAATAAAAGTGTTATATATGTAGGATAATATTCATAAAATGGTTTTTGTTCATATACTTAAATATCTAATGATAAAATGCTCATGGAGTGTTACTATTGCTATAAATAAGAATTGGAATGCTTTTTTAAATTTACCTTTCTTTTTTTCCCAAATCCTAAAAGCTCAATATGTACCCTAGTCTTCTCCTTCCTTCCATCCATCTCTAGTCTGCTCTTCCCCTTTTTCCCTCTTTTCCCCTTCCTTTCACCACTCTCCATTCCCTTCCCCCACTACCTCCCTCTTCTCCCTTCCCCTGAAGCATCCTTTTTTGTGAATGCCAAATCTCTGAGTCCTCCACCCTAGTGAGATGTAAGGACTCAGAGGCAAAGGCGGGAGCCCTTTCTTGGACTCCCCATTAGTATGGGAACACTATTTTAACTGTTAATCCCTTGACTTTAAGAGTAATGCTGCCTGAAACCTTCTCACATGTGATCCATGCTAGACTTTGGGGGGTCATTGATATGCCAGCCCTTGTGCAGGTCAGGCAAAGACCAATTCTGGCTGCTTCAGCCCTAACTTGTGTGGAGTATCTTGCATATCATTGGTCCTCCCCATTTTTAGGCTCTTACAATCTTAATTCCCCCCTTTTCCATAAGTTTCCCTGAGTTTAGGATGGGGGAGATATTTGGTCTTGTTCCAGGTGATTAATTTACATGTTCTGAATTATGTTTTGTTGTTTTCAGCTCTGCTTTTCCTGCACCACCCTTGGCTCCATCCTGATTGGTATCGAAGGTCACCTCCTAACCAAAGATAAAAGGCTGTTTGAATGAAGATCTTACTGTAAGAGGGGACTCAAAGTAAGTAGGACACAGCAGTGAGGGGTTGTTCACTGTCCCATTTGCAGGATGGTTACCATCTATCATCTATCACCCTGAATGGGAGATCAAATCTGTTCAGTCCCAAGTGACTAGGAAGGGAAGCGAGAGTGAGCCTCACCAGATGCCTTGCTACTAACATGCAATATTTGATGGTGACCTAGTTTCTCTTCTGAAGCATGATCCCCTCTCTCCTTTTTCTGGGGGAGCCCTCCTTCCCCTTCTATCCTGTTTATAATCTATGTGATTACACCAGGTATTGCAGAGATTTGTCTTTGAAGATATCATTAAGTGGATTACTACTAGTATCCATCTATTAGGGAGTACATACGGAGTCTAATTTTCTGTCTGGGTTACTTCACTCAATATAGTTTTTTCTAATTCCATCCATTTCCTGGCAAATCTCATTATTTTATCTTTTTTATGTCTGAGTAGCATTCCCTTGTATAGATGAACCACATTTTCCATATCCACTTGTCGAATGTTGGCATTTGGGTTGATTCCATGATATTTCTATTGTAAATAGTGCTGCTATGACCATGGTTGTGTCACTGTAGTGAATTTTTGTATTATGGGGGATTAATCCCAGAAGGGGTATAGCAGGGTCATATGTCATTTCAATCTTTAAATTTTTTAGAAATTGCTAAACTGATCACCAGAGTATTTATATAAGCCTGCATTCCCACCAGAAATGTAGGGGAGTTACCTTCTCTCCACATTCTCTCCAGCATTAGATGGTGTTTGTATTGTGGACATTTACCATGCTGACTGGGGTGAGATGAAATCTCAAGGAAGTTTTAATGTGCATTTCTCTGATGGCTAAGGATGTGAAGAATTCCTTAAGATATTTCTTACACATTTCAATTTAGTCCCTGGAAAAGTTTCTTTAGATTTCCCAGGCCCATTTTTTAATTGGGCCATTTTCCTCCTTGATGTTTAGTTTTTCAACTTCTTTGTGTACTCTGGATAATAGAGGTCTATCAGATATGTGGTTAGTGAAGATTTTCTCCCATTCTGTGTGTTGCCTTTGAGCTCGTGTTACAATCTCTTTATCTGAACAGAAGCTCTTTAATTTCATAAGATCCCATTTGTTCAGTGTTTATTCTAGTGACTGTGCTATTGGATTTCTATTTAGGAATTGTTGGCCTAGCCCAATCAGCTCAAGGGAGTTCCCCACCTTGTCAATTATGGTTTTCATAGTCTCTGCCCTAAAATTGAGGTCCTTGATTCATTTATAATTAATTTTTATGCATGGAGAAGTATGGATTGAGTTTCAGTCTTCTGCATGTGGCCATCCAGTTTTGCCAGCACCATTTGTTGAAAATTATGTTCTTTCCCATTGAATTCTTTTTTTTTAATTTTTAAAATTTTTTTATTAAAAATTTAATTATACATTTTAAAATTTTTTACCAGTTCCCTCCCTCCCCTCTCCTCCCCCTCCCCTTCCCCCAGTGCCTCCCCCCCAATTCCCAGAGAGTCCTTTATTGTGTACGCCTAACTCTCCACTGGGTCCTCCTCTCCGATGACATATAAGGACCCAGTGGCATTTCCATAAGCCCTTTCTCTTGTTCCCCTTAAGCATAAGATCACTACTATGGCTGTCAATCCCTTGCCTCCAGGGGTCTCGGTGCCCTTAACAGATGCTAGACTTTATGAGGGCAACAGTGCACTGGACATTGCGCAGGGCATGCAAAGTCCCATTATGATTGCTTTGGCCCCAACTATTGTTGAGAATCTTGCAAATCGTTGCTCCTCCCATCCTTTTGCTCTTACAATCTTACCGCCCCCTCTTCCGCAAATGTCCCTGAGCTCCAGGATGGGGAGAGATTAGGCTGGCCTAGTTCTATGTGATTGATATAGAGTCTCTGAAGTTCTGGATTGTGGTTTGTTGATTTTCTTTTGTAGTTTTGCTGCTCCTGCAATTCCCTTCACTCCATTCTGCTGGGCACTGTATGTCACCCCCTGGCCAGAGACAAAAAGCTGTTAAACTGGAGTCTTGTTGTAATAGCACATTCAAGGGTAGATGTAATAAGAGTAGGAAACCTCACTGAGGGAGGGGTCCATCACCCATTTGCAAAATGATTACTTTTTATCTGCTAGACTATATGCCCTCCCCTTCTGGTGAGATCAGGAAAGCGTCTGTGAACTTAACCAGGTTTCTCATTACTTACTTGCAGACCTTGATGGAGGCCTATTTTCTCTGCTGTAACATGGTCTCCTCTCTCCTTGTTTCTGGTGTGGCCCTCCTAACCCATCTCTCTTGTTCATAATCCTTGCAATTACTGTGTTACATAGGTTTACTTTTGAGTGTCTCAATGTGGGCTGGGTGAGTTTGGTACTAGGAGACACCTATTAGGGAGTACATACGGCGCTTAATTTTCTGGGTTTGGGATACTTCACTTAATATAATTCTTTCTAATGACATCCATTTCCCAGCAAATTCCAGTAATTCATCATTTTTGATGGCTGAGTAGTACTCCATTGTATAGATGTACCACAGTTTCCTTATCCACTCGTCAACTGTTGGACATTTAGGTTGATTCCATGACTTTGCTATTGTAAACAGTGCTGCTATGAACATGGTCAAGCTTGTGCTATCGAGTCGAACCTCTGCTGCATGGGGGGTTATTCCCAAAAGTGGGATAGCAGGGTCATACGGCATTTCAATCTTTAATTTCTTTAAGAATCTCCAGACGGCTCGCCAGAGTGGCTGTATGAGCCTGCATTCCCACCAACAATGTAGGAGAGTTCCCCTCTCTTCACATCCTCTCCAGCATTTGTCGTTGTTTGTATTGTGGATTTTTGCCATCCTGACCGGGGTGAGATGATATCTCAGGGAAGTTTTGATTTGCATTTCCCTGATGGCGAAGGAAGTGGAGCATTTTTTAAGATAATTGTTAGACATTTTAATTTCATCTCTGGTAAAGTTTCTTTGAAGTTCCAGGGCCCATATTTTAATTGGGCCAGTGTTTTCCTTGGAGTTTAATTTTCTAAGTTCTTTGTGCACTCTGGACAGTAGAGCTCTGTCAGATATGTGGTTAGTGAAGATTTTCTCCCATTCTGTGGGTTGCCTTTGAGCTCGTGTGACAATCTCTTTATCTGAACAGAAGCTCTTTAATTTCACAAGATCCCAACTGTTGAGAGTTGGTAGCAGTGATTGTGCCATTGGATGTCTGTTTAGGAAGTGTTGGCCTAGCCCAATCAGCTCGAGGGAGTTCCCTATCCTTTCAACTATGGTTTTTAAAGTCTCTGGCCTGATATCAAGGTCCTTGATCCATTTGGAATTAAGTCTTGTACATGGTGACAAGTACGGGTCCAGCTTTAATCTTCTGCATGTGGAGATCCAGTTTTGCCAGCACCATTTGTTGAAGATGCTGTTCTTTTTCCATTGGATTCTTTGGGCCCGTTTGTCAAAGACCAAATGGCTGTAACTTTGTGGGCTTATATCTGGGTCTTCAATCCTTATCCATTGATCTGTGTGTCTATTTTGGAGCCAGTACCAGGCTGTCTTTATAACTATGGATTTGTAGTATAGACTTAGGTTTGGTATGGTAATACCTCCAGCTGTGTTTTTGTTACTCAGGATTGTTTTTGCTATCCTGGGTCTTTTGTGCCTCCATATGAACTTTGAGATTATTTGGTCAACTTCTTTGAAGAATTGCTTTGGGATTTTGATTGGTATAGCATTGAATTTGTATATTGCCTTTGGTAGGATGGTCATTTTTACAATGTTGATTCTGCCAATCCAGGAACAAGGGAGGTCTTTCCACCTTCTGGTGTCTTCTGCAATTTCTTTCTTTAGGGTTTTAAAGTTTTCATTGTAAAGGTCTTTTACCTCCTTAGTTAGGTTTATACCAAGGTATTTCATTTTTTTAGGGGCTATAGTAAATGGGATTGTTTCTCTCAAGGCTTTTTCACTTCTTTCATTCTGGGCATATAGGGAGTCCTCTGATTTTTGCACATTTATTTTTTATCCTGCCACCCTGCTGAACTTCTCAATTAGTTCCAGGAGCTTCCTGGTGGAGTTTTTGGGATCCCTCAGGTATAAGATCATGTCATCTGCAAATAGGGATACTTTGATTTCTTCCTTGCCGATTTGAATCCCTCTTATGTCCCTTTCTTGTCTTATGGCTTCAGCTAAGACTTCAAGTACAATATTGAATAGAAGTGGTGAGAGTGGACAGCCTTGTCTAGTTCCTGATCGAAGTGGGAATGCTTCCAATTGTTCCCCATTGAGCATAATCCTTGCTGTGGGCTTGTTGTATACAGCTTTTATTATATTGATAAAGGTTCCTTCCATTCCTACTGTCTCTAGCGTTTTGATCATAAAAGGCTGTTGGATCTTGTCAAAAGCTTTTTCTGCATCTATCGAGAGTATCATGTGGTCTTGGACTTTGGACTGGTTTACATGATGAATTACAGTTATTGATTTGCGTATGTTGAACCAACCTTGAGTGCCAGGGATGAAGCCTACTTGGTCCCCGTGAATGATCTTTTTGATATGTTTTTGAATCCGATTTGCTAAGACTTTGTTGAGAATCTTTGCATCTGTGTTCATCAGGGAGATCGGCCTATAGTTTTCTTTTTTAAGTGAATCTTTATTAGGTTTTGGGATTAAAACGATATTAGCTTCATAGAAGGAATTTGCTAGTGTTCCTTCCTTTGCTATTTGATGGAACAGTTTAAGGAGTATTGGTGTTATTAACTCCTTAAATGTCTGATAGAACTCTGTGCTGAATCCATCTGGTCCAGGACATTTTTTGGTGGGAAGATTCGAGATTACTTCCTCAATTTCCTTATATGTTATAGGACAATTTAAATAATTCACAACTTCCTGATTCAATTTAGGTAAGTTGTGTTTACTTAGAAATTCATCCATCTCTTTTGTGTTGTCAAACTTCACAGAGTATAAGTTTTTGAAATATGATGTTATAATTCTCTGGATTTCTTGGGTATCAGTAGTGATAACTCCATGTTCATTTCTAATTTTGTTAATTTGGGTTTTCTCTCTCTTGCTTTCGGTTAGTTTAGCTAGGGGCGTATCAATCTTGTTGATTTTTTCAAAGAACCAGCTTTTTGATTGGTTGATTTTTTCTATCGTTTTCTTAGTCTCGATTTCAGATATTTCTCCCCTTATTTTGCTAATCTCTTCTCTTCTACTGCTTTTGGGATCAGATTGCTCTAGTTTCTCTAAAGCTTTAAGCTGCATTGTTAAGTTGTTTATTTCTGATGTTTCCATTTTTTTGATGTGGGCATTAAGAGCTATGAACTTACCTCTTAGAACAGCTTTCATTGTGTCCCAGAGATTTTGGTAAGTTGTATTTGCGTTATCATTCACTTTCAGGAAATCTTGAATTTCCTTTTTAATTTCTTCCTGAATCCAGTTCTCATTCAGCATCATAGTGTTAAGTTTCCAGGAGTTAGTGTATTTTCTCTTGTTTGATGTGTTGTGGATGTCCAGCTTTAGGCCGTGGTGGTCTGATAGGGCACAGGTTAGAATTTCAACTTTCTTGTATATGTGTAGATTCATTTTGTGGCCCAATATGTGATCTATTTTGGAGAAAGTTCTGTGTGCTGCTGAGAAAAATGTGTATTCTTTGGTGCGTGGGTGAAAAGTTCTATAGAGATCTGTGAGGTCCATTTCTTTCAGGGTTTGATTAAGTTTCAAAGTGTCTCTGTGAAGCTTTTGACCTGTTGATCTATCCCATGTAGAGAGGGCGGTGTTGAAGTCCCCAAGAATTATCGTTTGGGGGTTGATTTCTTGCTTTAGACGCTGTAGGGTTTTCTTAATGAATGTGGAGGGGCCCGTATTGGGTGCATATATGTTCAGTATTGTGAAATCTTCCTGGTGAATTGTACCTGTGACTAAAATGTAGTATCCATCCGTGTCTCTTATAATTTTTTTTGGTTTGAAATCCACTTTGTCTGATAGCATAATGGCTACCCCTGCCTGTTTTCTGCTTCCATTTGCTTGTAGAATTGTTGACCAGCCTTTTATTTTTAGAGCATGCCTATCTTTTGTGGTGAGATGGGTTTCCTGCAGGCAACAGATTGATGGATTGTGATTTTTAATCCAAGTTTGTAATCTGTGTCTCTTGATCGGTGAATTAAGTCCATTAACATTTAGTGTTATAATGGAGAAACTATTGTTAATTCCAGACATTTATTATGTTTAGTAGCTTTTATAAGTATATTGCTTCGCTTTTAATGGTGTTATATTTGCCTTCTGTTCTCCTGGATATGCCTGTTTTTTTCTTCACGCTTGAGTATCATTTCTAGCATTTTTGAAGGCCTGGTTTGGTGGCCATGTATCCCTTAAAGTTGTCTTTGTGCTGGAAAATTTTTCTTTCTCCCTCGATCATGACTGATAGTTTTGCAGGGTAAATCAGCCTGGGTTGACATTTTTGCTCATTCAATACTTGAAGTATGTCTCTCCAAGCTCTTCTTGCTTTTACTGTTTCGACTGAGAAGTCATTTGTTATTTTAATAGGTTTGCCTTTAAAAGTGACTTGTTTTTTCTCCCTTGAAGCTCTCAGCACCAGTTCTTTATCTTGAATGTGGAGTGTTTTAACTATTATTTGCCGCGGTGTGCTTCTATTTTGGTCGTATCTGTTTGGGGTGCGGAATGCCTCTTGTATATGAATGGGCCTCTCTTTTTTTAGATGAGGAAAGTTTTCCTTGATGATCGTTTGAAAAATTTCCTCAGGGGTGGTATTTTGAGATTCTTGCTCTGGTATTCCATGAATACGCATGTTAGGCTTCTTCAGGGTGTCCCATATCGCTTGGATATTTCTCTCAAGTATCTTTTTGGCTTTAACAACCTCTTCCATTGAGCTGGTTAGTACTCCCACTTTATCTTCAAGGTCTGAAATTCTGTTTTCTGCTTCATTAGTTCTGTTGATTAGACTCTCTGTGGCGTTCTGGGTTGAAGATAACTTGTCTTTTAGCTCAGTTTTAAACTCTGCTTGAGTTTGTTGTAACTGCTCTATGCCACTTTTTGTTTTCTTGCACTGTTTTTCTCAACTCCTCCAGATGTCTGTTGTGTTCCTCTTCAAAGCGATTGATTCGATTATGTAATTCCTCCCGGATTTCCTCTTTCATAGTATTGAACATGGTAATGATCATATTTTGAAAGTCGTTATCCTGGGTCAGGCTTTCTTGGCCTTTTTTCCGCGGGTTTGTTCTTGTTGGAGTCTAACATTATGGGATTAATTCCTTCAGTGGGAAATTTGTTTACTTGAGTGTTGCTTCTCATGGATTTGCACTTTGACTTTGGCATTGTTCCCATTGAATTCTTTTAGACCACTTTGTCAATGATCAAATGGCTGTAATTGTATGTACTTATACCTGGGTGTTCCACCCTTCTCCATTAATCTACATGTCTCTTTAGAGCCAGTACCAGGCTGCTTTTATTACTATGGATTTGTAATATAGATTCAGGTTTGATATGGTGATACCTCCAGCAGTGTTTTTTTTAAGTTTCTTTTATTATTTATTTATTTTCTGCTCATACAAATGTAATAGGTACCCCTGCCCCACCCTCCCTCCACCTCATCCTAGACCTCCCTACTTCCCCCCCTTTTTCCCTTCCTTTCCCCCTCCCTCCCTTTCTCCCAGTGCCCCCTCCCCTCATCTCTGAAGCATCCTTTAATGTGTATATCAAACTTTCCTCTGGGTCCTCCTCTCTGAAGAGGTGTAAGGACTGAGTGGCATTTCCTAGAACTCTTTTTGTGTTCCTCTTAAGTATAGGAACACTATTGTGACTGTTAATCCCTTGCTTCTAAGGATCCTAGCGCCTTTAGTCCATGGTAGACTTTGAAATGTCAATGATATGTTGGTCATTGCACAGATCATGCAGAGTCCTATTATAATTGCTTTGGCCCTAACTTGTGTCGAGTATCTTGCATATCATGACTCCTCCCATCTTTGTGCTCTTACAATCTTACCGACGCTCTTCCCAAATTTCCCTCAGCTTCAGGATGGGGAGAGATTAGGTAGACCTGATTCCAAGTGGTTGATATAGAGACTCTGATGTTCTGAATTATGGTTTGTTGATTTTTTTTTTCAGTTTTGCTGCTCCTGCAATGCCCTTCACTTCATCCTGATGGGTATTGGATGTCACCCGCTGGTCAGAGATAAAAAGCTGATTCAAAGGTATATGGAATAAGAGTAGGAGACTGTGGTGAGGGGTAGGTGAGTCTCCCATTGTAAAATGGTTACCTTCTATCTGCCAGACTGTATGCCCTCCCTTTCTGGTAAGATCATGCCCCATCAGATACAAGTGACCAGGAAGGACAGTCTGTGAGCTTAACCAGATGTCTCATTACTTACTTGCAGTCCTTGATGGTGGCCTATTTTTTCTGCTATAACATGATCCACTGTCTCCTTGTTTTTGGTGGGGCCCTCCTTCCCCTTCCCTCTTGTTTATAAACTTTGCAATTACTGTAGGTATTACAGAGATTTATCTTTGAGTGTGTCTCTAAGTGGGTTTCGTACTAGGAGCCACCTATTAGGGAGTACATACGACGCTTAATTTTCTGTTTCTGGGATACTTCACTCAATATAATTGTTTCTAATTCCATCCATTTCCTGGCAAATTCCAGTAATTCATCATTTTTGATGGCTGAGTAGCATTCCATTATATAAATGTACCACATTTTCCTTATCCACTCGTCAACTGTTGGACATTTGGGTTGATTCCATGACTTTGCTATTGTAAGCAGAGCTGCTATGAACATGGTTGTGCTTGTGCTATCAAGGAGAATTTTTGCTGTATGAGGGGTTATTCCCAAAAGTGGAATAGGAGGGTCATATGGCATTTCAATCTAACTTCTTTAAGAATTGCCAGACAGCTCGCCAGAGTGGTTGTATGAGCCTGCATTCCTACCAGCAACGTAGGAGAGTTCCCCTCTCTCCACATCCTCTCCAGCATTTGGTGTTGTTGTATTGTGGATTTTTGCCATCCTGACCAGGGTGAGATGATATCTCAGGGAAGTTTTGATTTGCACTTCCCTGGTGGCTAAGGATGTGGAGCATTTTTTAAGATATTTGTTAGACATTTAATTTTCGTCCTTGGTAAAGTTTCTTTAAGTTCCAAGGCCCATTTTTTAATGGACCCATTTGTTTCCTTGGTGTTTAGTTTTCTAATAGAGCTCTATCAGATACATGGTTAGTGAAGATTTTCTCCCATTCTGTGGGTTGCTTTTGTGCTCGAGTTACAATCTCTTTATCTGAACAGAAGCTCTTTAATTTCATAAGATTCCATCTGATGAGTGTTGTTTGTATTAACTGCGCTATTGGATTTCCGATTAGGAACTGTTGGCTTAGTCCATTCAGCTCCAGGGAGATCCCTACCCTTTCAACTAAGGTTTTCATAGTCTCTGACCTTATATTGAAGTCCTTGTTCCATTTAGAATTAATTCTTGTACATGGTATCAAGTACGGGTCCAGTTTTAATCTTCTGCATGTGGAGATCCAGTTTTGCCAGCACCATGTGTTGAAGATGTTGTTCTTTTCCATTGGAGTTTTTGGGCCCCTTTGTCAAAGACCAAATGGCTGTAGTTGTGTGGGCTTATATCTGGGTCTTCAATCCTTATCCATTGATCCATGTGTCCATTTTAGAGCCAGTACCAGGCTGTTTTTATAACTATGGATTTGTAGTGTAGACTAAGGTTTGGTATGGAGATACCTCCAGCAGTGTTTTTGTTACTCAGGATTGTTTTTGATATCCTGGTTTTTTTGTGCCTCCATGTGAATGTTGAGATTGTTTGATCAACTTCTTTAAAGAATTCCTTTGGGGTTTTAATTGATATAGCATTGAATCTGTATATTGCCTTTGGGAGGATGGTCATTTTTATAATATTGATTATGCCAATCTAAGAACATAGCAGGTCTTTCCACTTTCTGGTGTCTTCTGTAATTTCTTTTTTTAGGGTTTTAAAGTTTTCATTGTAAAGGTCACTTACTTCCTTGGTTAGGTTTATACCAAGGTATTTCTTTTTTTTAGGAGTTATAGTAAATGGGATTGTTTCTCTCAGGGCTTTTTCACTTCTTTCATTTTGTGCATATAGGAATGCCACTGATTGTTGTAGGTTTATTTTGTATCCTGCTACCCTGCTGAACTTCTGTATAGTTCCAGGAGTTTCCTGGTGGAGTTTTTGGGATCACTCATGTATAAAATTATGTCATCAGAAAATAGGGATAACTTGACTTCTTCCTTGCCGATTTGAATCCCTTTTATCTCCCTTTCTTGTCTTATGTCTTCAGCCAAGACTTCAAGTACAATATTGAAAAGAAGTGGTTAAAACTGACAGCCTTGTCTAGTTCCTGATCAAAGTGGGAATGCTTCCAGTTTTTCCCCATTGAGTATAATCCTTGCTGTGGGCTTGTTGTAGACAGCTTTTATTATATTGAAAAATGTTCCTCCATTCCAACTGTCTCTAAGGTTTTGATCATAAAAGGCCATTGGATCTTGTCAAAACCTTATTCTGCATCTATCCAGAGTATCATGTGGTCTTGGATTTTAGAATGGTTTGTATGATGGATTACATTTATTGATTGGTGTATGTTGAACCAACCTTGAGTGCCGGGATAAAACCTACTTGTTCCCCATGAATGATCTTTTTGATATGTTTTGGAATCCAGTTTGCTAAGACTTTGTTGAGAATCTTTGCATCTGTGTTCATCGAAGAGATTGACCTATAGTTTTCTTTTTTAAGTGTATCTTTATTAAGTTTTGGGATTAAGATGATATTAGCTTCATAGAAAGAATCTGGTAGTGTTCTTTGGTTTGCTATTTGATGGAACATCTTAAGGAATATTGGTATTATTAGCTCCTTAAATGTCTGGTAGAACTCTGTGCTGAATCCATCGGGTCCAGGACATTTATTGGTGGGAAGATTTGAGATTATTTCATTGATTTCCTCATATGTTATAAGACTATTTAAATAATTCACAACTTCCTGATTCAATTTGGTAAGTTGTGCTTACTTAGGAATTCATCCATTTCTTTTTTGTTGTCAAACTTCACAGAGTATAAGTTTTTGAAATGTGACTTGATAATACTCTGAATTTCTTGGGTATCCATAGTGAAAACTCCATTTTCATTTCCAATTTTGTTAATTTGGGTTTTCTCTCTCGTGCTTTTGGTTAATTTAGCTAGGGGTGTATCAATCTTATTGATTTTTTCAAAGAACCAGCTTTTTGACTGTTTGATTCTCTGTATCGTTTTCCTAATCTCCATTTCAGATATTTCTTCCCTTATTTTGCTATCCTTCTCCCTTCTACTGCATTTGGGATCAGATTTCTCTAGTGTCTCTAAAGGTTTAAGCTGGATTCTCAAGTTATTTATTTGTCATGTTTCCATTTTTTTTGATGTAGGCATTAAGAGCTATGAACTTACCTCTTAGAACAGCTTTCATTGTGTCCCAGAGATTTTGGTAAGTTGTATTTTCGTTATCATTCACTTTCAGGAAATCTTGAATTTCCTTTTTAATTTCTTCCTGAATCCAGTTCTCATTCAGCATCATAGTGTTAAGTTTCCAGGAGTTAGTGTATTTTCTCTTGTTTGATGTGTTGTGGATGTCCAGCTTTAGGCCGTGGTGGTCTGATAGGGCACAGGTTAGAATTTCAACTTTCTTGTATATGTGTAGATTCATTTTGTGGCCCAATATGTGATCTATTTTGGAGAAAGTTCTGTGTGCTGCTGAGAAAAATGTGTATTCTTTGGTGCGTGGGTGAAAAGTTCGATAGAGATCTGTGAGGTCCATTTCTTTCAGGGTTTGATTAAGTTTCAAAGTGTCTCTGTGAAGCTTTTGACCTGTTGATCTATCCCATGTAGAGAGGGCGGTGTTGAAGTCCCCAAGAATTATCGTTTGGGGGTTGATTTCTTGCTTTAGACGCTGTAGGGTTTTCTTAATGAATGTGGAGGGGCCCGTATTGGGTGCATATATGTTCAGTATTGTGAAATCTTCCTGGTGAATTGTACCTGTGACTAAAATGTAGTATCCATCCGTGTCTCTTATAATTTTTTTTGGTTTGAAATCCACTTTGTCTGATAGCATAATGGCTACCCCTGCCTGTTTTCTGCTTCCATTTGCTTGTAGAATTGTTGACCAGCCTTTTATTTTTAGAGCATGCCTATCTTTTGTGGTGAGATGGGTTTCCTGCAGGCAACAGATTGATGGATTGTGATTTTTAATCCAAGTTTGTAATCTGTGTCTCTTGATCGGTGAATTAAGTCCATTAACATTTAGTGTTATAATGGAGAAACTATTGTTAATTCCAGACATTTATTATGTTTAGTAGCTTTTATAAGTATATTGCTTCGCTTTTAATGGTGTTATATTTGCCTTCTGTTCTCCTGGATATGCCTGTTTTTTTCTTCACGCTTGAGTATCATTTCTAGCATTTTTTGAAGGCCTGGTTTGGTGGCCATGTATCCCTTAAAGTTGTCTTTGTGCTGGAAAATTTTTCTTTCTCCCTCGATCATGACTGATAGTTTTGCAGGGTAAATCAGCCTGGGTTGACATTTTTGCTCATTCAATACTTGAAGTATGTCTCTCCAAGCTCTTCTTGCTTTTACTGTTTCGACTGAGAAGTCATTTGTTATTTTAATAGGTTTGCCTTTAAAAGTGACTTGTTTTTTCTCCCTTGAAGCTCTCAGCACCAGTTCTTTATCTTGAATGTGGAGTGTTTTAACTATTATTTGCCGCGGTGTGCTTCTATTTTGGTCGTATCTGTTTGGGGTGCGGAATGCCTCTTGTATATGAATGGGCCTCTCTTTTTTTAGATGAGGAAAGTTTTCCTTGATGATCGTTTGAAAAATTTCCTCAGGGGTGGTATTTTGAGATTCTTGCTCTGGTATTCCATGAATACGCATGTTAGGCTTCTTCAGGGTGTCCCATATCGCTTGGATATTTCTCTCAAGTATCTTTTTGGCTTTAACAACCTCTTCCATTGAGCTGGTTAGTACTCCCACTTTATCTTCAAGGTCTGAAATTCTGTTTTCTGCTTCATTAGTTCTGTTGATTAGACTCTCTGTGGCGTTCTGGGTTGAAGATAACTTGTCTTTTAGCTCAGTTTTAAACTCTGCTTGAGTTTGTTTTAACTGCTCTATGCCACTTTTTGTTTCTTGCACTGTTTTTTTCAACTCCTCCAGATGTCTGTTGTGTTCCTCTTCAAAGCGATTGATTCGATTATGTAATTCCTCCCGGATTTCCTCTTTCATAGTATTGAACATGGTAATGATCATATTTTGAAAGTCGTTATCCTGGGTCAGGCTTTCTTGGCCTTTTTCCGCGGGTTTGTTCTTGTTGGAGTCTAACATTATGGGATTAATTCCTTCAGTGGGAAATTTGTTTACTTGAGTGTTGCTTCTCATGGATTTGCACTTTGACTTTGGCATTGTTCCCATTGAATTCTTTTAGACCACTTTGTCAATGATCAAATGGCTGTAATTGTATGTACTTATACCTGGGTGTTCCACCCTTCTCCATTAATCTACATGTCTCTTTTAGAGCCAGTACCAGGCTGCTTTTATTACTATGGATTTGTAATATAGATTCAGGTTTGATATGGTGATACCTCCAGCAGTGTTTTTTTTTAAGTTTCTTTTATTATTTATTTATTTTCTGCTCATACAAATGTAATAGGTACCCCTGCCCCACCCTCCCTCCACCTCATCCTAGACCTCCCTACTTCCCCCCCTTTTTCCCTTCCTTTCCCCCTCCCTCCCTTTCTCCCAGTGCCCCCTCCCCTCATCTCTGAAGCATCCTTTAATGTGTATATCAAACTTTCCTCTGGGTCCTCCTCTCTGAAGAGGTGTAAGGACTGAGTGGCATTTCCTAGAACTCTTTTTGTGTTCCTCTTAAGTATAGGAACACTATTGTGACTAGTTAATCCCTTGCTTCTAAGGATCCTAGCGCCTTTAGTCCATGGTAGACTTTGAAATGTCAATGATATGTTGGTCATTGCACAGATCATGCAGAGTCCTATTATAATTGCTTTGGCCCTAACTTGTGTCGAGTATCTTGCATATCATGACTCCTCCCATCTTTGTGCTCTTACAATCTTACCGACGCTCTTCCCAAATTTCCCTCAGCTTCAGGATGGGGAGAGATTAGGTAGACCTGATTCCAAGTGGTTGATATAGAGACTCTGATGTTCTGAATTATGGTTTGTTGATTTTTTTTTTCAGTTTTGCTGCTCCTGCAATGCCCTTCACTTCATCCTGATGGGTATTGGATGTCACCCGCTGGTCAGAGATAAAAAGCTGATTCAAAGGTATATGGAATAAGAGTAGGAGACTGTGGTGAGGGGTAGGTGAGTCTCCCATTGTAAAATGGTTACCTTCTATCTGCCAGACTGTATGCCCTCCCTTTCTGGTAAGATCATGCCCCATCAGATACAAGTGACCAGGAAGGACAGTCTATGAGCTTAACCAGATGTCTCATTACTTACTTGCAGTCCTTGATGGTGGCCTATTTTTTCTGCTATAACATGATCCACTGTCTCCTTGTTTTTGGTGGGGCCCTCCTTCCCCTTCCCTCTTGTTTATAAACTTTGCAATTACTGTAGGTATTACAGAGATTTATCTTTGAGTGTGTCTCTAAGTGGGTTTCGTACTAGGAGCCACCTATTAGGGAGTACATACGACGCTTAATTTTCTGTTTCTGGGATACTTCACTCAATATAATTGTTTCTAATTCCATCCATTTCCTGGCAAATTCCAGTAATTCATCATTTTTGATGGCTGAGTAGCATTCCATTATATAAATGTACCACATTTTCCTTATCCACTCGTCAACTGTTGGACATTTGGGTTGATTCCATGACTTTGCTATTGTAAGCAGAGCTGCTATGAACATGGTTGTGCTTGTGCTATCAAGGAGAATTTTTGCTGTATGAGGGGTTATTCCCAAAAGTGGAATAGGAGGGTCATATGGCATTTCAATCTAACTTCTTTAAGAATTGCCAGACAGCTCGCCAGAGTGGTTGTATGAGCCTGCATTCCTACCAGCAACGTAGGAGAGTTCCCCTCTCTCCACATCCTCTCCAGCATTTGGTGTTGTTGTATTGTGGATTTTTGCCATCCTGACCAGGGTGAGATGATATCTCAGGGAAGTTTTGATTTGCACTTCCCTGGTGGCTAAGGATGTGGAGCATTTTTTAAGATATTTGTTAGACATTTAATTTTCGTCCTTGGTAAAGTTTCTTTTAAGTTCCAAGGCCCATTTTTTAATGGACCCATTTGTTTCCTTGGTGTTTAGTTTTCTAATAGAGCTCTATCAGATACATGGTTAGTGAAGATTTTCTCCCATTCTGTGGGTTGCTTTTGTGCTCGAGTTACAATCTCTTTATCTGAACAGAAGCTCTTTAATTTCATAAGATTCCATCTGATGAGTGTTGTTTGTATTAACTGCGCTATTGGATTTCCGATTAGGAACTGTTGGCTTAGTCCATTCAGCTCCAGGGAGATCCCTACCCTTTCAACTAAGGTTTTCATAGTCTCTGACCTTATATTGAAGTCCTTGTTCCATTTAGAATTAATTCTTGTACATGGTATCAAGTACGGGTCCAGTTTTAATCTTCTGCATGTGGAGATCCAGTTTTGCCAGCACCATGTGTTGAAGATGTTGTTCTTTTCCATTGGAGTTTTTGGGCCCCTTTGTCAAAGACCAAATGGCTGTAGTTGTGTGGGCTTATATCTGGGTCTTCAATCCTTATCCATTGATCCATGTGTCCATTTTAGAGCCAGTACCAGGCTGTTTTTATAACTATGGATTTGTAGTGTAGACTAAGGTTTGGTATGGAGATACCTCCAGCAGTGTTTTTGTTACTCAGGATTGTTTTTGATATCCTGGTTTTTTTGTGCCTCCATGTGAATGTTGAGATTGTTTGATCAACTTCTTTAAAGAATTCCTTTGGGGTTTTAATTGATATAGCATTGAATCTGTATATTGCCTTTGGGAGGATGGTCATTTTTATAATATTGATTATGCCAATCTAAGAACATAGCAGGTCTTTCCACTTTCTGGTGTCTTCTGTAATTTCTTTTTTTAGGGTTTTAAAGTTTTCATTGTAAAGGTCACTTACTTCCTTGGTTAGGTTTATACCAAGGTATTTCTTTTTTTTAGGAGTTATAGTAAATGGGATTGTTTCTCTCAGGGCTTTTTCACTTCTTTCATTTTGTGCATATAGGAATGCCACTGATTGTTGTAGGTTTATTTTGTATCCTGCTACCCTGCTGAACTTCTGTATAGTTCCAGGAGTTTCCTGGTGGAGTTTTTGGGATCACTCATGTATAAAATTATGTCATCAGAAAATAGGGATAACTTGACTTCTTCCTTGCCGATTTGAATCCCTTTTATCTCCCTTTCTTGTCTTATGTCTTCAGCCAAGACTTCAAGTACAATATTGAAAAGAAGTGGTTAAAACTGACAGCCTTGTCTAGTTCCTGATCAAAGTGGGAATGCTTCCAGTTTTTCCCCATTGAGTATAATCCTTGCTGTGGGCTTGTTGTAGACAGCTTTTATTATATTGAAAAATGTTCCTCCATTCCAACTGTCTCTAAGGTTTTGATCATAAAAGGCCATTGGATCTTGTCAAAACCTTATTCTGCATCTATCCAGAGTATCATGTGGTCTTGGATTTTAGAATGGTTTGTATGATGGATTACATTTATTGATTGGTGTATGTTGAACCAACCTTGAGTGCCGGGATAAAACCTACTTGTTCCCCATGAATGATCTTTTTGATATGTTTTGGAATCCAGTTTGCTAAGACTTTGTTGAGAATCTTTGCATCTGTGTTCATCGAAGAGATTGACCTATAGTTTTCTTTTTTAAGTGTATCTTTATTAAGTTTTGGGATTAAGATGATATTAGCTTCATAGAAAGAATCTGGTAGTGTTCTTTGGTTTGCTATTTGATGGAACATCTTAAGGAATATTGGTATTATTAGCTCCTTAAATGTCTGGTAGAACTCTGTGCTGAATCCATCGGGTCCAGGACATTTATTGGTGGGAAGATTTGAGATTATTTCATTGATTTCCTCATATGTTATAAGACTATTTAAATAATTCACAACTTCCTGATTCAATTTGGTAAGTTGTGCTTACTTAGGAATTCATCCATTTCTTTTTTGTTGTCAAACTTCACAGAGTATAAGTTTTTGAAATGTGACTTGATAATACTCTGAATTTCTTGGGTATCCATAGTGAAAACTCCATTTTCATTTCCAATTTTGTTAATTTGGGTTTTCTCTCTCGTGCTTTTGGTTAATTTAGCTAGGGGTGTATCAATCTTATTGATTTTTTCAAAGAACCAGCTTTTTGACTGTTTGATTCTCTGTATCGTTTTCCTAATCTCCATTTCAGATATTTCTTCCCTTATTTTGCTATCCTTCTCCCTTCTACTGCATTTGGGATCAGATTTCTCTAGTGTCTCTAAAGGTTTAAGCTGGATTCTCAAGTTATTTATTTGTCATGTTTCCATTTTTTTTGATGTAGGCATTAAGAGCTATGAACTTACCTCTTAGAACAGCTTTCATTGTGTCCCAGAGATTTTGGTAAGTTGTATTTTCGTTATCATTCACTTTCAGGAAATCTTGAATTTCCTTTTTAATTTCTTCCTGAATCCAGTTCTCATTCAGCATCATAGTGTTAAGTTTCCAGGAGTTAGTGTATTTTCTCTTGTTTGATGTGTTGTGGATGTCCAGCTTTAGGCCGTGGTGGTCTGATAGGGCACAGGTTAGAATTTCAACTTTCTTGTATATGTGTAGATTCATTTTGTGGCCCAATATGTGATCTATTTTGGAGAAAGTTCTGTGTGCTGCTGAGAAAAATGTGTATTCTTTGGTGCGTGGGTGAAAAGTTCGATAGAGATCTGTGAGGTCCATTTCTTTCAGGGTTTGATTAAGTTTCAAAGTGTCTCTGTGAAGCTTTTGACCTGTTGATCTATCCCATGTAGAGAGGGCGGTGTTGAAGTCCCCAAGAATTATCGTTTGGGGGTTGATTTCTTGCTTTAGACGCTGTAGGGTTTTCTTAATGAATGTGGAGGGGCCCGTATTGGGTGCATATATGTTCAGTATTGTGAAATCTTCCTGGTGAATTGTACCTGTGACTAAAATGTAGTATCCATCCGTGTCTCTTATAATTTTTTTTGGTTTGAAATCCACTTTGTCTGATAGCATAATGGCTACCCCTGCCTGTTTTCTGCTTCCATTTGCTTGTAGAATTGTTGACCAGCCTTTTATTTTTAGAGCATGCCTATCTTTTGTGGTGAGATGGGTTTCCTGCAGGCAACAGATTGATGGATTGTGATTTTTAATCCAAGTTTGTAATCTGTGTCTCTTGATCGGTGAATTAAGTCCATTAACATTTAGTGTTATAATGGAGAAACTATTGTTAATTCCAGACATTTATTATGTTTAGTAGCTTTTATAAGTATATTGCTTCGCTTTTAATGGTGTTATATTTGCCTTCTGTTCTCCTGGATATGCCTGTTTTTTTCTTCACGCTTGAGTATCATTTCTAGCATTTTTTGAAGGCCTGGTTTGGTGGCCATGTATCCCTTAAAGTTGTCTTTGTGCTGGAAAATTTTTCTTTCTCCCTCGATCATGACTGATAGTTTTGCAGGGTAAATCAGCCTGGGTTGACATTTTTGCTCATTCAATACTTGAAGTATGTCTCTCCAAGCTCTTCTTGCTTTTACTGTTTCGACTGAGAAGTCATTTGTTATTTTAATAGGTTTGCCTTTAAAAGTGACTTGTTTTTTCTCCCTTGAAGCTCTCAGCACCAGTTCTTTATCTTGAATGTGGAGTGTTTTAACTATTATTTGCCGCGGTGTGCTTCTATTTTGGTCGTATCTGTTTGGGGTGCGGAATGCCTCTTGTATATGAATGGGCCTCTCTTTTTTTAGATGAGGAAAGTTTTCCTTGATGATCGTTTGAAAAATTTCCTCAGGGGTGGTATTTTGAGATTCTTGCTCTGGTATTCCATGAATACGCATGTTAGGCTTCTTCAGGGTGTCCCATATCGCTTGGATATTTCTCTCAAGTATCTTTTTGGCTTTAACAACCTCTTCCATTGAGCTGGTTAGTACTCCCACTTTATCTTCAAGGTCTGAAATTCTGTTTTCTGCTTCATTAGTTCTGTTGATTAGACTCTCTGTGGCGTTCTGGGTTGAAGATAACTTGTCTTTTAGCTCAGTTTTAAACTCTGCTTGAGTTTGTTTTAACTGCTCTATGCCACTTTTTGTTTCTTGCACTGTTTTTTTCAACTCCTCCAGATGTCTGTTGTGTTCCTCTTCAAAGCGATTGATTCGATTATGTAATTCCTCCCGGATTTCCTCTTTCATAGTATTGAACATGGTAATGATCATATTTTGAAAGTCGTTATCCTGGGTCAGGCTTTCTTGGCCTTTTTCCGCGGGTTTGTTCTTGTTGGAGTCTAACATTATGGGATTAATTCCTTCAGTGGGAAATTTGTTTACTTGAGTGTTGCTTCTCATGGATTTGCACTTTGACTTTGGCATTGTTCCCATTGAATTCTTTTAGACCACTTTGTCAATGATCAAATGGCTGTAATTGTATGTACTTATACCTGGGTGTTCCACCCTTCTCCATTAATCTACATGTCTCTTTTAGAGCCAGTACCAGGCTGCTTTTATTACTATGGATTTGTAATATAGATTCAGGTTTGATATGGTGATACCTCCAGCAGTGTTTTTTTTAAGTTTCTTTTATTATTTATTTATTTTCTGCTCATACAAATGTAATAGGTACCCCTGCCCCACCCTCCCTCCACCTCATCCTAGACCTCCCTACTTCCCCCCCTTTTTCCCTTCCTTTCCCCCTCCCTCCCTTTCTCCCAGTGCCCCCTCCCCTCATCTCTGAAGCATCCTTTAATGTGTATATCAAACTTTCCTCTGGGTCCTCCTCTCTGAAGAGGTGTAAGGACTGAGTGGCATTTCCTAGAACTCTTTTTGTGTTCCTCTTAAGTATAGGAACACTATTGTGACTATTAATCCCTTGCTTCTAAGGATCCTAGCGCCTTTAGTCCATGGTAGACTTTGAAATGTCAATGATATGTTGGTCATTGCACAGATCATGCAGAGTCCTATTATAATTGCTTTGGCCCTAACTTGTGTCGAGTATCTTGCATATCATGACTCCTCCCATCTTTGTGCTCTTACAATCTTACCGACGCTCTTCCCAAATTTCCCTCAGCTTCAGGATGGGGAGAGATTAGGTAGACCTGATTCCAAGTGGTTGATATAGAGACTCTGATGTTCTGAATTATGGTTTGTTGATTTTTTTTTTCAGTTTTGCTGCTCCTGCAATGCCCTTCACTTCATCCTGATGGGTATTGGATGTCACCCGCTGGTCAGAGATAAAAAGCTGATTCAAAGGTATATGGAATAAGAGTAGGAGACTGTGGTGAGGGGTAGGTGAGTCTCCCATTGTAAAATGGTTACCTTCTATCTGCCAGACTGTATGCCCTCCCTTTCTGGTAAGATCATGCCCCATCAGATACAAGTGACCAGGAAGGACAGTCTATGAGCTTAACCAGATGTCTCATTACTTACTTGCAGTCCTTGATGGTGGCCTATTTTTTCTGCTATAACATGATCCACTGTCTCCTTGTTTTTGGTGGGGCCCTCCTTCCCCTTCCCTCTTGTTTATAAACTTTGCAATTACTGTAGGTATTACAGAGATTTATCTTTGAGTGTGTCTCTAAGTGGGTTTCGTACTAGGAGCCACCTATTAGGGAGTACATACGACGCTTAATTTTCTGTTTCTGGGATACTTCACTCAATATAATTGTTTCTAATTCCATCCATTTCCTGGCAAATTCCAGTAATTCATCATTTTTGATGGCTGAGTAGCATTCCATTATATAAATGTACCACATTTTCCTTATCCACTCGTCAACTGTTGGACATTTGGGTTGATTCCATGACTTTGCTATTGTAAGCAGAGCTGCTATGAACATGGTTGTGCTTGTGCTATCAAGGAGAATTTTTGCTGTATGAGGGGTTATTCCCAAAAGTGGAATAGGAGGGTCATATGGCATTTCAATCTAACTTCTTTAAGAATTGCCAGACAGCTCGCCAGAGTGGTTGTATGAGCCTGCATTCCTACCAGCAACGTAGGAGAGTTCCCCTCTCTCCACATCCTCTCCAGCATTTGGTGTTGTTGTATTGTGGATTTTTGCCATCCTGACCAGGGTGAGATGATATCTCAGGGAAGTTTTGATTTGCACTTCCCTGGTGGCTAAGGATGTGGAGCATTTTTTAAGATATTTGTTAGACATTTAATTTTCGTCCTTGGTAAAGTTTCTTTTAAGTTCCAAGGCCCATTTTTTAATGGACCCATTTGTTTCCTTGGTGTTTAGTTTTCTAATAGAGCTCTATCAGATACATGGTTAGTGAAGATTTTCTCCCATTCTGTGGGTTGCTTTTGTGCTCGAGTTACAATCTCTTTATCTGAACAGAAGCTCTTTAATTTCATAAGATTCCATCTGATGAGTGTTGTTTGTATTAACTGCGCTATTGGATTTCCGATTAGGAACTGTTGGCTTAGTCCATTCAGCTCCAGGGAGATCCCTACCCTTTCAACTAAGGTTTTCATAGTCTCTGACCTTATATTGAAGTCCTTGTTCCATTTAGAATTAATTCTTGTACATGGTATCAAGTACGGGTCCAGTTTTAATCTTCTGCATGTGGAGATCCAGTTTTGCCAGCACCATGTGTTGAAGATGTTGTTCTTTTCCATTGGAGTTTTTGGGCCCCTTTGTCAAAGACCAAATGGCTGTAGTTGTGTGGGCTTATATCTGGGTCTTCAATCCTTATCCATTGATCCATGTGTCCATTTTAGAGCCAGTACCAGGCTGTTTTTATAACTATGGATTTGTAGTGTAGACTAAGGTTTGGTATGGAGATACCTCCAGCAGTGTTTTTGTTACTCAGGATTGTTTTTGATATCCTGGTTTTTTTGTGCCTCCATGTGAATGTTGAGATTGTTTGATCAACTTCTTTAAAGAATTCCTTTGGGGTTTTAATTGATATAGCATTGAATCTGTATATTGCCTTTGGGAGGATGGTCATTTTTATAATATTGATTATGCCAATCTAAGAACATAGCAGGTCTTTCCACTTTCTGGTGTCTTCTGTAATTTCTTTTTTTAGGGTTTTAAAGTTTTCATTGTAAAGGTCACTTACTTCCTTGGTTAGGTTTATACCAAGGTATTTCTTTTTTTTAGGAGTTATAGTAAATGGGATTGTTTCTCTCAGGGCTTTTTCACTTCTTTCATTTTGTGCATATAGGAATGCCACTGATTGTTGTAGGTTTATTTTGTATCCTGCTACCCTGCTGAACTTCTGTATAGTTCCAGGAGTTTCCTGGTGGAGTTTTTGGGATCACTCATGTATAAAATTATGTCATCAGAAAATAGGGATAACTTGACTTCTTCCTTGCCGATTTGAATCCCTTTTATCTCCCTTTCTTGTCTTATGTCTTCAGCCAAGACTTCAAGTACAATATTGAAAAGAAGTGGTTAAAACTGACAGCCTTGTCTAGTTCCTGATCAAAGTGGGAATGCTTCCAGTTTTTCCCCATTGAGTATAATCCTTGCTGTGGGCTTGTTGTAGACAGCTTTTATTATATTGAAAAATGTTCCTCCATTCCAACTGTCTCTAAGGTTTTGATCATAAAAGGCCATTGGATCTTGTCAAAACCTTATTCTGCATCTATCCAGAGTATCATGTGGTCTTGGATTTTAGAATGGTTTGTATGATGGATTACATTTATTGATTGGTGTATGTTGAACCAACCTTGAGTGCCGGGATAAAACCTACTTGTTCCCCATGAATGATCTTTTTGATATGTTTTGGAATCCAGTTTGCTAAGACTTTGTTGAGAATCTTTGCATCTGTGTTCATCGAAGAGATTGACCTATAGTTTTCTTTTTTAAGTGTATCTTTATTAAGTTTTGGGATTAAGATGATATTAGCTTCATAGAAAGAATCTGGTAGTGTT
The DNA here is from genome assembly GCA_023101885.1 of Typhlomys cinereus. Lineage (NCBI taxonomy): Eukaryota > Metazoa > Chordata > Mammalia > Rodentia > Platacanthomyidae > Typhlomys > Typhlomys cinereus. Next base: position 227,414 of record JALPQD010000358.1, on the reverse strand, counting down.
CTTTGGTTTGCTATTTGATGGAACATCTTAAGGAATATTGGTATTATTAGCTCCTTAAATGTCTGGTAGAACTCTGTGCTGAATCCATCGGGTCCAGGACATTTATTGGTGGGAAGATTTGAGATTATTTCATTGATTTCCTCATATGTTATAAGACTATTTAAATAATTCACAACTTCCTGATTCAATTTGGTAAGTTGTGCTTACTTAGGAATTCATCCATTTCTTTTTTGTTGTCAAACTTCACAGAGTATAAGTTTTTGAAATGTGACTTGATAATACTCTGAATTTCTTGGGTATCCATAGTGAAAACTCCATTTTCATTTCCAATTTTGTTAATTTGGGTTTTCTCTCTCGTGCTTTTGGTTAATTTAGCTAGGGGTGTATCAATCTTATTGATTTTTTCAAAGAACCAGCTTTTTGACTGTTTGATTCTCTGTATCGTTTTCCTAATCTCCATTTCAGATATTTCTTCCCTTATTTTGCTATCCTTCTCCCTTCTACTGCATTTGGGATCAGATTTCTCTAGTGTCTCTAAAGGTTTAAGCTGGATTCTCAAGTTATTTATTTGTCATGTTTCCATTTTTTTTGATGTAGGCATTAAGAGCTATGAACTTACCTCTTAGAACAGCTTTCATTGTGTCCCAGAGATTTTGGTAAGTTGTATTTTCGTTATCATTCACTTTCAGGAAATCTTGAATTTCCTTTTTAATTTCTTCCTGAATCCAGTTCTCATTCAGCATCATAGTGTTAAGTTTCCAGGAGTTAGTGTATTTTCTCTTGTTTGATGTGTTGTGGATGTCCAGCTTTAGGCCGTGGTGGTCTGATAGGGCACAGGTTAGAATTTCAACTTTCTTGTATATGTGTAGATTCATTTTGTGGCCCAATATGTGATCTATTTTGGAGAAAGTTCTGTGTGCTGCTGAGAAAAATGTGTATTCTTTGGTGCGTGGGTGAAAAGTTCGATAGAGATCTGTGAGGTCCATTTCTTTCAGGGTTTGATTAAGTTTCAAAGTGTCTCTGTGAAGCTTTTGACCTGTTGATCTATCCCATGTAGAGAGGGCGGTGTTGAAGTCCCCAAGAATTATCGTTTGGGGGTTGATTTCTTGCTTTAGACGCTGTAGGGTTTTCTTAATGAATGTGGAGGGGCCCGTATTGGGTGCATATATGTTCAGTATTGTGAAATCTTCCTGGTGAATTGTACCTGTGACTAAAATGTAGTATCCATCCGTGTCTCTTATAATTTTTTTTGGTTTGAAATCCACTTTGTCTGATAGCATAATGGCTACCCCTGCCTGTTTTCTGCTTCCATTTGCTTGTAGAATTGTTGACCAGCCTTTTATTTTTAGAGCATGCCTATCTTTTGTGGTGAGATGGGTTTCCTGCAGGCAACAGATTGATGGATTGTGATTTTTAATCCAAGTTTGTAATCTGTGTCTCTTGATCGGTGAATTAAGTCCATTAACATTTAGTGTTATAATGGAGAAACTATTGTTAATTCCAGACATTTATTATGTTTAGTAGCTTTTATAAGTATATTGCTTCGCTTTTAATGGTGTTATATTTGCCTTCTGTTCTCCTGGATATGCCTGTTTTTTTCTTCACGCTTGAGTATCATTTCTAGCATTTTTTGAAGGCCTGGTTTGGTGGCCATGTATCCCTTAAAGTTGTCTTTGTGCTGGAAAATTTTTCTTTCTCCCTCGATCATGACTGATAGTTTTGCAGGGTAAATCAGCCTGGGTTGACATTTTTGCTCATTCAATACTTGAAGTATGTCTCTCCAAGCTCTTCTTGCTTTTACTGTTTCGACTGAGAAGTCATTTGTTATTTTAATAGGTTTGCCTTTAAAAGTGACTTGTTTTTTTCTCCCTTGAAGCTCTCAGCACCAGTTCTTTATCTTGAATGTGGAGTGTTTTAACTATTATTTGCCGCGGTGTGCTTCTATTTTGGTCGTATCTGTTTGGGGTGCGGAATGCCTCTTGTATATGAATGGGCCTCTCTTTTTTTAGATGAGGAAAGTTTTCCTTGATGATCGTTTGAAAAATTTCCTCAGGGGTGGTATTTTGAGATTCTTGCTCTGGTATTCCATGAATACGCATGTTAGGCTTCTTCAGGGTGTCCCATATCGCTTGGATATTTCTCTCAAGTATCTTTTTGGCTTTAACAACCTCTTCCATTGAGCTGGTTAGTACTCCCACTTTATCTTCAAGGTCTGAAATTCTGTTTTCTGCTTCATTAGTTCTGTTGATTAGACTCTCTGTGGCGTTCTGGGTTGAAGATAACTTGTCTTTTAGCTCAGTTTTAAACTCTGCTTGAGTTTGTTTTAACTGCTCTATGCCACTTTTTGTTTCTTGCACTGTTTTTTTCAACTCCTCCAGATGTCTGTTGTGTTCCTCTTCAAAGCGATTGATTCGATTATGTAATTCCTCCCGGATTTCCTCTTTCATAGTATTGAACATGGTAATGATCATATTTTGAAAGTCGTTATCCTGGGTCAGGCTTTCTTGGCCTTTTTCCGCGGGTTTGTTCTTGTTGGAGTCTAACATTATGGGATTAATTCCTTCAGTGGGAAATTTGTTTACTTGAGTGTTGCTTCTCATGGATTTGCACTTTGACTTTGGCATTGTTCCCATTGAATTCTTTTAGACCACTTTGTCAATGATCAAATGGCTGTAATTGTATGTACTTATACCTGGGTGTTCCACCCTTCTCCATTAATCTACATGTCTCTTTTAGAGCCAGTACCAGGCTGCTTTTATTACTATGGATTTGTAATATAGATTCAGGTTTGATATGGTGATACCTCCAGCAGTGTTTTTTTTTAAGTTTCTTTTATTATTTATTTATTTTCTGCTCATACAAATGTAATAGGTACCCCTGCCCCACCCTCCCTCCACCTCATCCTAGACCTCCCTACTTCCCCCCCTTTTTCCCTTCCTTTCCCCCTCCCTCCCTTTCTCCCAGTGCCCCCTCCCCTCATCTCTGAAGCATCCTTTAATGTGTATATCAAACTTTCCTCTGGGTCCTCCTCTCTGAAGAGGTGTAAGGACTGAGTGGCATTTCCTAGAACTCTTTTTGTGTTCCTCTTAAGTATAGGAACACTATTGTGACTATTAATCCCTTGCTTCTAAGGATCCTAGCGCCTTTAGTCCATGGTAGACTTTGAAATGTCAATGATATGTTGGTCATTGCACAGATCATGCAGAGTCCTATTATAATTGCTTTGGCCCTAACTTGTGTCGAGTATCTTGCATATCATGACTCCTCCCATCTTTGTGCTCTTACAATCTTACCGACGCTCTTCCCAAATTTCCCTCAGCTTCAGGATGGGGAGAGATTAGGTAGACCTGATTCCAAGTGGTTGATATAGAGACTCTGATGTTCTGAATTATGGTTTGTTGATTTTTTTTTTCAGTTTTGCTGCTCCTGCAATGCCCTTCACTTCATCCTGATGGGTATTGGATGTCACCCGCTGGTCAGAGATAAAAAGCTGATTCAAAGGTATATGGAATAAGAGTAGGAGACTGTGGTGAGGGGTAGGTGAGTCTCCCATTGTAAAATGGTTACCTTCTATCTGCCAGACTGTATGCCCTCCCTTTCTGGTAAGATCATGCCCCATCAGATACAAGTGACCAGGAAGGACAGTCTATGAGCTTAACCAGATGTCTCATTACTTACTTGCAGTCCTTGATGGTGGCCTATTTTTTCTGCTATAACATGATCCACTGTCTCCTTGTTTTTGGTGGGGCCCTCCTTCCCCTTCCCTCTTGTTTATAAACTTTGCAATTACTGTAGGTATTACAGAGATTTATCTTTGAGTGTGTCTCTAAGTGGGTTTCGTACTAGGAGCCACCTATTAGGGAGTACATACGACGCTTAATTTTCTGTTTCTGGGATACTTCACTCAATATAATTGTTTCTAATTCCATCCATTTCCTGGCAAATTCCAGTAATTCATCATTTTTGATGGCTGAGTAGCATTCCATTATATAAATGTACCACATTTTCCTTATCCACTCGTCAACTGTTGGACATTTGGGTTGATTCCATGACTTTGCTATTGTAAGCAGAGCTGCTATGAACATGGTTGTGCTTGTGCTATCAAGGAGAATTTTTGCTGTATGAGGGGTTATTCCCAAAAGTGGAATAGGAGGGTCATATGGCATTTCAATCTAACTTCTTTAAGAATTGCCAGACAGCTCGCCAGAGTGGTTGTATGAGCCTGCATTCCTACCAGCAACGTAGGAGAGTTCCCCTCTCTCCACATCCTCTCCAGCATTTGGTGTTGTTGTATTGTGGATTTTTGCCATCCTGACCAGGGTGAGATGATATCTCAGGGAAGTTTTGATTTGCACTTCCCTGGTGGCTAAGGATGTGGAGCATTTTTTAAGATATTTGTTAGACATTTAATTTTCGTCCTTGGTAAAGTTTCTTTTAAGTTCCAAGGCCCATTTTTTAATGGACCCATTTGTTTCCTTGGTGTTTAGTTTTCTAATAGAGCTCTATCAGATACATGGTTAGTGAAGATTTTCTCCCATTCTGTGGGTTGCTTTTGTGCTCGAGTTACAATCTCTTTATCTGAACAGAAGCTCTTTAATTTCATAAGATTCCATCTGATGAGTGTTGTTTGTATTAACTGCGCTATTGGATTTCCGATTAGGAACTGTTGGCTTAGTCCATTCAGCTCCAGGGAGATCCCTACCCTTTCAACTAAGGTTTTCATAGTCTCTGACCTTATATTGAAGTCCTTGTTCCATTTAGAATTAATTCTTGTACATGGTATCAAGTACGGGTCCAGTTTTAATCTTCTGCATGTGGAGATCCAGTTTTGCCAGCACCATGTGTTGAAGATGTTGTTCTTTTCCATTGGAGTTTTTGGGCCCCTTTGTCAAAGACCAAATGGCTGTAGTTGTGTGGGCTTATATCTGGGTCTTCAATCCTTATCCATTGATCCATGTGTCCATTTTAGAGCCAGTACCAGGCTGTTTTTATAACTATGGATTTGTAGTGTAGACTAAGGTTTGGTATGGAGATACCTCCAGCAGTGTTTTTGTTACTCAGGATTGTTTTTGATATCCTGGTTTTTTTGTGCCTCCATGTGAATGTTGAGATTGTTTGATCAACTTCTTTAAAGAATTCCTTTGGGGTTTTAATTGATATAGCATTGAATCTGTATATTGCCTTTGGGAGGATGGTCATTTTTATAATATTGATTATGCCAATCTAAGAACATAGCAGGTCTTTCCACTTTCTGGTGTCTTCTGTAATTTCTTTTTTTAGGGTTTTAAAGTTTTCATTGTAAAGGTCACTTACTTCCTTGGTTAGGTTTATACCAAGGTATTTCTTTTTTTTAGGAGTTATAGTAAATGGGATTGTTTCTCTCAGGGCTTTTTCACTTCTTTCATTTTGTGCATATAGGAATGCCACTGATTGTTGTAGGTTTATTTTGTATCCTGCTACCCTGCTGAACTTCTGTATAGTTCCAGGAGTTTCCTGGTGGAGTTTTTGGGATCACTCATGTATAAAATTATGTCATCAGAAAATAGGGATAACTTGACTTCTTCCTTGCCGATTTGAATCCCTTTTATCTCCCTTTCTTGTCTTATGTCTTCAGCCAAGACTTCAAGTACAATATTGAAAAGAAGTGGTTAAAACTGACAGCCTTGTCTAGTTCCTGATCAAAGTGGGAATGCTTCCAGTTTTTCCCCATTGAGTATAATCCTTGCTGTGGGCTTGTTGTAGACAGCTTTTATTATATTGAAAAATGTTCCTCCATTCCAACTGTCTCTAAGGTTTTGATCATAAAAGGCCATTGGATCTTGTCAAAACCTTATTCTGCATCTATCCAGAGTATCATGTGGTCTTGGATTTTAGAATGGTTTGTATGATGGATTACATTTATTGATTGGTGTATGTTGAACCAACCTTGAGTGCCGGGATAAAACCTACTTGTTCCCCATGAATGATCTTTTTGATATGTTTTGGAATCCAGTTTGCTAAGACTTTGTTGAGAATCTTTGCATCTGTGTTCATCGAAGAGATTGACCTATAGTTTTCTTTTTTAAGTGTATCTTTATTAAGTTTTGGGATTAAGATGATATTAGCTTCATAGAAAGAATCTGGTAGTGTTCTTTGGTTTGCTATTTGATGGAACATCTTAAGGAATATTGGTATTATTAGCTCCTTAAATGTCTGGTAGAACTCTGTGCTGAATCCATCGGGTCCAGGACATTTATTGGTGGGAAGATTTGAGATTATTTCATTGATTTCCTCATATGTTATAAGACTATTTAAATAATTCACAACTTCCTGATTCAATTTGGTAAGTTGTGCTTACTTAGGAATTCATCCATTTCTTTTTTGTTGTCAAACTTCACAGAGTATAAGTTTTTGAAATGTGACTTGATAATACTCTGAATTTCTTGGGTATCCATAGTGAAAACTCCATTTTCATTTCCAATTTTGTTAATTTGGGTTTTCTCTCTCGTGCTTTTGGTTAATTTAGCTAGGGGTGTATCAATCTTATTGATTTTTTCAAAGAACCAGCTTTTTGACTGTTTGATTCTCTGTATCGTTTTCCTAATCTCCATTTCAGATATTTCTTCCCTTATTTTGCTATCCTTCTCCCTTCTACTGCATTTGGGATCAGATTTCTCTAGTGTCTCTAAAGGTTTAAGCTGGATTCTCAAGTTATTTATTTGTCATGTTTCCATTTTTTTTGATGTAGGCATTAAGAGCTATGAACTTACCTCTTAGAACAGCTTTCATTGTGTCCCAGAGATTTTGGTAAGTTGTATTTTCGTTATCATTCACTTTCAGGAAATCTTGAATTTCCTTTTTAATTTCTTCCTGAATCCAGTTCTCATTCAGCATCATAGTGTTAAGTTTCCAGGAGTTAGTGTATTTTCTCTTGTTTGATGTGTTGTGGATGTCCAGCTTTAGGCCGTGGTGGTCTGATAGGGCACAGGTTAGAATTTCAACTTTCTTGTATATGTGTAGATTCATTTTGTGGCCCAATATGTGATCTATTTTGGAGAAAGTTCTGTGTGCTGCTGAGAAAAATGTGTATTCTTTGGTGCGTGGGTGAAAAGTTCGATAGAGATCTGTGAGGTCCATTTCTTTCAGGGTTTGATTAAGTTTCAAAGTGTCTCTGTGAAGCTTTTGACCTGTTGATCTATCCCATGTAGAGAGGGCGGTGTTGAAGTCCCCAAGAATTATCGTTTGGGGGTTGATTTCTTGCTTTAGACGCTGTAGGGTTTTCTTAATGAATGTGGAGGGGCCCGTATTGGGTGCATATATGTTCAGTATTGTGAAATCTTCCTGGTGAATTGTACCTGTGACTAAAATGTAGTATCCATCCGTGTCTCTTATAATTTTTTTTTGGTTTGAAATCCACTTTGTCTGATAGCATAATGGCTACCCCTGCCTGTTTTCTGCTTCCATTTGCTTGTAGAATTGTTGACCAGCCTTTTATTTTTAGAGCATGCCTATCTTTTGTGGTGAGATGGGTTTCCTGCAGGCAACAGATTGATGGATTGTGATTTTTAATCCAAGTTTGTAATCTGTGTCTCTTGATCGGTGAATTAAGTCCATTAACATTTAGTGTTATAATGGAGAAACTATTGTTAATTCCAGACATTTATTATGTTTAGTAGCTTTTATAAGTATATTGCTTCGCTTTTAATGGTGTTATATTTGCCTTCTGTTCTCCTGGATATGCCTGTTTTTTTCTTCACGCTTGAGTATCATTTCTAGCATTTTTTGAAGGCCTGGTTTGGTGGCCATGTATCCCTTAAAGTTGTCTTTGTGCTGGAAAATTTTTCTTTCTCCCTCGATCATGACTGATAGTTTTGCAGGGTAAATCAGCCTGGGTTGACATTTTTGCTCATTCAATACTTGAAGTATGTCTCTCCAAGCTCTTCTTGCTTTTACTGTTTCGACTGAGAAGTCATTTGTTATTTTAATAGGTTTGCCTTTAAAAGTGACTTGTTTTTTTCTCCCTTGAAGCTCTCAGCACCAGTTCTTTATCTTGAATGTGGAGTGTTTTAACTATTATTTGCCGCGGTGTGCTTCTATTTTGGTCGTATCTGTTTGGGGTGCGGAATGCCTCTTGTATATGAATGGGCCTCTCTTTTTTTAGATGAGGAAAGTTTTCCTTGATGATCGTTTGAAAAATTTCCTCAGGGGTGGTATTTTGAGATTCTTGCTCTGGTATTCCATGAATACGCATGTTAGGCTTCTTCAGGGTGTCCCATATCGCTTGGATATTTCTCTCAAGTATCTTTTTGGCTTTAACAACCTCTTCCATTGAGCTGGTTAGTACTCCCACTTTATCTTCAAGGTCTGAAATTCTGTTTTCTGCTTCATTAGTTCTGTTGATTAGACTCTCTGTGGCGTTCTGGGTTGAAGATAACTTGTCTTTTAGCTCAGTTTTAAACTCTGCTTGAGTTTGTTTTAACTGCTCTATGCCACTTTTTGTTTCTTGCACTGTTTTTTTCAACTCCTCCAGATGTCTGTTGTGTTCCTCTTCAAAGCGATTGATTCGATTATGTAATTCCTCCCGGATTTCCTCTTTCATAGTATTGAACATGGTAATGATCATATTTTGAAAGTCGTTATCCTGGGTCAGGCTTTCTTGGCCTTTTTCCGCGGGTTTGTTCTTGTTGGAGTCTAACATTATGGGATTAATTCCTTCAGTGGGAAATTTGTTTACTTGAGTGTTGCTTCTCATGGATTTGCACTTTGACTTTGGCATTGTTCCCATTGAATTCTTTTAGACCACTTTGTCAATGATCAAATGGCTGTAATTGTATGTACTTATACCTGGGTGTTCCACCCTTCTCCATTAATCTACATGTCTCTTTTAGAGCCAGTACCAGGCTGCTTTTATTACTATGGATTTGTAATATAGATTCAGGTTTGATATGGTGATACCTCCAGCAGTGTTTTTTTTTAAGTTTCTTTTATTATTTATTTATTTTCTGCTCATACAAATGTAATAGGTACCCCTGCCCCACCCTCCCTCCACCTCATCCTAGACCTCCCTACTTCCCCCCCTTTTTCCCTTCCTTTCCCCCTCCCTCCCTTTCTCCCAGTGCCCCCTCCCCTCATCTCTGAAGCATCCTTTAATGTGTATATCAAACTTTCCTCTGGGTCCTCCTCTCTGAAGAGGTGTAAGGACTGAGTGGCATTTCCTAGAACTCTTTTTGTGTTCCTCTTAAGTATAGGAACACTATTGTGACTATTAATCCCTTGCTTCTAAGGATCCTAGCGCCTTTAGTCCATGGTAGACTTTGAAATGTCAATGATATGTTGGTCATTGCACAGATCATGCAGAGTCCTATTATAATTGCTTTGGCCCTAACTTGTGTCGAGTATCTTGCATATCATGACTCCTCCCATCTTTGTGCTCTTACAATCTTACCGACGCTCTCCCAAATTTCCCTCAGCTTCAGGATGGGGAGAGATTAGGTAGACCTGATTCCAAGTGGTTGATATAGAGACTCTGATGTTCTGAATTATGGTTTGTTGATTTTTTTTTTCAGTTTTGCTGCTCCTGCAATGCCCTTCACTTCATCCTGATGGGTATGGATGTCACCCGCTGGTCAGAGATAAAAAGCTGATTCAAAGGTATATGGAATAAGAGTAGGAGACTGTGGTGAGGGGTAGGTGAGTCTCCCATTGTAAAATGGTTACCTTCTATCTGCCAGACTGTATGCCCTCCCTTTCTGGTAAGATCATGCCCATCAGATATAAGTGACCAGGAAGGACAGTCTATGAGCTTAACCAGATGTCTCATTACTTACTTGCAGTCCTTGATGGTGGCCTATTTTTTCTGCTATAACATGATCCACTGTCTCCTTGTTTTTGGTGGGGCCCTCCTTCCCCTTCCCTCTTGTTTATAAACTTTGCAATTACTGTAGGTATTACAGAGATTTATCTTTGAGTGTGTCTCTAAGTGGGTTTCGTACTAGGAGCCACCTATTAGGGAGTACATACGACGCTTAATTTTCTGTTTCTGGGATACTTCACTCAATATAATTGTTTCTAATTCCATCCATTTCCTGGCAAATTCCAGTAATTCATCATTTTTGATGGCTGAGTAGCATTCCATTATATAAATGTACCACATTTTCCTTATCCACTCGTCAACTGTTGGACATTTGGGTTGATTCCATGACTTTGCTATTGTAAGCAGAGCTGCTATGAACATGGTTGTGCTTGTGCTATCAAGGAGAATTTTTGCTGTATGAGGGGTTATTCCCAAAAGTGGAATAGGAGGGTCATATGGCATTTCAATCTAACTTCTTTAAGAATTGCCAGACAGCTCGCCAGAGTGGTTGTATGAGCCTGCATTCCTACCAGCAACGTAGGAGAGTTCCCCTCTCTCCACATCCTCTCCAGCATTTGGTGTTGTTGTATTGTGGATTTTTGCCATCCTGACCAGGGTGAGATGATATCTCAGGGAAGTTTTGATTTGCACTTCCCTGGTGGCTAAGGATGTGGAGCATTTTTTTAAGATATTTGTTAGACATTTAATTTTCGTCCTTGGTAAAGTTTCTTTTAAGTTCCAAGGCCCATTTTTTAATGGACCCATTTGTTTCCTTGGTGTTTAGTTTTCTAATAGAGCTCTATCAGATACATGGTTAGTGAAGATTTTCTCCCATTCTGTGGGTTGCTTTTGTGCTCGAGTTACAATCTCTTTATCTGAACAGAAGCTCTTTAATTTCATAAGATTCCATCTGATGAGTGTTGTTTGTATTAACTGCGCTATTGGATTTCCGATTAGGAACTGTTGGCTTAGTCCATTCAGCTCCAGGGAGATCCCTACCCTTTCAACTAAGGTTTTCATAGTCTCTGACCTTATATTGAAGTCCTTGTTCCATTTAGAATTAATTCTTGTACATGGTATCAAGTACGGGTCCAGTTTTAATCTTCTGCATGTGGAGATCCAGTTTTGCCAGCACCATGTGTTGAAGATGTTGTTCTTTTCCATTGGAGTTTTTGGGCCCCTTTGTCAAAGACCAAATGGCTGTAGTTGTGTGGGCTTATATCTGGGTCTTCAATCCTTATCCATTGATCCATGTGTCCATTTTAGAGCCAGTACCAGGCTGTTTTTATAACTATGGATTTGTAGTGTAGACTAAGGTTTGGTATGGAGATACCTCCAGCAGTGTTTTTGTTACTCAGGATTGTTTTTGATATCCTGGTTTTTTTGTGCCTCCATGTGAATGTTGAGATTGTTTGATCAACTTCTTTAAAGAATTCCTTTGGGGTTTTAATTGATATAGCATTGAATCTGTATATTGCCTTTGGGAGGATGGTCATTTTTATAATATTGATTATGCCAATCTAAGAACATAGCAGGTCTTTCCACTTTCTGGTGTCTTCTGTAATTTCTTTTTTTAGGGTTTTAAAGTTTTCATTGTAAAGGTCACTTACTTCCTTGGTTAGGTTTATACCAAGGTATTTCTTTTTTTTAGGAGTTATAGTAAATGGGATTGTTTCTCTCAGGGCTTTTTCACTTCTTTCATTTTGTGCATATAGGAATGCCACTGATTGTTGTAGGTTTATTTTGTATCCTGCTACCCTGCTGAACTTCTGTATAGTTCCAGGAGTTTCCTGGTGGAGTTTTTGGGATCACTCATGTATAAAATTATGTCATCAGAAAATAGGGATAACTTGACTTCTTCCTTGCCGATTTGAATCCCTTTTATCTCCCTTTCTTGTCTTATGTCTTCAGCCAAGACTTCAAGTACAATATTGAAAAGAAGTGGTTAAAACTGACAGCCTTGTCTAGTTCCTGATCAAAGTGGGAATGCTTCCAGTTTTTCCCCATTGAGTATAATCCTTGCTGTGGGCTTGTTGTAGACAGCTTTTATTATATTGAAAAATGTTCCTCCATTCCAACTGTCTCTAAGGTTTTGATCATAAAAGGCCATTGGATCTTGTCAAAACCTTATTCTGCATCTATCCAGAGTATCATGTGGTCTTGGATTTTAGAATGGTTTGTATGATGGATTACATTTATTGATTGGTGTATGTTGAACCAACCTTGAGTGCCGGGATAAAACCTACTTGTTCCCCATGAATGATCTTTTTGATATGTTTTGGAATCCAGTTTGCTAAGACTTTGTTGAGAATCTTTGCATCTGTGTTCATCGAAGAGATTGACCTATAGTTTCTTTTTTAAGTGTATCTTTATTAAGTTTTGGGATTAAGATGATATTAGCTTCATAGAAAGAATCTGGTAGTGTTCTTTGGTTTGCTATTTGATGGAACATCTTAAGGAATATTGGTATTATTAGCTCCTTAAATGTCTGGTAGAACTCTGTGCTGAATCCATCGGGTCCAGGACATTTATTGGTGGGAAGATTTGAGATTATTTCATTGATTTCCTCATATGTTATAAGACTATTTAAATAATTCACAACTTCCTGATTCAATTTGGTAAGTTGTGCTTACTTAGGAATTCATCCATTTCTTTTTTGTTGTCAAACTTCACAGAGTATAAGTTTTTGAAATGTGACTTGATAATACTCTGAATTTCTTGGGTATCCATAGTGAAAACTCCATTTTCATTTCCAATTTTGTTAATTTGGGTTTTCTCTCTCGTGCTTTTGGTTAATTTAGCTAGGGGTGTATCAATCTTATTGATTTTTTCAAAGAACCAGCTTTTTGACTGTTTGATTCTCTGTATCGTTTTCCTAATCTCCATTTCAGATATTTCTTCCCTTATTTTGCTATCCTTCTCCCTTCTACTGCATTTGGGATCAGATTTCTCTAGTGTCTCTAAAGGTTTAAGCTGGATTCTCAAGTTATTTATTTGTCATGTTTCCATTTTTTTTGATGTAGGCATTAAGAGCTATGAACTTACCTCTTAGGACATCTTTCATCATGTCGTAAAGATTTTGGTAAGTTGTATTTTCATTATCGTTCACTTTAGGAAATCTTGAATTTCCTTTTTAATTTCTTCCTGAATCCAATTCTCATGCAGCATCATAGTGTTAAGTTTCCAGGAGTTAGTGTATTTTCTGTTGCTTGTTGTGTTTTGGATGTCAAGCTTTAGACCATGGTGGTCTGATAGGGCATAAGCTAGAAATTCAACTTTCCTGTATATGTGGAGATTCATTTTGTGGCCAATATGTGATCTATTTTGGAGAAAGTTAGGTTAGCTTCTGAGAAAAATGTGTATTCTTTGTTGCATGGATGAAAAGTTCAATAGAGATCTCTAAGGTCCATTTCAGCAAGGGTTTGATTAAGTTCCAAAGTGTCTCTGTTAAGCTTTTGGCCTGTTGATCTATCTCATGTTGAGAGGGCAGTGTTGAAATCCCCAGAAATCATTGTTTGGGGGTTGGTTTCTCACTTTAGATGCTGTAGAGTTTGTTTAATTAATGCGGAGTGTCCCGTATTGGGTGCATATATGTTCAGTATTGTGAAATCTTCCTGGTGAATTGTACCTGTGACTAAAATGTAGTATCCATCTGTGTGTCTCTTATGATTTTTTTGGGCCTGAAGTCCACTTTGTCCAACAGCATAATGGCTACCTCTGCCTGTTTCCTGGTTCCATTAGCTTGCAGAATTTTGGATCAGCCTTTCATTTTTAGGATGTGCCTATCTTTTGTGGTGAGATGAGTTTCCTGAAGGCAGCAGATTGATGAGCTGTGATTTTTAATCCAAATTTGGAATCTGTGTCTCTTAATTGGTGAGTTAAGCCCATTGACATTTAATGTTAAAATGGAGAAATTGTTTTTTTTATTATTATTTCAGCCCATACAAACTTAATAGGTACAACAGTTCCCTCCCTCCCTCCTCCTCCCCCGGAACCCCCTGCTCCCCCATACCCTCACCCCTCCCTCCCCATCCCCCAGTGCCTCCCGCCCCAATTCCCAGAGAGTCCTTTCTTGTGCATGCCTGACTCTCCGTTGGGCCCTCCTCCCTGATGACTTACAAGGGCCCAGTGGCTTCTCCCTGAACCCTTCCCCATGTTCCCCTTAAGCATAGGAACACTACTGTGGCTGCCAATCCCTTGCCTCCAAGGATCTTGGTGCCTTTAGCAGATGCTAGACTTTGTGAGGTCAATAGTGTGTTGGACATTGTGCAGGGCATGCAAAGTCCAATTATGATTGCTTCCGCGCTAACTTGTGTGGAGTATCTTGCAAATCATTGCTCCTTGCATCCTTTTCCTCTTACACTCTTACTGCCCCCTCTTCCGCAAATGTCCCTGAGCTTCAGGATGGGGAGAGATTAGTCTGGCCTGGTTCTAGGTGGTTGACATAGAGTCTCTGAAATTCTGGACTCTGGTTTGTTGATTTTCTTTTGCAGTTTTGCTGCTCCTGCAATGCCCTTCACTCTATTCTGCTGGGCACTGTATGTCACTCCCTGGCCAGAGACAAAAAGCTGTTAAACTGGAGTCTTATTATAAGAGCACATTCAAGGGTAGATGTAATAAAAGTAGGAAACCTCAGTGAAGGAGGGGGTCAATCACCCATTTGCAAAATAGTTACTTTTTATCTGCCAGACTATATGCTCTCCCCTTCTGGTGGAGAAATTGTTTTTAGTTCTGGACATTTTTTATGTTTAGTGGATTTTGTAAGCTTATTGTTTTACATTTATATTTTTGTGGCATTATACTTCCCTTCTGTCCTCCTGGATACGCTTGTTCTTTTCTTCAAGTTTGCGTATCATTTCTAACATTTTTTGAATCCCTGGTTTGGTATCCCTTGTATCCCTTCAAGTTGTCTTTGTGCTGGAAATTTTTCTTTCTCCCTTGATCATGACAGACAGTTTTGCCAGGTATATCAGTCTGGGTTGGCATTTTTGCTCATTTAATACATGAAGTATGTCTCTTCAAGCTCTTCTTGCTTTTACTGTTTCCATTGAGGAGTCATTTGTTATTTTAATAGGTTTGCCTTTAAAAGTGACTTGCTTTTTTTCTCTTGAAGCGCTCAGCACCTTTTCTTTGTCTTGAATGTGGAATGTTTTGTCTATTATTTGCCATGGCAATTTTCTATTTTGGTCATTCATATCTGTTTGGAGTGCGAAATGCCTCTTGTATTTAATGGGCCTCTCATTCTTCAGTTGAGGGAAATTTTCATTTATGATAATTTGAAAAATTTCCTCAGGTGTGGTATTTTGAGATTCTTGCTCTGGTATTCCATGAATGCACATGTTATACTTCTTCAGGGTATCCCATATCTCTTGAATATTCCTCTCAAGTATCTTTTTGGCTTTAACAATCTCTTCCATTGAGCAGGTTAATTCTCCCACTTTGTCTTCAAGATCTGAAATTCTATTTTCTGCTTCGTTAGTTCTGCTGATAAGACTCTCTGTTGAGCTTTGGGTTGAAGATAGCTTGTCTTTTAGTTCAGTTTTAAACTCTGCCTGGGAATGTTTTAACTGCTCTATGCCTATTTTTGTTTCTTGAACTCTTTCCTCAACTCCTCCAAATGCCTGTTGTGTTCCTGTTCAAAGTGGTTGATTTGGTTGTTTACCTTCTCTTGGATTTCCTCTTTCATACTATTAATCATGGTAATGATCATGCTTTGAAAGTCATTGTCTTGGGTCTGACTTTCTGGGCTGTTTTCTGTGAATTTGTTCTGGTTGGAATCCATCATTAAGGGGTTAATTCTTTCAGTGGGAGATTGGTCTTCTTGGGTTTTGTTTCTCATGGATCTTCACTTTGACTTGGGCATTGTTGTTTTCTCTTTTAGGGCTTTTCAGTTTCTGTGTGTTTTTGACTGATTTAGTTGTTATTACTACACTTGGGCAGTTATTACTAGTGCTTGTTTTTGGGTTGGGTATGTTTGTCTTTTGTTATTTCTTAGTTGAGGCTGTTAGGCTGTTAGTACATCAGTTAAGTCAGGTTAAGTAGACAAGGAGTGAATATTAATATGGTAGTGCACTTTTATGATGTAGTATCTTGGTGATATGTGAGGGTGAGTGATATGATCCCTGGAGGTGTATGTTTTGGAGTGGCTTTATGGAAAAGTTAATCTATAGTGATTAATATTAGAAAGGAACAGTAAGGTGAAAAAAAGGTTTACTTATCTTTGGGCTGGATGTGAAGAATCTCTCCCATGTGATAGGATGATTGTAGAGTTTTTCAGATGTATGGCCTTTTTCCCTTAGGACATTGCTTGAGTTTTCTTTGGACTCTATTGAATTCTGAGTAGCAGTGTGTCTTCTGTAGACCACGTGCATAGGTCCCCAGTGGGCCAGAGAGGCAGAGGGTCTGATGTTGATGGCAGAATTCTTCACCCGGGACCTGGAACTTGGCTTAGTGGCCTACCCAATTTCCAGGGATGGAGGAAAGCTAGCAAGTCCTGTCCAGTTGTGTGGACAGGCAGGCGGGAGGGCGAATGGGGCCTGGCCCCGGGTGGTGGCCCAGGCCAAAACCGGAGGCAGCCTGCGTGCCGCTGGGACACTCAGCGACCTGGGCGGGCTGGGCGTACTCACATGGGGGTCTGGCGGAGTGGGAAGCGGGAGGTGCTGTCGGGCGGATAAAGGCGGTGTGGGAGGGAGAAGGGGGGCTGGGGTCCCGGGGCATGGCCCAGGCCAAAGCCCAAGGCTGCCTGGGTGCCACTGGGACGCGGGGTGACGTGGGGGGGGGCTGGGCAGACTCACCTGGGGGTCTGGCGGAGTGGGGAGCGGGAGGCCAGGTCAGGCGGACAAATGCATCGCGGGAGGGTAGCTGGAAGAATTTTGACTAGCCTTTTATGTTTAGAATGTCCTTATCTTTTGTGGTGAGATGTGTTTCATGAAGGTAGCACGTTGATGATGGGTTGTGATTTTTAAACCATATTTGTAATCTGTGTGTTTTGATTGGTGAGGTAATTGATTGACATTTGGTGTTATAGTGGAGAAATTACTTTTGATTCCTGTAACTTTTTTGTTTAGTGCCTTTCGTAAATGTATTATTTAGCTTTGAGGCTTTGGTGGTATTATACTTCCCTTCTGTCCTCCTGGATATGCTTGTTTTTTTCTTCAAGCTTGAGTATCTTTTCTGCCATTTTTTGAAGGCCGGTTTTGTGGTCATGTAAGCCTTCAAGTTTTTTTATGGTGGAAAATTTTTGTTTCGCCCCTCATCATGACCAATAGTTTTGCTGAGTATGTCAGCCTAGATTGGCATTTTTGCTCATTCAACACTAAAGTACATCTCTCCATGTTCTTCTCGCTTTTACTGTTTTCACTGACAAATCATTTGTTATTTTAATAGGTTTACCTTTAAAAGTGATCTTTTTTTCTCTAGAAGGTGTTAGCATGTTCTCTTTGTCTTGTATCTGTAGTGGTTTTGACTATTATCTGCGTGAGGAGTTATTATTTTGGTCACATCTTTTGGTGTGGAGAATGCCTCTTGTATTTGGATGGGTCTCTCTTTTTTTAGATGTGGAAAATTTTCATTTATGATAATTGAAAAATTTCCTAAGGCGTGGTATTTTGGGATTCTTGTTCTAGTATTCCATGAATGTGCATGTTAGTCTCCTTCAAGGTGTCCCATGATCCTTTAATACTCCTCTCAAGTATCTTAAAATTTTATTACTAAAATGTTTTGGAAAATATTACTGCATTTGCTTTTTAAGCAGTATCAATAAAGAGAAAAGGAGGAAGGAAGGTAAGAAGGCAGAATCAAAGGGAGAGAGAAAAGGAGAATGTGGCAATCTTACAGTTGTTGTACTTTGATATGTTTTTAAGTATCTAAGTGTTACTATTTTTAACGTTTTGCTCATATCTCAAAATTAAAAAACTTTTGCTTAATTTATGTAAAGTTAACAAACACTGGAACTTGAGAGATGTCTCAGGGACTAAACCCTTTGCCTCTCCAGTAAAAAGAACTTAGTTCTTATTTCAGATCCTGTACAAAAATTGGGCAGAGATGATAACGTCCTGTAATTCTGACTATACACAGCTGCATCTGAGAAGCCTCTGAGCAAATCAATAAGGAAGTAGAACAATTCTGAGTGATTCTCAGTGCCATACTCAGGACTCCATAGGCACACGCACTCAAGCATGCACATGGTTCCCAGGCCCCAAATACAGACAGAAGCATATAAAAGAAAAAAAGTATTGTAGTTACTTGGGCATAGTAATTGTTGTTTAAGAATCAAAGACATTGAAGATATTTAAAGACTGACATATTGAAATATCCTCTGCAGTGGGCATTCTCCTTTTCCTTTTCTTTCTGTTTTTGATGGCAGTATCTGCCATGAACCAGGCTGACTTTGAACTTACAGTAGAGAACACAATGGCCTCAAACTCATGTCCACTCTTTACATGAAGATAGTATCTTACTGGCTTAAATCTGTATCACCATACTCATGACTGTGGGATGGAGTCTCTAAGGTTCCTTTACTGATTCTTAATTCTCAATATCCACATATACACTTGGAGACAGATGACAGACAGACATATAGATAGATGATAGATAGATAAATGATAGCTGATAGCTGAAAGATAACTGATAAATAAATAAACAGAAAAGTGACAGGTAGATGATAGATAGACATAGATAGGAGAGATTCTGATAATATAATCTAATGCATTATTTGTTTACATAAAGATTCTAGCTATTTGTAAAATACACATTGAAAATTTAAAATTAGCTGGAAAAAGTGATTCACATCATTAAGCAGCTTCTGTCTGAGAGGCAAACTACAAGGACAATAATCAAATATTTATCAGATAGGCAAACATCAAATAATTGATTTTTAGAGTAGCCAGTAACTGACAAAGCAGCAGCACAAGGACTTAGGAAGTTGTGAGACCCATTGCTGAAGGAAAAACACTCTGGTGTGGAAAGTAAAGCTTAGCGTTGCAAGTATAAGGGAACTAGTTACATTTTGTCCATGTCAGGATACATGTACAGATGAATACTCTTCAGGCAACAACTTTCTCCATTTTTGCTTTTCTGCTATTTTTTTTTTTTTTTTTTTTTTTTGGCTGAGGAAATTTTAACCTGGGAGAACATTCAGGTATGTTTTTAGGAAGCAACTATGTTTGAAAGATCAGCACCACAATAAAAGAAAGGTACATAGTTGATCTAAGGGAACTAAGCTGCATCCTCAAACATTAGAAGATACATCGTTCATGTGTTCATGGTTTTCAAGAATGAAGAATGCCGTGGTGAATGTATCATAAAGCCTGACTTCTCAGAGTCAGGAGCTGCTGAGGCTGGGCAATGTGTAGAAAGATCACAGGTCTTTCATTGAGAATCTGAAATTCCCAGATATGAAACATCAGTTCCAGTGAAAGTCAGAGGCATGGGAAGTGTCAGCATCATGGAATGTTGCCATGGAAAGTTTCCATGGAGAGCTGTGGAAATGGAGAGGATATGGCCTTGAGGAGAGGCTTTGTGTGCTGCAGGTGACAGAGCGAGAGGTGTTAAGCTGCCTGAGTCAATTGTGTACAAATGATCACAATCCCATGTGTTGCACATGAAGGATAAGATCTGCTATTTTTACCAGCTCAAAGGAAACCCACAGAAGGGGAGGAAATCTTCACTAACCACATATATGATAGAGCTCTATTATCCAGAGTGCACAAAGAACTTAGAAAATTAAACACTAAGGAAACAAATGGCCCAATTAAAAAAAGGGCCTTGGAACTTAAAAGAAACTTTACCAGGGATGAAATTAAAATGTCTAACAAATATCTTAAAAAATGCTCCACTTCTTTAGCCATCAGGGAAATGCAAATCAAAACGTCCCTGAGATAGCATCTCACCCTGGTCAGGATGGCAAAAATCCACAATAAAAACAACAACAAGAGAGGGGAACTCTCCTACATTGCTGGTGGGAATGCAGGCTCATGCAGCCACTCTGGCGAGCCGTCTGGAGATTCTTAAAGAAATTAAAGATCGAAAAGCCATATGACCCTGTGATTCCCCTTTTGGGAATAACCCCACATACAGCAAAAATTCACCTCGATAGCACAAGCACGGCCATGTTCATAGCAGCACATTTACAATAGCAAAGTCATGGAATCAACCCAAATGTCCAACAGTTGATGAGTGGATAAGGAAAAGTGGTACATCTATACAATGGAGTACTACTCAGCCATCAAAAATGATGAATTAATGAGATTTGGCAGGAAATGGATGTCATTAGAAACAATTATATTGAGTGAAGTATCCCAGACACAGAAAATAAAGCGTCGTATGTACTCCCTAATAGGTGGCTCCTAGTACGAAACCCACTTAGAGGCACTCAAAGATAAATCTCTGTAATAACTACAGTAATTGCTAAGATTATGACCAGGAGGGATGGGGAAGGAGGGCCACCCCAGTAACAAGGAGAGAGGGGACCATGTTACATCAGAGAAAATAGGTCACCATCAAGGACCGCAAATAAGTAATGAGACATCTGGTTAAGTTCACAGACTTTCCTTCCTGATCATTTACAACTGATGGGGTATGATCTTACCAGAAGGGGAGGGCGTGTAGTCTGGCAGATAGAAAGTAACCATTTCATAGATGGGTGATTGACTCCTCCCTCACCACCGTTTCCTACTTTTATTACATCTACCTTTGAATATACTCTTATAACAAGACTCTAATTTAACAGGTTTTTATCTCTGGCCAGGGGGTGACATCCAATATTCATCAGGGTGGAGCCAAAGGCATTGCAGGAGCAGCAAAAATGAAAAAAATTAACAAACCATAATCCAGAATATCAGAGACTCTGTATCAATCACCTGGAACTAGGCCAGCCTAATCTCTCCCCATCCTGAAGCTCAGGGAAATTTGCAGAAGAGGGGGCGGTAAGATTGTAAGAGCACAAGAATGGGAGGAGCAATGATATACAAGATACTCCACACAAGTTAGGGCCGAAGCAATCATATTTGGACTTTACATGCCCTGCGCAATGTCCCAACACACTATTAATCTCACGAAGTCCAGCATTTGCTAAAGGCACTAGGATTCTGGGAGGCAAGGGATTGACAGCCACAGTAGTGTTCCTATGCTTAAGGGGAGCACAGGAAAGGGTTCTGGGAAATGCCTCTGGGTCCTTGCATCTCATCAGAGAGGAGTACCCAGAGGAGAGTTTGGCATGCACATTAAAGGATGCTCCAGGTATGGGAGGGGAGGCACTGGGGGATGGGGAGGGAAGGGGGAGGGGAGTGGGCATGGGGGATAGGGGGTTGGAGGGAGGGGGGTACTGGTGTACCTGTTAAGTTTGTATGAGTGGAAATTTAAAAAAAAATCTGCTGTTTTTCATGATGTACATTAGTTTTACTTTGACCTTAATTAGCTCTTCTTGCTATGCTCCCCTTTTCCAAATGAGGAACAACAATGTGCACTTTACATCACCATTGCATTACATCTCAGAAGTTACAAGGATATGAAAAGTATTAGTATTGCGAGGTCTTAACAGTTGGAATAAATGCATTCTGCATCACGAAATGTCCAGTGTTATGTAAGTCTGGGACAGAGTATTGTGCTAGGAATGTAAAAGCTCTCAAAGTCCTGTGACTATGTGAATAACTGATCTCAGTTCTGTGATTATGTGTGGAATTGCTGTAGAGTGATTAGGAGGTGGAGCAGTTAAGGAATATGTGAGTCAGTCTGGAAAATCCTTATATCTTTACAGCCTGGCCCATTGCACATTCACCCTATACTTTCTCAGAATGTGCCTGCAGCCATGTCTCTTCTGCCATGATTAACTGTATCTCTTGAAAATTTTAAGCCAACATAAGCCCTTTATTTCAATAGTTGTTTCTGCCAGGTTTATTTGAGCACAACAACAGAGGGAGGAAATAAGATATACGCATCTCAAATGTTCTTTGTCAATCATTATTGTATCTCTTTAAAATATACTTTTTGATTGTGTTCCTCTAAAATCACTGATAAAATGTGGACGGATAAAGCCACAATATGATTGGACCTTTCCTGACCTGCACAATGGCTGACATGTCAAACCCTTCCCAAAGTGTAATAGGGATCATAGGGGAGAAGGCTTTAGGCAGTAGGATCCTTATAGGCAAGGGGTGAAACAGTCATAATAGAGTACCCATGCTAGTGGACAGTCCAAGAAGAGGCCCCAAGCTATGGGGACTCTAAATCCTGAATCCTCATTAGTGTAGAGGACTCAGAGGGAAATTCAGTGTCCACATAAACAAATGCTATGGAGGATGGGAGGGAGAAAGCAGGAAGTACCAATAAATAAGAGAAGGGAAATGAGTGAATGGGCTGGTGGGAAGGGGGTAAATGCAATGGGGGACAATGGTGAAATAGAGGGTGAAGCGAGAAGAAAGAGGGTATTTATTGAGCTTGTATGATTAGGCAAAAAAATTAATAAAAAATAATAAAAAAATTGACAGATTCTTTTTGGATGTATAACATAAAGTTGGGCTCTTGCCAAGTCTTTAAAGCAATGTGTGTCTCCCGCTGAAACTTTATGAGACTTACCTGTACTAATCATGCTTTGATTGCAAACTTCGTCTTTCCTATTTCCCCAAGATGGCACAATAATCTCTTTGTATAGTATATTTAGGATCCCCTGCTTGCCTTTACAAACTCTTTTCCTTTAGTATCCAAAATCAGTTCCAAAGACTTTCCTCCCCTTTGCTAAGCAGTTCCAGAAACTTAAGCCAAATTTTCTAAAGTAGCTGATTTTCTCATGACTGGGACTAAATAAGGTGCACAAAGCAATCTCTGGAATGTGTGGAGAGCCACCTAGTGAAAAGTGGTGCTCAGGGCACCATCTTGACAAAGGTATTTGCCTTTGAGGATATTTGGGTGGTGGCTGATGAGAGTAAATTTTGAATTCTGCATGGAAATGAGAATACAAAATATTGATCTAACGCATTAACACTTGTGAAGTTCCTTCTGATTTAGTCATAGGCCCAAGGTGGTTGGGATTTTCATGGATTTGAGAGATTGATGCAATGATGCCTCTTAGAAATGATAATTCCTGGTATTACAGACTGGTTGTCTGAGTGTGAGCTGTGAGCTAGGAAGAGTTTCTTCTTTCCTTATCTTTCTTATTATAAATCGGAGGTCCTACACCGGAGTTTGTAACCTTATCCAGAGCCCCTATTTAATGTTTATGTAGAAAGGAAACTTTCAAGAAGTGGGTTGTGGGAAAGTTTCCCCGTCCACTTGGCCTGCTTTGATCTCTTATGTTGTTTTTCATGCCTCTTGTTTCTTTGCCATGTTGAATTCTTCCCACCTAGAAGGCAGTCTTTAGGTATACCTTGCTTTGACATGATTGTAGTTGGTATTTATAAAGAAAAGGATGAATATTTTTAAAGCTATGGGAAAGTTTTATTTACCTTGTAGTTTTTTTTTTTTTTTTGTATCTTCAGAAGGGAAGTATAGAGAGGTGAATGCTACCGATGTGATTGCTTTCTAAATTCTAAATTTTGTTCATCATGGGAATGCAGTCCATTGGATGCCACCTCCCCAAATTAGTGTTGTTCAACATCTATATAAATGCCATTGCAGATAAACTCAGAGTTACATCTCCAAAGCGATGCTGAAGCAGTCAAATTGACAATGAAGACAAATCATTCTAGATAGTTGCTCCAATTGTTTGTACATTAAATTATGTTCAATCACCATGGTGATGGCTTAAACACAGGGATTTTTTATAGATAAAGTTGTTAATTTGCCCACATTGATTAAGAGTATTATGACCCTTATGAACAAAATTGATAGTTTTTCTTATATCTATTCTGTTTGAATTCATAACAGTATAGGAAAGAGAACCATCACCAGACATTGGATCCACTCAATGCCTTATTTGAACTAGATCGATGTTTATAATTATGAATCTTAAAGAAGATAATTGGAGATTTAGTATTAGATTATTAGAGTATTATTAGTGTATACTCTTAATTATGGTATACTATATTTGCTAATAGAGTAGAATATTCTCTTCAGTGACAATGGGTAAAGTTTGCAAAGAATACAAAAGACAAATAAAAGGAAAACCATAAATTAATTATTTGACCTTAGAGAAGATGAATAATATTAATTAGAAAATTTGCCCAAACCAGTATTCTTTCAGTTAATGATTACCACATATGGAGAAATTCTCTCACGTCTTCTAATTGGCTCATCTCAGCAACAGGAGAATGGGAGAAATAACTGCAGTTGGGCTGATGAACACTGTGTTTTTCAGTAGATATGGATCAGTGCCTGAAGTGTCCGGCTGACCAGTATGTCAACCCAGAACACAAACACTGCCTCCAAAAAAGTGTCACCTTCCTTGCTTATGAAGACCCTCTGGGGATGGTGCTGGTGAGCATGGCCCTGGGCTTCTCTCCTCTCACAGCTGATGCTCTTGGGATCTTGCTGATGCACCACCACACCGCCATCGTGAAGGCCAATGACTGCACTTTCAGCTATGTTTTGCTCACATCCATCATGCTTTGCTTCCTCTGCTCCTTGCTCTTCATCTGATATCCTCGCACAGCCATCTGCATCCTGCAGCAGACCACATTTGGAGTCATGTTCACTGTGGCTGTATCCACTCTCCTGGTCAAAACTATCACTGTGGTTTTGGCATTTAGAGTCACAACTCCAGGAAGAACGATGAGGTGGCTGCTGCTGTCCAGGGCACCAAATGCCATCACTCCTGTGTGCACCTTCGTCCAACTTGTTCTCTGTGGAATCTGGCTTGGGACATCTCCTCCTTTTATTGACCAAGATCTCCAGTCGGATCCTGTCCACATCATCATTGTGTGCAACAAGGGCTCAGTCACCTCCTTCTACTATGTCCTGGGCTACCTAGGCTCTCTGGCTCTGACTAGTTTCAATGTGGCATTCCTGGCCAGGGACCTGCCTGATGCCTTCAATGAAGCCAAGTTCCTGACCTTCAGCATGCTGATGTTCTGCTACGTGTGGCTCACCTTCCTGCCTGTCTACCACAGTGCCAAAGGCAAGGTCATGGTGGCCTTGGAAGTCTTCTCCATCTTGGCCTCCAGTGCAGGGCTCCTGTTTTGCATCTTTGTTCCCAAGTGTTGTGTTATTATCCTAAGACCTGAAAGAAATTGTTTCAAACATTTAAAATGAAACAGAGTGCAGAGTCAATAGGCCTTCTGCTTTAATATTATCTTATAGGTCTCTTTTGTATAGCTCAGGTTTTGCAACATTTATAGCAAGGACCATCCTGAATTTTTGTTTTAACCTTACTGAGGAACTGATGTTATATAAACCCTTCATGAGGAATTTCACCTTCTTTTAGAGTGAATAACCTAGAAGCCACCAAAAACACTGTTTGTTGCAGTTCATCTGCATGGTTGCTGATAAATGACCATCAAATGGCTTAAGGGAACAAGGGGTTTATTTTCTCTTACAATTATTGGTTATAGTTCTCAGTCTAGCTTCACAGGAGAGCATGCAGTAACACTGGAACCAAGGAAATTGGACACACCAGCTCTACACAACAGCTGAGAGAGGAACAATCTTTACTTGCCAGACCAGCAAGTCTGGCCAAGTGTACAAAAGGGTGCCAACTCCCTCAATTAACTCTCAGTATTTTATTCCAGGGTATAGTACCACTCACCATGGGCTGGACCTTCCCCATCAGCTAGACAATCTCTTGCAGGTTTGCTCTGGGCTTAACTCAACCAATATTTCTTTACAAATGTGCCCAGAGCTCAAACCCTCAATGATTGTGTTGACAGCTGTGCCTAACTATGACTGTTTATTTAATTTACTCTTTACAAACTCAAGTACTGTGACATTGATACAATTTCTGCATGTTTATATTGAGAATCCATCCCATCTTTGGATATTAAGTGGAATATCTTGTAATGCCTCACACTCGGCAAATTATGTGATTTTTAATTATCACTGGTTAGTTCTTTCCAACTTTACTTTTTATTAGTTATAATGTGAGACTGAGAATGTACTTGGTTTTTGCAGACATACATTAACTATTTAATAATGTTTAATTCAGATGTATGTAATACATCGTAGAAAAATTTAATAGATAATATTTTGCCAGTTTTCAAGTATAATATTTCTAAGAGGCTATGTGCATAAGGCTGGTTCCATAAAGGTACATTTTTCAATCCATTTACTTTTCTCTCTGATTTACTGTTAACTTTTCTTGTGAGGGGACCAGACAGAGTAACTAGTTACCACTGACACATTTCTCACAATTCATCAAGTACCTGGACATATTATGACATAGAAAATCTTATGAAATACAGTGGGTCACACTCACACCAAAAAGCTGTTCAATGATAGAGAGTTCATTGGTCAGAAGCTTTTTGTTTTGTAGGACAAAAAAGTGGAGTGAGATAGGGCAATATTGGCAGAAGATGACTTCATTGTGTACATGATGTGTGGGGGCCTCTGTCTAGGTGACCTCAATGATCTGGCAAAGATTAGACAAAGATATTTTGATGGAGGAAGTCTGGAGGGCAGCTCAGGATGTTTTGAATAGCTCAAGGGAAGTCAGGAAGGGGTGGCTCAGGATGAGTTGAACAGCTCAGTATGGAGGAAGTCAGGATGTTTTGAAGAAATTTCGCTCTTTAAAATGATTGGTTGCCCATTTCCCCACCCTGGAATTCCCTTTACTGTTTCTGCCTTTATAACATGGCTGTGGACTTGCAATAAATGAGTTCCTGCTTGACTAGACTCCTTGTCACATCTGATTATCTTCAGGATGTAATATGTTTTAAAGAAATTTAGCTACATACGTGACCTTTAAGATGATTGGTTGCCCATATCCCTGCACTGGAATTCCCCTTGCTGTTTCTGCCTTTACAAGATGGCTGTGGACTTGCAGTAAATGAGTTCCTGCTTGACTAGACTCCCTGTGGCGTCCTCGGGAAGGAGGGCTGGGAGCGGCTGGGAGCGGGTGGACAACACACTCACCTTTCTCTGATCCCCCTTGTGGAGGACCCGCTGGACCGGGCCAGAGCTGCGATCGCCAGGGACCCCCACACATCTCCTTTCCCCCTCATCCCTCCCCTGACACTATATAAGGCAGATTCCAAGTAGGAGAAGAGGTGCTTCTTTGCTTAGTGATTTACCCACTGATAAGTCATTGATATCTGAGAAGTACATGCCTGAGTACTTGTCAGTGTAGGTCTCCAGATGAAACCCAGAGGATCACCTATGCTAAAGAACTTCAAAGAAAGGGACAGGAGGGGGTTGGGACTGGGTAACAAGGGGGCAAAAACACATAAATTCATCCTGTTTGTATAATCAAATGTCAGAGTAAGAACATTTATAAATAAAAAGTTTAGAGACTGATTTTGTGTGATTTTTTTTCTTTTAAAAATGTATTTATTGTGTGTTATGTGTGTATGTATCAGACAGCAAACTGCATGTGCCTGTGGAGATCCAAGGGTAGTTTTAGGAATCATCAGATTCCAGCAATGGTCACTGATGTGTTGGGCAGCTACAAGACATTTTACTGTAGCTGGGTAGTACTGATCTCAGATGAGTACCTTGGATTATGTTACAAGGAGATGTCCCTGGGCCCTGTACTGTGCATCCTTATTGAGGAAGATCAATAAGGAAGCAAGGTAGGGAGTATCATCTCTCCTAACTTCCAGCTTATATATTGCAGTCAAATAAGAATACTTTTATGATCTGAGTTTACTCCTCAGAGCCCACATGGTGGAAGGAGGGAAATGACTTCCAAAGTTGTCCTTTCTAGTTATGTTCTCTCTCTCTCTCTCTCTCTGTAAATAGATAATTAAATAAAAAGAACGCCAAAATACACACTGATCTCTTGTGAAGTTGAAATGGTTCAATAAAGGGAAAGATAAATTTCAGGTATCTCCTAAATGGTACTGTTGAAGAACAAGACAAGTTATAAGAGTGTATGTCTGTGGTTTCACAGATGTCTTGCGCATTACTCATGTTGACATTTACACTGAGATCTAAGAAATTGAAAAGGGACCAGTGAGATAACTGGGTGTATCAGACACATGCCCACAAGCCTGATGACTGAGTTTGATACCTGGAAGCCCACATGGTGAAAGGAAAATTGTTCTCTTACATTCACTGGTGCAAAATAGATTTGGTCCAGGCTTGTGCTAACAAGCCATGGTTTTGATTCTCATCTGAAGTCATGTAAATGAGCTACGGAGACAGTTCAGGGGTTCAAACCTTTGCCTTACAAGCAAAGCACCTGAGTTCAGATTTCCAATGCCATTTAAAAAGTACTGGACAGATATGATGGATGACTATAATTTTAGCCCTGAAAAGCAAAGCCTGGGAAACCTCAGAGCAAAACAGTAAGGAAGTAGAGCCATCCAGATGATTCTTGGTGTCATCCTACGGCCTCCACACACACACATTCAAGTGTACTCTTGTATATCTATTTCCTGCTATATACAAAAAGAAAGCATGTAAGTGGATTTCATCAGATGATTAAAATAACATATGGAAAGAAAATGCCAACAAATCATCTCTGTTAGTCTTGCTCATGCATATATGGACCTTTATGGTTACTACTGTACCCCCAAAATGGAAGGTCAGCTGCATTACCTAAGAATCCAGCCAATCATAGAATATTCTCTGCATTACTCTTGCATTCTTTCATGTAAGCTTTGCATACAGAATTCCAAGAACCGAATGTTTCCCATTATCTTGGAAACTAATAAGCAAAAATGGTTAAGTCCAGAAATTCCCAGAATTTTGTTGACTCCAATAACACCCAGTTAGTCCCTTGTTAATCAATGAAAATAAGATGCTACATAACTTTGTTTTTCCTAAAATTGAAGTTCTCTCTCTGAAACTCAGTTCCCATGGATCAATATGTTGTAATAGTTCATTTTTTCCTTTATAACATTGGGTTTTTGCATTATTTATGCTTATTTTATTACTGGGTCCATCCCATATATTGTATATAATAAAATACCTTCTGAATAAGAAATTCTTTCTATTGTTGCTTTCTCTGTAGGCATTGCCAATTTCAGAGTCCATAAGTGAATATTTGATGAACATGCCTACCTTTATCATTATGAACTGCAGATAAATTGTACATTTTGAATTCATACATTTTTTGTGGATCAGGCCAGGTCCTGAACTTGATTCCATAGAGACTGGAATGTCAATTCAATTAAATGCTCAATTTTAAAGTAACTTGTTGGGGCTGGAGAGGTGGCTCAGGGGTTAAGCCTCTGCCTTGTGGTAGAAGGTCCTGAGTTTGAATCCTAGACCCCATGTATAGACGCCAGGCGGAAGCAGGGTAAGCCTGCGTTTCTGGTCCTGGTAGAGCGGAGCCTGTGAATCCCGGGGCAGAGTAAACAAGGAGGAGGTGGAGGCATCCATAGTGGTTCCCGAATTTGTCCGTGGTTCTACATACACACACACACACACATATGCACGCACAATTGAATAAATAATAAATAATAAAAAAATTTTAAGTAACTTGTTAAATTTTCTTGATGGACTTTATTATTCATTTGAATTTATTGGCATCAGATGAATTTTCAATATTTGAAGTGTTTTTAATATTAAAAAATTAATCACATATTTATTATGCCCCACATATTACCCTACCAGAACCTCAGGAGCATACCACTGTCCAACACATCAATAATTTGCTAGGAAATTATATGAGCATCTCAAATTATATCTACACATATTGCAAAGAAATCAGTGCAATTTCAGTTATAAAATTCTTTCAAAATGCATTCTTTGTTTTCTTCCTTGTACTTCCTATATGATTTTTTTAGCTTGGAAAGTATTCCCTAGTTATCTCAGAGACAACAAAATAGACATAAGGTCTGTTGCAGATTGCCTGCATGGTTGCTGATAAATGGCCATCAAATGGCTTAAGGGAACAAGTCTTTTATTTTCTCTTATGATTACTGGTTACAGTTCATAGTCCAGCTTGAGGGGAGAGCATGCACCAACACCAGGGCCAAGGGAACTGGCCACATCATCTCTATGTAATGGCTGAAGGAGGGATGATCCTTATTTTCCAGACCAGTATGTCTGTCCAAATGTACAAAAGGATGCTAACTCCCTCAACCAGCTCTCTATATTTTATTCCAGGCCCTAATCTTACCCATCATAGGCAGGGCCTACCCCATTAACCAGACAATCTCCTGCAAGTTTGTTTTGGATCTAACTCAACCACTAATTCTCAACAAATGTGCCCAGACCTCAAACCCTCAACAGTTGACAACTGTGCCTGTGACTATGACAAGCTCTGATAACAAATGCTGAAAATTTTTTGAGACAAATGTCATTTAAAAATTATTGTTCTTAGTCTTCATTTGAATGAATTCTATTTCCCCAGCATGAAGTATGTTCCAATCATCAAAATGTTAGTACACCAGAATGTTGCTTGCTGCTTTATTGACCTTAAAATTATTTGTTTGAATATTTTCTTTCATTTATGTAATTTCTGCCATTCTCAGATTGAGATTTTGATAGAACATAGTTAGGAACTGGATTTAGCTCATACTTACCTTTACTTCCCCATTCAAACTGCAGCAATTGTGTTTGAAACATCAGAGCTGAAATCTGCCAAGGAAAGTGCATGTGTTTATGTGACTCATAGTGACAGAATGTCTGAAATAACCTGGAGTTATGACTTCTCTTGGTGTTCCTTACTTTCTCACTTCTTACTTTCCCATTTTTACCTTCTTTATCTCCTTCTGTCCTTCATTAACACTTTCTTTGTGTATGATTTTTATATAAATATTAACTACCTTTTCTTTTTTGATGCAGTGATATTTAATTTTAAGTGAACATATATTGTTTCTCTTATCCACTCTATGACTTTTGAATCATTCTTACCTTTAACCAGTGGTGTTCTACCTAATGGATAGTGGTGTAAGGACACCTTCTGTGACAAAATTAGTCTCATTACCTGAGCAAATAAATGAAATACTGAACAGTCAGAGTCGTGAGTTCTCCAAAAATGCAGAACATTGGTCTAACCCACTGAAGCTTTGAGTACCTTTTGGCCTAAGGCCAAAGCCTGAGATGAAAGGAAGTTTTGTGGAGCTGAAGGTATATCATGTCCTCTGTGTCTCAGGCTCACAATGCAATTCTCAGAAATAATGATTCTTGTGATGTCAGAGACTGGTCACCCACAGCCTAGTCAGAAGAGCAATGAAGTATTCTTTTTGCAATGAACAGTGCTGAATAGAGAGATGAATGGTCATTGAAGTTGTTGAAAATAATTATTGGTTGATTTTTGGGTTCATAGGGAAGAGGATGGGAAATGACTCTGAACTCGTATGGGCTCCATGTAGCAGTCTGTGAATAAAAAGAAAATAACATGTGGGAGAGGCTTAAAAAAGGAGTTTCTTTAGAGGTAAGGGTGTGGTGGGCCTTAGAGCCATAGTTTAGCCTAAATGTGGGAAAGCATCAGAACACATGAGATGGTAGCAGAGAGCCACCATGACAGCCTGGTGGAAGGAGAGACCAGAATGCTGAGAGAGCAGGAGAAGGAATGAAGGGGAAAGAAGGGGGAGAATAGAGAGACCCTGAGTGGGGTAATGATATTTTTAATACTCTTGGGCCTTGCTAAAGATGAGCTTGAGAATTACCAGGAAAGTGAAGACTGCAGATAAAATCTTTACCAAATGACCACTGGCTAAGGTGGAGGCTTTAGAAAATGGCAGGTGTGGTGAACAGTTTAGTACATGGCCCTAAACAAACAGGATATTTCTGATGAAACCAGATTTCTTTTGGGGGTTCTTGTGTCCCAGAATTTAAGACTGGAAACAGAACACATGAAGAGGGTAAAGCAGGATTTATAAAACAAAGACAAAAACAGGGGAAGAAATTCTCAGATTAATTTTGAGAAGGAAGCCATAGTTTAGGCTTAAGGTGGGACAGCACTATTAGAACAGAGGAAATAGCTTAATTCCTAGGCCCATGAACAAGCATAAACCCAGTCTTACATGCAGGAAACAGAAGTGGGAGCAGTGGGAATTGATCAGGGAGTCTAGGATATAGTACATCTTCTATTTTATTGCAATATACAAGAATATTTAAAGAAAAAATCAACCACTCAAAAAGATGGTTCTTTGAAAAAATCAATAAGATTGATATACTCCTAGCTAAATTAACCAAAAGCAGGAGAGAGAAAACCCAAATTAACAAAATTAGAAAGGAAAATGGAGTTATCACTATTGATACCCAAGAAATCCAGAGAATTATAACATCATATTTCAAAAACTTACACTCTGTGAAGTTTGACAACACAAAAGAGATGGATGAATTTCTAAGTAAATGCAACTTACCTAAATTGAATCAGGAAGTTGTGAATTATTTAAATAGTCCTATAACATATAAGGAAATTGAGGAAGTAATCTTGAATCTTCCCACCAAAAAATGTTCTGGACCACATGGATTCAGCACAGAGTTCTACCAGACATTTAAGGAGTTAATAAAACCAATACCCCTTAAAGTGTTCCATCAAATAGCAAAGGAAGGAAAACTCCCAAATTCCTTCTATGAAGCTAATATTGTTTTAATCTCAAAACGTAATAAAGACTCACTTAAAAAAGAAAACTATAGGCCGATCTCTCTGATGAACACAGACGCAAAGATTCTCAACAAAGTTTTAGCAATCGGATTCAAAAACATATTAAAAAGATTATTCATGGGGACCAAGTAGGCTTCATCCCCGGCACACAAGGTTGGTTCAACATACGCAAATCAATAAATGTAATTCATCATCTAAAACAGTCCAAAGTCCAAGACCACATGATACTCTCGATAGATGCAGAAAAAGCTTTTGACAAGATCCAACAGCCTTTTATGATCAAAACGCTAGAGACTGTAGGAATGGAAGGAACCTTTATCAATATAATAAAAGCTGTATACAACAAGCCCACAGCAAGAATTATGCACAAAGGGGAACAATTGGAAGCATTCCCACTTCGATCAGGAACTAGACAAGGCTGTCCACTCTCACCACTTCTATTCAATATTGTACTTGAAGTCTTAGCTGAAGCCATAAGACAAGAAAGGGACATAAGAGGGATTCAAATCGGCAAGAAAGAAGTCAAGCTATCCCTATTTGCAGATGACATGATCTTATACCTGAGTGATCCCAAAAACTTCACTAGGAAGCTCCTGGAACTAATTGAGAAGTTCAGCAGGGTGGCAGGATAAAAAATAAATGTGCAAAAATCAGAGGACTCCCTATATGCCCAGAATGAAAGAAGTGAAAAAGCCTTGAGAGAAACAATCCCATTTACTATAGCCCCTAAAAAAATGAAATACCTTGGTATAAACCTAACCAAGGAGGTAAAAGACCTTTACAATGAAAACTTTAAAACCCTAAAGAAAGAAATAGCAGAAGACACCAGAAGGTGGAAAGACCTCCCATGTTCCTGGATTGGTAGAATCAACATCGTAAAAATGACCATCCTACCAAAGGCAATATACAAATTCAATGCTATACCAATTAAAATGCCAAAGCAATTCTTTAAAGAAGTTGACCAAACAATCTCAAAATTCATATGGCAGCACAAAAGACCCAGGATAGCAAAGACAATCCTGAGTAACAAAAACACTGCTGGAGGTATTACCATACCGAACCTTATTCTATATTACAAATCCATAGTTACAAAAACAGCCTGGAACTGGCTCCAAAATAGACACACAGATCAATGGATAAGGGTTGAAGACCCAGATATAAGCTCACAAAATTACGGCCATTTGGTCTTTGACAAAGGGGCCCAAAAAATCCAATGGAAAAAGAACAGCATCTTCAACAAATGGTGCAGGCAAAACTGGATCTCCACATGCAGAAGATTAAAGCTGAACCCGTACTTGTCACCATGTACAAGACTGTACAAATCCATGTACAAAAGGACCTTGATATAAGGCCAGAGACTATAAAAACCATAGTTGAAAGGATAGGGAACTCCCTCGAGCTGATTGGGCTAGGCCAACAGTTCCTAAGCAGACATCCAATGGCACAGTCACTGCTACCAACTCTCAACAGTTGGGATCTTGTGAAATTAAAGAGCTTCTGTTCAGATAAAGAGATTGTAACACGAGCTCAAAGGCAACCCACAGAATGGGAGAAAATCTTCGCTAACCACATATCTGATAGAGCTCTACTATCCAGAGTGCACAAAGAACTTAGAAAACTAAACATCAAGGAAACCAATGGCCCAATTAAAAAATGGGTCCTGGAACTTAAAAGAAATTTTACCAGGGATGAAATTAAAATGTCTAACAAATATCTTAAAAAATGCTCCACTTCTTTAGCCATCAGGGAAATGCAAATCAAAACTTCCCTGAGATATCATCTCACCCTGGTAAGGATGGCAAAAATCCACAATAAAAACAACAACAAATGGTGGAGAGGATGTGAAGAGAGGGGAACTCTCCGACATTGCTGGTGGGAATGCAGGCTCATACAGCCACTCCAGCGAGCCGTCTGGAGATTCTTAAAGAAATTAAAGATTGAAATGCCATATGACCCTGCAATTCCACTTTTGGGTATAACCCCCCATACAGCAGAGGTTCACCTCGATAGCACAAGCACGACCATGTTCATAGCAACACTGTTTACAATAGCAAAGTCATGGAATCAACCCAAATGTCCAACAATTGATGAGTGGATAAGGAAGATGTGGTACATCTATACCATGGAGTACTACTCAGCCATCAAAAATGATGAATTAATGGAATTTGCCGGGAAATGGATGCCATTAGAAACAATTATATTAAGTGAAGTATCCCAGACCCAGAAAATTAAGCGCCATATGTACTCCCTAATAGGTGGCTTCTAGTACCCAACCCACCCAGCCCATCTTGAGACACTCATAGGTAAATCTATGTATTACCTACAGTAATTGCAAGGATTATGAACAGGAGGGATGGGGTTGGAGGGCCACACCAGAAACAAGGAGAGAAGTGACCATGTTACAGTAGAGAAAATAGGCCTCCATCAAGGACTGCAAGAAAGTAATGTGACACCTAGTTAAGTTCACAGACATTCGTTCCTGATCATTTACAACTAAGGGGATATGAACTCACCAGAAGGGAAGGGCATATAGTCCGGCAGATTAAAAAGTAACCATTTTGCAAATGGGTGATTGACCCCTTCCATTGCCAAATGCCATATGACCCTGAGATTCCACTTTTGGGTATAAGTATTACATCTACCCTTGAATGTGCTCTTATAACAAGACTCCAGTTTAACAGCTTTCTGTCTCTGGCCAGGGGGTGACATACAGTGCCCATCACGATGGAGTGAAGGGCATTGCAGGAGCAACAAAACCGCAAAAGAAAATCAACAAACCACTCTCCAGAACTTCAGAGACTCTATATCAACCACCTAGAACTAGGCCAGACTAATCTCTCCCCATCCTGAAGCTCAGGGACATTTGCGGAAGAGGGGGCGGTAAGAGTGTAAGAGCAAAAGGATGGGAGGAGCAATGATTTGCAAGATACTCCACACAAGTTAGGGCTGAAGCAATCATAACTGGACATTGCATGCCCGGCTCAATGTCCAACACACTATTGACCTCACAAAATCTAGCATCTGCTAAAAGCACCAAGATCCTTGGAGGCAAGGGATTGACAGCCACAGTAGTGTTCCTATGCTTAAGGGGAACACAGGAAAGGGTTCAGGGAAATGCCACTGGGTCCTTGTACATCATCGGAGAGGAGCGCCCAGAGGAGATTCAGGCATGCACAAGAAAGGACTCTGGGAATTGGGGCGGGAGGCACTGGGGGATGGGGAGGGAGTGTGAGCGGAGGGGGAGCAGGGGATTCGGGGGGAGGAGGAGGGAGGGAGGGAACTGGTGTACCTATTAAGTTCGTATGAGCTGAAATAATAATAAAAAGGTATTAAAAAAAGAATATGTAAAGAAAAAAGACCAAAGGACAGCATGGCCAAATTCCTTATTGGATTTTGTTAAATGGACACATTCTGGACTAGCAAGAAAAAGGAAGAGTGACACCTACATGTTATGTGCAACAGACAGGATATCTCCAGGTACAGCAAAAGGCAGGTGAGATACTTAGCTGCTAAAAGGGAATAGACAACGAATGTCTCAGGCAGAGTTACATGGTTACTATGACTATTTACAATCTTGTGATCCATGGTTTAACATATTTGATGGTCTCAAAATGCACAGGGACAAAACTGCAGGGAGAAGTTTTAGGAGCTGCCAGTCTCAAGAAGAACAAAAGCTATCTGGTTGAGCACAGACAGGAGGCAAACTCAAAACTCTAAATAAGGAGAGGAATCTGCCTACAAGGGTCTATTCCAGATGTTAATGCATCTAGAATTCTGTAGAGAGCAGGCTCAGTTCTTGAAGACCCCCACAGCTTTAAGTGAGAGAGAACAGGAAGGGGAAGGAGACATTACTCCACATGGGGAGAGAAAAGAACAAATATGATCAGAGTCTTGGGCATCTTCAAGGAGTGGCCAAGGAGCTACTAGGGAGTGAAGCAGTAAGCACTAGAGGGATGATGTGTGTGGCTTCAATATTCTGCTTCTGGGGCACAAGAACCTTTAAAAGAAACCTGGCTTCACCACACACTATTGACCCCAAAAAGTCTAGCATTTGCTAAAGGCATCAAGATCCTTGGAGGCAAGGAATTGACAGCCACAGTAGTGTTCCTATGCTTAAGGGGAACACAGGAAAGGGTTCAGGGAAATGCCACTGTGTCCTTGTGGCATTTGGAGAGGAGGGCCCAGAGGAGAGTCTGGCATGCACATTAAAAGATTCTCTGGGAATTGGGGGGGAGGCACTGGGGGATGGGGTGGGAGGGGTGAGGGGAGGGGGAGCAGGGGGATGGGGGGGAGGAGGAGGGAAGGAGGGAACCGGTATACTTATTAAATTTGTATGAGCAGAAATAATAAAAAATGTTAAAAAAAAGAAACCTGGCTTCAAACTATCCCTTTGTAAAACTGTAACATTGCAGAAGAGGAGGCAGGAATAATTTAAGAACCGAGAGATAGAAGTGCCTCAAAATGCTGTCTTCTGGGTGCCACACAGACACCACAATGTTGATCTCATATCAGCTAAGTCTGTCTACATAAGACTGTGTTTGCCAAAAGCTAATCATGTACCAGGGAGAGACTGTTCTTCCCTGAGCAATGACTGATGGGTAATGGGCTCCCAGGGAAGAGCAGAAATTGTCTTCATTTGTGTACTTGCTGAGTATCCCCCTCAGGTGCCATGTGGATAGCTGGTAACTCAAGGTTAAACTCAGCCAGTCCCCAAACAAAACAAAATTGCATGAATATGGGAAACAGACTTTTAGAGGAGAAGAGAGTAATATAATAAGGCATTAATAGAGATTAGAGGAAGATTCCTAATAATCAAAATGTATTATAGGATATGTGAGATAACTCAGTGAGTAATGTGTTGGTATGGGGTCCAGTAGTCTACCAAATAAGGCACAGCGAGGTTGACTAAAGGAGTTCTTCATTAAAAGTGGGTCTAATAGATCCTCAAAATAGAGCCCTGAGTAAGGGCAGGGAACAGTTTATACAGTAATTTCTAAGTTGGTACATGCTGTGCAGCTAATGACTCGAGCTGGTGGTGTCAGATAGGAGACTGGGTGGGCCACTCTTAGGTGGTTTTGATATATAGAAACCACAGATCTACGTGTCAGTTAGGGAGTGCAGCTGGAAACCCAGATAGGGGAGAATGGAGAGGTGGAAACCTTGAGTGATGGTCATGCTGACCCAAGGTTGTAACTATGAAATCAGGTGGTTAGCAGATTGCAAGAGCAAGTTTTGATTATCCATATGTGTAAGTAGTAATTATCCTTATGTGTAAGCAGTTTAGAGAAGCCAAGGGAGCAGTTATTCTAAGGTCAAAAATTTTCCACAGCATGTTTTCTATAGCATGCTGCACACAGTTTCATCACAGTACACAAAGAATGGGGTCTTTCTTTTCTTCGACCACCTCAGACTGTGTTCCAAAACCTGGGAACCTACGTTCAATTCCTGGAAGCCCACATGTTAGGGAGAAAGTTGTCTTTTGACCTCCACCTAGGCACCATGGCATACATCTCTCTGTGTCTCTGTCTCTGTATGTCTCTCTTTTTCTCTCTCACTCATAATTAAATATTTAAAAATGCTGTATGCATATATAAAATTGCCATAGTATATTATTTATATGTGATATATCCTGTGATATGTCTATGCCATACAAATTATTCCCACAACATGTTTATAATTAGTGCATGCAGGTAAATTTATCAGCACCAGCAGTGAAATTGAGTTTGTTTTGACATCTCACTTGTGTCTGGAACATGGGAGGAAAGTCTTCCTAGGACCGAAAGAGAGAATAACTTCTATCATTTATATATTTAGAACATAGTAGTTAGGTTGGAAAGGTCTTTAAGGTCATCCCCCACTGTTGTGATTATCATAAAGGAACATATATCTGGAGGAACTGGTCCTAATTCCCCCGCTTCTCCCCCGCTCCCCCCATGCCTGAGACAAGGTCAGCAACTTTCCCCAACCCTTTCTTTCTGAAGGGATGTGGAGACGAGGTCCTCAAATGCAGAAAGGATAAATGAGGTCCTCCAGTGCGGAGAAGTTAAGTCCCTCAAATGAAACAGCTCCTCCCTGAGGTCAGCCACAAGGGGGACTGGGCTGGGCCCTGACATGAACAGACCAATCAGATGTAGGGGATCAAAACCCCCAATAAAGTTTACAGAAACTGAAGTCAACCAACAAGGAAATGTCACTTTTCCTGAGTCTGCTAACCTTACAAATACTATCCCTGACTTTCTCAGTCATCAGATGGTTCCCTTGCCCCTGACGGATTCCATGTCTGTGAATTCCTTTTGGCTTCCTTGCTCCTTGTAGACTCTGCATCCACAAGCTCCTTCCCTGTTCTCCTCTAATAAATTCTGCCTTAAAAACTCTACACATGATGTAGTCTCAATTTTAGATTCCAGAACGAAAAATCTCGGACATAAACTCCTACAACAGAGCCAGAACGTGAGTAGATTGAGCTGTAGACATATAAGGCCGAATTATCCCAGTTGAGAAATTGTGAGGTAGAAAATCTATGGGTGGTAAACATTGGTGATGTTTTCTTTCAAAGATAAGGCTATGTTAAAATAATCAACGTTTTAGGAAGATAAAAACATCATGGACTCGGGGATAATTCACATGGAGGGACAAATAGAACAACCCATTGGTTTTGTTTTCTTAGCGGTTAAATATTTTGATATGACATTCATTCATACATTTCAGTATGAATTAAGTATGGTTTCATTTCATAAAAAGAAACCAAAGATTTGTACCAAGGGAAAAGAACTTATTGCAGGGCTTCAGAATATATCTCCAAAACCTCATGTGTTCATCTGAAGAAATAATAACACATTTACATTAAAATATTGTTCTTCTATTTTAGTCCAAGACCTCAACACTCACATGGTATCTATACTCATCCAACACTACATTGGGTCATACACTTAAATAATTGTTTGTATAATAATTCTATGAGTAATTTCCTGCTTAAAAGTTCTTATTCAGGGGCTGCAGAGATGGTTCAGGGCTTAAGACTCTGCCTGGAAAGTAGAAGGTCCTGAGTTTGGATTTCAGGTTCGATGTAAAAATGCCAGGCAAATGGCCCTGGACTGCACTTCTGGCCCTGGTGGGCAGAACCTGGGAAATTCCAGAGCAAAGAAAAAGGGAGTAGAAGAAATCCACGGTGATGCTATCCTGTGTTTGAATATTGATTTCTAGTTCTTGGTGCTGTCTGTGAGGTTATGGAACCTTTAGAAAGTAGAACCTTTTAAGAGGATGGATGCCATTAGAGGTGTGCTGAGAGGTTGGATGACATCTGGACCTACTTCCTCTTCCTGCCTGCTTCCTGAATATGGCTCTAAAGGAGCAGCTCACTTCCTGGTTAGGCCACCATGCTTTTCCTCCATGCCAGGTCCAGTATAAGGCTTGTGTTTTCCCTGTGGAACTGTAGTAAGGTCATGAATGCTTTCTTCCTCTAAGTTGCTTTGATCAGTGTGTTTTCGCAGCAACAAAGTAGAACCCATTGCTTCTTCGTTTGCAGGGAATTCACTAAACCAGCAGTGTCCAGATGGTGTAATCAAAGGACACTAAAGGTGCTTTTGATATACTGAATGCATTCTCACATTCAATACAAAGGAAACTTGATTAAATTCTCAAACTTCCTTTGGGTATTTTCCCAGAATTTGAAAAGAATCTATTTCTACTTGATTTTTACATTTCTCACTTTCCTAAACCTAACTCAAGTGAATTCTTTCTGATCCCACAACAGTTGCTTCTCTCCAGAAGAATGTTGCAACTATGCACATCTAAAATTAAAAATGAACTCTGTTTGTGGAAGGTCACATTTAGTGCACTATGATAATGTGCACTGGGAGATGTTTGAAGAAAATTAAATGAACTTCTTTTTTTTTTCTCCTGGGGGAGTATTTTGCTAATTTGGACAGATGAACATACCAGGCAGAGAAAGATAATTAGAGAAAGTACATTAGCCTTTTGCCACAGTTATCTTTAGGGACATGAACTTGTTAGAATTTTTTGTTTCTGCCTTAAAGGACCAGAATTATTAAAAAATGAGAAAGATGATTTAAGAATTTATTAATCAAGGTGTTATGAGCATTTGATTTCCAAGGCCTTGGAAAGAACAAACAAGCTTCCACTACCCCCAAAGCAAACACTTTGTAACTGTTAAGAGTGAAAAGTTAGGAATCTCTAACTGGAATATCTGCTATATTTTTTGGGAGGATAATATATTGTGAGAGAGAAATCCAGGACAATCAAGGTTTTCTTCAGTGTCAACTGAAAGAAGTGTACATCTCAGTGTAAGCTTTCAGAAGGGGAGACTAAACACAGAGTAAGAGAGAGATTGATTAGACTTAACTTCTCTGGGACTAAAATGGTCCTCAATAGGTCTGCAGTTCAGCAAAGTCCAAACGAGCAGGGAGCTTGTTAAATATTGACTTCCTTGGTTTGGATCCCAGACCTACTAAATCAGAAACTCTGACATCTGGGTTTCTATCAGCCTCCCAAGAAAATCTTTTTTTCTATGTGGTTTAAGTCTGAGAAGACCTACCCCAAGGGGTTTGTGCAAAATGGATGATGAAGTCATACCTACCGCTACGTATTCCTGGATTGAGTTCATCTAAAGGATTCATAGTGTTTGTTCTCCTTTTTTGCATCTATATTTAAATGGTTCTTGGCAAAATACATTGCATGCTTTCTAACCCTTCATTTTTAATGATTATGTGCTCCACTGAAGGCCCTCTCTCATTCAGAAATCAAAAGTATCCATCTTCAAAATGTTATATCTTTTCCCCCCTCCTTTCAGGGGGAAAAAAGGCTGAAGGGTGCAAGGGGCACTGGGGAAGGGTAGTAGGAGGGAGAGGACCAGGGTACCTATTGCATTTGTGTGATAAGGGGAAAAATTAAAAAATTAAATGTTATATCTTGCATTTAACTCTCAATTACATCTATATACTGACATTTGTAACTGGCTTTAAGAAAACCTAATAAATCTTTATTTCTACCGGGTTGTTAGATGTACATATTTGGTAAATTAAAATAAATAGATGTGGCAAAATTGAATCACATTTAAATTGCTGGAAGGTGGAATGTTGACCTTCGGTATGATATAATAAACTTCTCAACATTCTCTGCATGATTTCCAGAAAGCATGACTTACCATTAACATTTAGGCTTCACTTTGTTGTTGCCTTGTTTTGAATTTTTCATGATAAACATCTTCAAGGACATATGAGAGACTAGTATGGAAATTCATTTTTATTTACTTTAATTTCTTTTAGAGTTTCATACATGAGCACAGTGAATTTATGATACCTTCAGACCTTAATCCTCAACTCTCACCTCTCCTATTCCCATTATAACACTTCTTCTTCCTTACCATTCCTTCCTCATGTTTTTCAAATGTGTAGCCCACTGACTTTCATCTGGATTGTATTTGATGCCCATGCCTGAGTTTGTGGGCTACTAGCATGTTCATATTTTTCAGTTATTTTCTTTATAATTAAAGTCAAGATCCATTTATCGTCAACTCAGTAGGACTATGTGAAGGTTTGTTTCACCTGTTTCCTTTGTTTATTGGTTATATCAGACCCTTACTATGTTGAAAATTAGTCCCTAAACTTGATAGAATTGTATGTAGAGTAAGAATAAATTTTCTTTTTTTTAGTTTATTTCCACTCATACAAACTTAACAGGTATACCGGTCCCAGCCCCCTGTGCCCTTCTCCCTTCCCCCCTCCCTCTCCATCCCCAAGTGCTTCCCCATCCCATCCCCAGAGCATCCTTTAATGTGCATGCCAAACTCTCCTCTGGGTCCTCCTCTCCAATGAGGTGCACGGACCCAGTGGCATTTCCCTGAACCTTTTCCTGTGTTCCCCTTAAGCATAGGAACACCACTGTGGCTGTCAATCCCTTGCCTCCAAGGATCCTAGTGACTTTAGCCCATGCTAGACTTTGTGGGGTCAATAATGTGTTGGACATTGCACAGGGCATGCAAACTCCAATTATGGTTGCTTCTGCCGTAACGTGTGTAGTATCCTGCATGTCATTACTCCTCCCATCCTTGTGCTCTTACAATCTTACCGCCCTCTTTTCCGCAAATTTCCCTGAGCCTCAGGACGGGGAGAGATTAGGCTGGCTTAGTTCCAGGTGGTTCATATAGAGTCTCTGATGTTCTGGATTATGGTTTGTTGATTTTTTTTCCAGTTTTGCTGCTCCTGCAATGCCCTTCACTCCAACCTGATGGGATTGGATGCCACCCCCTGGCCAGAGATAAAAATCTCTTTAATAGAGTCTTGTTATAAGAGTATATTCAAAGGTAGATGTAATAAAAGTAGGAAACCGTGGTGAGGGAGGGGTCAATCACCCATTTGCAAAATGGTTACTTTCTGTCTGCCCGACTATATGCCCTCCCCTTCTGATAAGATCATACCCCATCAGTTGCAAATGATCAGGAAGGAAAGTCTGTGAACGTAACCAGATGTCTCATTACTTACTTGCAGTCCTTGATGGTGGCCTGTTTTCTCTGCTGTAACATGGTCCCCTCTCTTCTTGTTTCTAGTATGGCCCTCCTTCCCTATCCCTCCTGTTCATAATCTTTGCAATTACTGTAGGTATTACAGAGATTTATCCTTAAGTGTCTCTAAGTGGGTTTGGTACTAGGAACCACCTATTAGAGAGTACATACAGTGCTTAATTTTCTGTGTCTGGGATACTTCACTCAATACAATTTTTTCTAATTTCACCCATTTCCCGGCAAATTCCATTAATTCATCATTTTTGATGGATGATTAGCACTCCATTGTAAAGATGTACCACATTTTCCTTATCCACTCATCAACTGTTGGACATTTGGGTTGATTCAATGACTTTCCTATTTTAAACAGTGCTGCGATGAACATGGTCATGCTTGGGCTATTGAGGTGAATTTTTGCTGTATAGGGGGTTATACCCAAAAGTGGAATTGCAGGGTCATATGGC
Source organism: Typhlomys cinereus (assembly GCA_023101885.1). NCBI lineage: Eukaryota > Metazoa > Chordata > Mammalia > Rodentia > Platacanthomyidae > Typhlomys > Typhlomys cinereus. The sequence continues at coordinate 184,008 of JALPQD010000358.1, read as the reverse complement.
ATTTCAATCTTTAATTTCTTTAAGAATATCCAGATGGCTCACCAGAGTAACTGTATGAGCCTTCATTCCCACCAGTAATGTAGGAGAGTTCCACTCTCTCCACATCCTCTCCAGCATATGGTATTGTTTGTATTGTGGATTTTTGCCATCCTGACTGGGGTGAAATGATATCTCAGGGAAGTTTTGATTTGCATTGCCCTGATGGCTAAGGATGTAGAACACTTTTTAAGATATTTGTTAGACATTTTAATTTCATCCCTGGTAAAGTTTCTCTTAAGTTCAGGGCCCATTTTTTAATTGGGCCATTGGTTTCCTTGGTGTTTAGTTTTCTAAGTTCTTTGTGCACTCTGGATAATAGAGCTCTATTAGATATGTGGTTAGTGAAGATTTTCTCCCATTCAGAGGGTTGCCTTTGTTCTCGTGTTATAATCTCTTTATCTGAACAGAAGCTCTTTAATTTCACAAGATTCCATCTGTTGGCCTAGCCCAGTCAGCTCGAGGGAGATCCCTACCCTTTCAACTATGGTTTTTATAGTCTCTGGCCTTATGTTGAGGTCCTTGATCCATTTGGAATTAAGTCTTGTACATGGTGACAAATACGGGTTGAGTTTTAATCTTCTGCATGTGGAGATCCAGTTTTGCCTGCACCATTTGTTGAAGATGCTGTTCTTTTTCCATTGGATTTTTTGGGCCCCTTTGTCAAAGATCAAATGCCTGTAGTTGTGTGGGCTTATATCTGGGTCTTCAACCCTTATCCATTGATCTGTGTGTTTATTTTGGAGCCAGTACTGGCTGTTTTTATAACTATGGATTTGTAGTTTAGACTAAGGTTTGGTATGGTGATACCTCCAGCAGTGTTTTTGTTACTCAGGATTGTTTTTGCTATCCTGGGTCTTTTGTGCCTCCATATGAATTTTGAGATTGTTTGGTCAACTTCTTTAAAGAATTGCTTTGGGATTTTAATTGGTATAGCATTTAATCTGTATATTGCCTTCGGTAGGATGGTCATTTTTACGATGTTGATTCTGCCAATCCAGGAACATGGGAGGTCTTTTCACCTTCTGGTGTCTTCTGAAATTTATTTCTTTAGGGTTTTAAAGTTTTCATTATAAAAGTCGCTTACTTCCTTGGTTAGATTTATACCAAGGTATTTAATTTTTTTAGGGGCTATAGTAAATTGGGATTGTTTCTCTCAGGGGTTTTTCACTTCTTTCATTCTGGGCATATAGGAATGCCACTGATTTTTGTACATTTATTTTGTATCCTGCCACCCTGCCGAACTTTTGTATTAGTTCCAGGAGCTTCCTTGTGGAATTTTTTGATCACTCAGGTATAAGATCATGTCATCTGCAAATAGGGATAGCTTGACTACTTCTTTGCTGATTTGAATCCCTCTTATGTCCCTTTCTTGTCTTATTGCTTCAGCGAAGACTTTAAGTACAATATTGAAAAGAAGTGGTGAAAGTTGACAGCCTTGTCTAGTTCCTTATCAAAGCAGGGATGCTTCAACTTTTTCCCCATTGAGTATGATCCTTGCTGTTGGCTTGTTATATGCAGCTTTTATTATATTGATAAAGGTTCCTTCCATTGCAACTGTTGCTTGGGTTTGATCATAAAGGGCTGTTGGATCTTGTCAAAAGCTTTTTCAGCATCTTTGGAGAGTATCATGTTGTTTTGGACTTTAGACTTTTGGACTTTGGACTTTGGACTTTTGGTTTATATGGTGAATTACATTAATTGATTTGTGTATGTTGAACCAAACTTGTGTGCTGGGGATAAAGCCTACTTGATGCCAGTGAATGAACTTTTTGATATGTGTTTTAATCCGATTTGCTAAGACTTTGTTGAGAATCTTTGCATCTGTGTTCATCAGAGAGATTGTCCTATAGTTTTCTTTTTTAAGTGTATCTTTTTTAGGTTTTGGGATTAAGATGATAGTAGCTTCATAGGAGGAATTTGGTAGTGTTCTTTCCTTTTCTATTTGATGGAACAGTTTAAGGAGTATTGGTGTTATTACCTTCTTAAATGTCTGGTAGAACACTGTGCTGAATCCATCTGGTCCAGGACACTTTTTGGTGGGAAGATTCGAGATTACTTCCTCAATTTCCTCATATGTTATAGCCTTATTTAAATAATTCACCACTTCCTGATTCAATTTATGTAAGTTGTGTTTACTTAGGAATTCATTCATCTCTTTTGTGTTGTCAAATTTCATAGAGTATAAGTTTTTGAAATATGATGTTATAATTCTCTGGTTTTTTTGGGTATCAGTAGTGGTAACTCCATTTTCATTTCTAATTTTGTTAATTTGTCTCTTGTCTTTGGTTAATTTATCTTGGGGTGTATCAATCTTATTGATTCTTTCAAAAAACCAGCTTTTTGATTGGTTTATTTTCTTTATCGTTTTCCTAATCTCGATTTCAGATATTTCTCCCCTTATTTTGCTAATCTCCTCTCTTCTACTGCCTTTCTGATCAGATTGCTGTAGTTTCTCTAAAGCTTTAAGCTGCATTGTTGTTATTTACTTCTGATGTTTCCATTTTTTTGATGTAGGCATTAAGAGCTATGAACTTACCTCTTAGGACAGCTTTCATTGTGTCCCAGAGATTGTTGTAAGTTGTATTTTCATTATCATTTGCTTTCAGGAAATCTTGAATTTCCTTTTTAATTTCTTCCTGAATCCAGTTCTCATTCAGTATCTGTAACAGTTACTCTTAACTATTACTGTGAGAGAACACTCAAAGTCGATCAATTTAAGGGAGAAAGGGAGGTTTATTCAGCTTACGGTTCCAGAGGGAAGGGACAGGCTCTCAAAGCAGTGGCGGCATGGCTGGCTGGCCAAAGCTGGAGGAGCCTAAGACACCGCAGATAACTCGGAAGCTGAGAGCTGCAAGACTGCTTGCAGCAAAGGCAGACTTCTCCTGGAGATAGAGTGGGACTCATCCACCTTAAGATTCACCCCTTGTGACTGCCTTCCTCCAGCAAGGCTCCACTTCTCAAGGTGACATGACCTTGCCAAACTGTGGGAGACACATTTCAAACCATGACATTTTGGGATTTACTAGATACTGGGTCTGAGTTGACATTGATTCCAGGAGACCCTAAAAAGCATAGTGGCCCTCCAGTTAAAGTAGGGGCATATGGAGGTCAGGTGATTGATGGAGTTTTTGCTAATGTTCAACTCACAGTAGGTCCAGTAGTTCCTTGAATGTATCCAGTGGTTATTTCCCCAGTGCCAGAGTGTATAATTGGAATAGATATACTTAAAAGTTCACAGAACCCTCACATTGGTTCCTTGAAATGTGGAGTAAGAGCTATTATGTTTGGGAAGGCCAAATGGAAGCATTTAGAATTGCCTCTACCAAGGAAAATAGTGAATCAGAAACAGTATTGTATCCCTGGAGGAATTACAGAAATTAGTGCCAGCATAAAGGACTTGAAGGATGCAGGGATGGTGGTTCCAACCACCTCTCCTTTTAACTTTCCAATTTGGCCTGTGCAGAAGACAGATGGATCATGGAGAATGACAGTTGATTATCGCAAACTTAATCAAGTTGTGACTCCATTTGCAGCTGCTGTACTAGATGTGGTTTCATTGCTTGAACAGATCAACACATCTGGTATTTGGTATGCAGGCATTGATCTTGCAAATGCTTTTTTCTCCATACCTATTCATAAAGATCATCAGAAGCAATTTGCTTTCAGTTGGCAAAGCCAGCAGTATACATTTTCAGTGTTACCTCAAGAGTATATTAATTCTCCAGCCCTGTGCCATAACTTGGTTAGCAGAGATTTTCATCGCTTGTTTCTTCCACAAGGTATCACACTAGTCCATTATATAGATGATATTATGCTGATTAGATCAAGTGAGCAGGAAGTATCCAGCATTTTAGATTTGTTGGTAAGGCATATGCACAACAGAGGATGGGAAATAAATCCAACCAAAATCCAAGGACCTTCCACTTCAGTAAAAATTTTAGGAGTTCAGTGGTGTGGGGCATGTAGAGATATCCCCTCTACGGTAAAGGATAAGTTCTTGCACCTGGCCCCTCCCACCACTAAGAAAGAAGCACAACATTTGGTGGGCTTGTTTGTATTTTGGGGGCAGCACATTACTCACTTGGATGTGTTACTTAGACCCATATACCAAGTAACTCAGAAAGCTGCCAGCTTTGAGTGGGGCCCAGCAAAAGAGAAGGCTCTTCAGCAGGTTCAAGCTGCTGTACAGGCTGCCTTGCCACTTGGACCATATGATCCAGCAGACCCAATGGTATTGGAAGTGTCTGTTGCAGATAGGGATGCTGTTTGGAGTCTCTGGCAGGCTCCCATAGGTGAATCACATAAGAGACCCTTGGGATTTTGGACCAAGGCCCTGCCATCATCTGCAGACAATTACTCTCCTTTTGGAAAACAACACTTGACTTGTTATTGGGCCTTAGTGGAAACTGAACGTCTGACAGTGGGTCACCAAGCTACCATGCGACCTGAGTTACCCATCATGAGTTGGGTGTTATCTGACCCAGCAAGCCATAAAATTGGATGGGCACAGCAGCAATCTATTATCAAATGGAAATGGTACATACGAGACAGGGCCTGAGTGGGTCCTGAAGGCACAAGTAAGCTGCATGAAGAAGTTACCCAAATGCCTATGGTTCCTCAGTCTGTTGCAATGCCTGTTCCCAAGCATGCACCTATGGCCTCCTGGGGTGTGCCCTATGATCAGCTGACTGAGGAATAGAAGACTAGGGCCTGGTTCACAGATGGTTCTGCTCGCTATTCCGGTGCCACCCAGAAGTAGACAGCTGCAGCACTGCAACCCCTTTCTGCAACAACCCTAAAGGACACTGGAGAAGGGAAATCTTCACAATGGGCAGAACTTCGGGCAGTGCACATGGTTGTACACTTTGCCTGGAAGGAAAAATGGCCAGATGTGCGACTGTATACTGATTCATGGGCTGTAGCCAATGGTTTGGCAGGATGGTCAGGGACTTGGAAGGAACATAATTGGAAATTTGGTGAGAAAGACATCTGGGGAAGAAACATGTGGATAGATCTCTCCCAATGGCAAAGGCCACAAAGATATTTGTGTCTCATGTAAATACTCATCAAAAGATGACATCGACAGAAGAAACATTCAATAATCAGGTGGATAAGATGACCCGTTCTGTGGATGGTCAGCCTTTTTCCCCAGCCATTCCTGTCATTGCCCAATGGGCCCATGAGCAAAGTAGACATGGTGGCAGAGATGGAGGTTATGCATGGTCTCAACAACATGGACTTCCACTCACCAAGGCTGACCTAGCTACAGCTGCTGCTGAGTGCCAAATCTGCCAGCAGCAGAGACCAACATTGAGTCCCCGATATGGAACCATTCCTCGGGGTGACCAACCAGCAACGTGGTGGCAGGTTGACTACATCGGACCATTTCCAAGATGGAAAGGGCAGCGCTTTGTTCTTACCGGGATAGATACTTATTTTGGTTATGGATTTGCCTTTCCTGCATGTCATGCTTCTGCCAAGACTACCATCCAGGAACTTACAGAATGCCTTATCCACCGTCATGGAATTCCTCACAGCATTGCTTCTGACCAGGGAACTCATTTCACTGCTAAAGAAGTACAGCAGTGGGCTCATGACCATGTGATTCATTGGTCTTACCATGCTCCCCATCATCCTGAAGCAACTGGCTTGATAGAACGGTGGAATGGCCTTTTAAAGGAACAATTAAAGCATCAATTAGGTGGTAATAGTCTGGAAGGATGGGGCAGAATTCTCCAGAAGGCAGTATATGCCTTAAACCAGCATCCAATATATGGTACTGTGTCTCCTATAGCCAGGATTCACAGGTCCAGGAATCAAGGGGTAGAAACAGGAATAGCTCCTCTCACTATCATTCCTAGTGACCCATTAGAAAAATTTTTGCTTCCTGCTCCCACAAGCCTGTATTCTACTGGCTTAGATGTTTTAGGTCCAGAGAAGGGAATGCTTCTGCCAGGAGACGCAGCAACTATTCCTTTGAACTGGAAGCTAAGACTTTCTCCTGGTTATTTTGGACTTCTGATGCCCTTGAGCCAATAGGTTATGAAAGGAATAACAGTATTAGGAGAGGTAATTGACGCAGACCACCAAGGAGAAATTGGACTGGTTCTCCAGAATGGTGGTAAGGAAGAATATGTCTAGAGTGTAGGAGATCCACTAGGGTGTCTCTTGGTATTACCATGTCCTGTGATTAAGGTCAATGAGTATTTACAGCAACCCAACACAGGAAAGACAGTAAATGGTCCAGATCCTTCAGGAATGAAGGTATGGATAACCCCTCCAGGTAAAGAGCCAAGACCTGCAGAAGTACTTGCTGAAGGTGGAGGAAATACAGAATGGGTAGTAGAAGAAGGTAGTTATAAATACCACCTAAGGCTAACCAGTTACAGAAATGAGGATTATAATTGCCAAGAGTGCTCCTGGTCTAGACTGTCAAGAATAGACTCGTGCATGTGCACATACTCTAAGAAGATATTTATATAATGTAATATAATGTTAATCTGTAGTTATGAAATGAAATGCTATAATCTACATTATGATATTATGTTATGGGACACTAAGACTAAGCATTTCTCAAGGGGCATTGTCATTGATCTTGTAAAAAATAATGCGTGTGCAGTTGTATGTGGATAGCTATATTATGTTAAGCAGAACTATGAATCTTACTCTTTTTATTTGGAGATTTTTTTAATGGCCTAAGGAAATGTAATTTGGTGTCAAGTTGACAAGGGGTAGACTTGTGATAGTTAAGCCTGGGTGTCAACTTGACACACCCGATATTAACTAAGCTGAGCTGAGACCACCTCTGGAAAGGATCAACTGAGACTACTAGGATTCTCCCAATACTACATCATATAAAAAGGAGCCACCAAGGATAACGGATGCATTCTTGCAGCTGTGCTAGGAATTGTTCTTCCTCCCGACCACCCGGTTTCTTTGACCTTCTAGCCTTTGACTAGACTAAGACTCTAGGAGTTCTCCAGCCTTCAGCCATCATCCACTTGACTACCAAACTGAGCAGGTAACTATTGGCAGCCATCGTTGGGCTACCTCGGCTACTGGCAGCCTTCACTGGACTACCTCGGCCGTATCTGTAAGCCAATTCAATAAATTTCATATATATATATATATACATATATATATATATATATATATTCATTTTGTGAATTCCGTGACTCTAGAGAACCCTAACTAATACAGCATCATAGTGTTAAGTTTCCAGGAGTTAGTGTATTTTCTGTTGTTTGTTGTGTTGTGCATGTCCAGCTTTAGGCCATGGTGGTCTGATAGGGTACAGGCTAGAATTTCAACTTTCCTGTATATGTGGAGACTCGTTTGTGTCCCAATATGTCATCTGTTTTGGAGAAAGTTATGTGTACTGCTGAGAAAAATGTGTATGCTTTGGTGCATGGATGAAAAGTTCAATAGAGTTCTGCAAGGTCCATTTCTTTAAGGGTTTCATTAAGTTCCAAAGTGTCTCTGTTAAGCTTTTGACCTGTTGATCTATCCCATGTTGAGAGGGTGGTGTTGAAATCCCCAAGAAATATCGTTTGGGGGTTGATTTCCCACTTTAGACGCTATAGGGTTTTCTTAATGAATGTGGAAGGGCCCGTATTAGGTGCATAAATGTTCAGTATTGTGAAGTCTTCCTGGTGAATTGTACCTGTGACTAAAATGTAGTATCCATCCGTGTCTCTTATGAGTTTTTTTGGTTTGAAGTCCACTTTGTCCAACAGCATAATGGCTACCCCTGCTTGTTTCCTGGTTCCATTAGCTTGCAGAATTTTGGACCAGCCTTTTAGGATGTTCTATCTTTTGTGGTGAGATGAGTTTCCTGAAGGCAGCAGATTGATGGGTTATGGTTTTTAATCCAAGTTTGTAATCTGTGTCTCTTAATCAGTGAGTTAATACCATTGACGTTTAATGTTATAATGGATAAATTATTTTTAGTTCTGGACATTTTTTATGTTTAGTGGATTTTGTAAGCATATTGTTTGACATTTATGTTTTGGTGGTATTATACTTCCCTTCTGTCCTCCTGGATATGCTTGTTTTTTTCTTCAACTTTGAGTATCATTTCCAACATTTTTTGAAGGCCTGGTTTGGTAGATAGGTATCCCTTCAAGGTGTCTTGCTAGAAAACTTTTCTTTCTCCTTCAATCATGACAGATAGTTTTGTCGAGTATATCTGTCTGGGTTGGCATTTTTGCTCATTTAATACTTGAAGCACATCTCTCCAAGTTCTTCTTGCTTTTACTGGTTCCATTGAGAAGTCATTTAAAGGTTTACCTTTAAAAGTGACTTGCTTTTTTTTTTCTCTTGAAGCCCTCAGCACCTTTTCTTTATCTTGAATGTGGAGTGTTTTGACTATTATTTGCCGTGGCGATTTTCTATTTTGGTCTTATGTGTTTGGAGTGCGAAATGCCTCTTGTATTTGGATGGGCCTCTCATTCTTCACTTGAGGGAAGTTTTCATTTATGATAATTTGAAAAATTTCCTCAGGTGTGGTATTTTGAGATTCTTGCTCTGGTATTCCATGAATGTGCATGTTAGGCTTCTTCAGGGTGTCCCATATCTCTTGAATGTTCCTGTCAAGTATCTTTTTGACTTTAACTATCTCTTCCATTGAGCTGGTTAATTCCCCCACTTTGTCTTCAAGATCTGAAATTCTATTTTCTACTTCATTAGTTCTGCTGATAAGACTCTCTGTTGAGTTTTGGGTTGAAGATAACTTGTCTTTTAGTTTGATTTTAAACTTTGCCTGGGACTGTTTTAACTGTTGTGTGTCTATTTTTGTTTCTTGAACTGTTGTTCTCAACTCCTCCAACTGTCTGTTGTGTTCCTGTTTAAAATGGTTGATGTGGTTGTTTAACTCTTCCCAGATTTCCTCTTTCATAGTAGTAATCACGGTAATGATCATACTTTTAAAGTCATGATCTTGGGTCTGGCTGTCTTGGCTATTATCTGTGATTTTTTTCTATTTGGATCCATCATTATGGGGTTAATTCTTTTGGTGGGAGATTTATCTTCCTGGGTTTTGTTTCTCATGGATCTGCACTTTGACTTGGACATTGTCATTTTGTCTCTTAAGACCTTTCACTTTCTGTGTTTTTTTGACAGAACTGATTTTGTTGGTATTACTACTCTTGGGCAGTTATTACCAGTGCCTGGCTTGTAGTTGGCTTCGTTTGTCTGCTGTGTATTATTTCCTAGATGAGGCTATTAGGCTGTTAGTACATCAGTTGAGTCAGGTTAAGTAGACAGGGTATGGTAATGCGCTTTCATGATTTAGTATCTTGATGATATGTGAGGGTGAGTGGTATAATCCCTGGAGTTGTATATATTTTTGGGGTGGCTGTATGGAAAAGTTAATCTACAGTGATTAATACTTAAAAGGGGCAGTATGGTAAAAGAAAGAGATTTACTTATCTTTGGGCTAGATGTGAAGAATCTCTCCCATGTTATAAGATGGTTTTAGAGGACTTCGGATGTATGGCCTTTGTCCCTTAGAGCTTTGCTTGGGTTTTTTTTGTATTCTGTTTAATTCTGAGTAGCAGTGTGTTCTCCGTGAACCATGAGCGAGGGTCCCTGTTGGGTCAGAGGGGGAGAGGGGCTGGTGGTGATGGCAGAATTCTTCACCTGGGACCTGGAACTTGGCTCAGTGGCCCACCCAGGCTCCTAGGGATGGAGGAACCAGAGCAATTCCTGTCCCGGTCAGGTGGACAGACAGGCAGCAGGCAGTCTGGGTGTTGCCCAGGCTGGCTGGTGGGAGGAGCTGAGACAAGGGGCGTCCTGGGGGCTGGGTAACTCACCTGGGATGGAGGACCAACAGACTGTGAATGAGTCCCATCTCGGGAGGGCAGGCGGGCGGGAAGAATAAATTTTCTAACAATGGATCAAAGAGGTGTTTTTAAGGCATGCAGTGATTTGGGTTAAAGGCAATGGTTGTTTCTGCCATTTGTCAACATGTTTCGCAGAGGTACACTTTGATAACATTCCTCATGATTGTCAGTTGTCTTACTGAAAGGCAAGTCTATGTGTAACTGAATTTTTGGATAAGAAAATCACTCCTCAAACATTTTGAAAATGTCTAGCTTTAGTGGTCCGTCATTTTTAATTAGTGATACTTATACTTAAATATTTGCTATTCGAATTATTTTATTTTCCCATTGGTCTAAGTTTTAATATACTTAAGACATTAAATACTTGAATATCTGTGTTAGTAATGAATAACTTTTTATTAGTTTGAATTCTGGAAAATGCTTTCAAAATTTCTGTATTCAATGTAAAATTGGGTAAAAACTTGTTACATATGACCTTTATTCTGTTTGTCGGCCATTTCCTAGTTTCCTCAGTTTTTTTTTTTTTTATTAAGATGAAGGGATGCTGGGTTTTATCAAATACTTCACAGTTGTTGAGATTTATGTGTATACCACTTCTGGCTATAGAACCCCAAATTAAAGTCAGCCTATTAGAATGATACCTGCATCTTCATGGATATTGAAGCACATTGTTAATAACCAAATGATACAATTAGCCCATGTCTCCACAAAAAGGCACAATCAAAAGAGAGAAGGAGGAAAAATCCTAATTTTACAGTAAACATGATACACTTCCTTGAACTGCAGGCAACTTAGTCAAGGTTATTCTAACTAACAGTTAGTAAAGGGGCACAACATGAAACTAGCAAAAACAATTGATTATGAAACAACATAATTTTATTCTTGTATTAGTTATGGTTCTCTAGAGTAGCAGAACTGATAGGATGGGTGTGTGTGTGTGTGTGTGTGTGTGTGTGTGTGTGTGAGAAAAGGAATTTGTTAGGTTCACCTACAAACCATAATACCTCTCCCTTTTCATATGATGTTTAAATCTTTAGGAGGGGCAATTGTGGTGCTTCCTATTCCAGTGTTACCATGGAAAAAGAAGTAGGACAAAGCTGATTCTGGATAGGAACCATCATCAATGACTTCAAGATTGTCAATGTCTGTTTAGCTACTTTAGCATTGGCGTTAAATTTGATTCCCTCTAACAATATCCAGTTTTCCTTTCTCTGCCTCCTCAAAAAGCATGTAACATTTTTATTAGACATCTTAGCTAGAATTCTTTCCTTGTAATGTATGCTTATGCGTCTCTGATGAGTAGCCACTTTGAAGATTTTTCTCTTACCTGTTGTCCATTTACTTGCCTTCTTTAAGAAGCATGTTTGGAGCTGACGTGATTGCTTAATGATTAAAGACTCTAAATCTCAAGCAAAAGGACTGAAGTTTGGATCCCCAGATCCAATAATAATGCTTTGATTGGAAACTTGGTCTTTCCTGCTTCTACAAGCATGGCACAGTAATCTCTTTTTATAGTATATTTAGGATCCACTACCTGCCTTTGCAAACTCTTTTCCTTTACTATCCCAAATCAGTTCCAAAGACATTCCTCCGCTTGGCTAAGCAGTTTCAGAAACTTAAGCCCACATTTTCTGAAGCAGCTGATTTTCTCATTACTAGGACTAAATAAGGTGCACAAAGCAATCTGTGGAGGGTGTGGATCTCCACCTAGAGATAAGTGGTATTCAAGGCACCATCTTCACAAAGATATTTGCTATTGAAGATACATGGGTGTTGGCTGAAGAGAGTAAATTTTGAATTCTGCATGGAAATGAGAGTACAAAATATTGAATAAGATGCTAACACTTGTAGAATCCCTTATGATTTAGTCGTCAGTCCAAGGTGGTTGGTTTTCCTGTGGATTTGAGAGATTGATGCAAAGATGAATAATATTAATTGGAAAAATGCCCAAACAAGTATTCTTTTATACACTCTTTACCACACAATGCAGAAATTCTCTTAGATCTTCTAATTGGCACATCTCAGCAACAGGTGAATGGGAGAAAAAACTGCAGTTGGCCTGATGGGCACTGTGTTTCTCAGGAGATATGGATCAGTGCTCACATCCATCATGCTTTGCTTCCTTTGCTCCTTGCTCTTCATTGGACATCTTACCACAGCCACCTGCATTCTGCAGCAGACCACATTAGAAGTTGTGTTCACTGTGGCTGTATAGGACTATTTAAATAATTCACAACTTCCTGATTCAATTTTGGTAAGTTGTGCTTACTTAGGAATTCATCCATTTCTTTTGTGTTGTCAAATTTCACAAAGTATAAGTTTTAGAAATATGACGTTATAATACTCTGAATTTCTGCGGTATCCAAAGTGATAACTCCATTTTCATTTCTAATTTTGTTAATTTGTGTTTTCTCTCTCTTGCTTTTGGTTAATTTAGCTAGGGGTGTATCAATCTCATTGATTTTTTTCAAAGAACCAGCTTTTCGACTGGTTGATTCTCTGTATCGTTTTCCTAATCTCAATTTCGGATATTTCTCCCCTGATTTTGTTAATCTCCTCTGTTCTACTGCTTTTGGGATCAGATTGCTCTAGTGTCTCTAAAGCTTTTAGGTGCATTGTTAAGTTATTTATTTCTGACGTTTCCATTTTTCGATGTAATCATTAATAGCTATGAACTTACCTATTAGGACAGTTTTCATTGTGTCCCAGAGATTTTGGTAAGTTGTATTTTCATTATCGTTCACTTTCAGGAAATCTTGAATTTCCTTTTTAATTTCTTCCTGAATCCAAATCTCCTTCAGGATCATAGTGTTAAGTTTCCAGGAGTTAGTGTATTTTCTGTTGTTTGTTGTGTTGTGGATGTCAAGCTTTAGGCCGTGGTGGTCTGATAGGGTGCAGGCTAAAATTTCAACTTTCCTGTATATGTAGAGATTCGTTTTGTGGGCCAAAACGTGATCTATTTTGAATTATGTTCCATGTGATTCTGAGAAAAATGTGTATCCTTTGGTGTGTGGATGAAAAATTCGATAGAGATCTGTAAGGTCCATTTCAGTAAGGGTTTGATTAAGTTCCAAAATGTCTCTATTAAGTTTTTTACCTGTTTATCTATCCCATGTTGAGAGGGGGGTGTTGAAGTCCCCAAGAATTATAATTTTGGGGTTGATTTCTCGCTTTAGACATTGTTGGGTTTGCTTAATGAATGTGGGGGGGTATATATGTTCAGTATTTTGAAGTATTCCTGGTGAATTGTACCTGTGACTAAAATGTAGTATCCATCTGTGTCTCTAATGATTTTTTTTTTTTGCTTTGAAGTTCACTTTGTCCAAAAGCATAATGGCTACCCCTGCCTCTTTCCTGGTTCCATTAGCTTGCAAAATTTTGGACCAGCCTTTCATTTTTAGGATGTTCCTATCTTTTGTGGTGAGATGAGTTTCCTGAAGGCAGCAGATTGATGGGTTGTGATTTTTAATCCAAGTTTGTAATCTGTGCCTCTTGATCGGTGAGTTAATTCCATTAACATTTAATGTTATAATGGATAAATTATTTTTAATTCTGGACATTTACTATGTTTAGTGGCTTTTGTAAGAGTGTTGTTTGCTTTTATATTTTGGTGGTATTGTACTTCCCCTCTGTCCTCCTGGATATGCTTGTTTTTTTCTTCAAGTTTGAGTATCATTTCTAGCATTTTTTGAAGGCTTGGTTTGGTGGATATGTATCTCTTCAAGTTGTCTTTGTGCTGGAAGATTTTTCTTTCTCCTTTGATCATGACAGATAGTTTTGCAGGGTATATCAGCCTGGGTTGATTTTTTTTCTTTTTTTTATTTCCGCTGATAGAAACTTAACAGGTGTTCCCCCCTTCGTCCAACCCCCCATCCCCCAGTGCCTCCCCTCCCATCCCCGGAGCATCCTTTAATGAGCATGCCAAACTTTCCTCTGGGCCCTACACTCAGATGAGGTGCAAGGACCCAGTGGCATTTCCCTGAACCCTTTCCTGTGTTCCCCTTAAGCATAGTAACATGACTGTGGCTGTCAATCCCTTGCCTCCAAGGATCTTGGTGCCTTTAGCAGATGCCAGACTTTGTGAGGTCAATAGTGTGTTGGACATTGCGTGGGGCATGCAAAGTCCAATTATGATTGCTTCGGCCCTAACTTGTGTGGAATATCTTGCAAATCATTGCTCTTCCCATCCTTTTGTGCTTATAATCTTACCGCCCCCTCTTCTGCAAATGTCCCTGAGCTTCAGGATGGGGAGAGATTAGTCTGGCCTAATTCTAGGTGGTTGATATAGAGTCTCTGAAGTTCTGGACTCTGGTTTGTTGATTTTCTTTTGCGCTTTTGCTGCTCCTGCAATGCCCTTCACTCCATACTGATGGGCATTGTATGTCACCCCCTGGCCAGAGACAAAAAGCTGTTAAACTGGAGTCTTGTTATAAGAGCACATTCAAAGGTAGATGTAATAAAAGGAGGAAACCACAGAGAGGGAGGGGTCAATCACCCATTTGCAAAATGGTTACTTTTTGTCTGCCAGACTATATGCCCTCCCCTTCTGGTGAGATCATACCCCCTCAGTTGTACATGATCAGGAACGAACATCTCTGAACTTTACCAGGTGTCTCATTACTTACTTACAGTCCTTGAGGGAGGCCTATTTTCTCTGCTGTAACATGGTCTCCTCTCTCCTTGTTTCTGGTGTGGCCCTCCTACCCCATCCCTCCTGTTCATAATCCTTGCAATTACTGTAGGTATTACATAGATTTATCTTTGAGTGTCTCCAGGTGGGCTGGGTGGGTTTGGTACTAGGAGCCACCTATTAGGGAGTACATACAGCACTTAATTTTCTGTGTCTGGGATACTTCACTCAATATAATTGTTTCTAATGACATCCATTTCCTGGCAAATTCCAGTAATTCATCATTTTTGATGGCTGAGTAGTACTCCATTGTATAGATGTACCACAGTTTCCTTATCCACTCGTCCACTGTTGGACATTTGGGTTGATTCCATGACTTTTCTATTTTAAACAGTGCTGCTATGAACATGGTCATGCTTGTGATATAGAGGTGAACCTCTGCTGCATGGGGGGTTATTCCCAAAAGCGGAATAGCAGGATCATATGGCATTTCAGTCTTTAATTTCTTTAAGAATCCATAGACGGCTCACCAGAGTGGCTGTAACAGCTTGCATTCCCACCAGCAATGTAGGAGAGTTCCCCTCTCTCCACATCCTCTCCAGCATTTCTTGTTGTTTGTACTGTGGATTTTTACCATCCTGACCAGGGTGAGATGATATCACAGGGAAGTTTTGATTTGCATTTCCCTGATGGCTAAAGAAGTGGAGCATTTTTTAAGATATTTGTTAGACATTTTAATTTCATCCCTGGTAAAGTTTCTTTTAAGTTCCAGGGCCCATTTTTTAATTGGGCCATTAGTTTCCTTGGTGTTTAATTTTCTAAGTTCTTTGTGCACTCTGGATAGTAGAGCTCTATTAGATATGTGGTTAGTGAAGATTTTCTCCCATTCTGTGGGTTGCCTTTGAGCTCGTGTTACAATCTCTTTATCTGAACAGAAGCTCTTTAATTTCACAAGATCCCAACTGTTGAGAGTTGGTAGCAGTGACTGTGTCATTGGATGTCTGTTTAGGAAATGTTGGCCTAGCCCAATCAGCTCAAGGGAGTTCCCTATCCTTTCAACTATGGTTTTTATAGTCTCTGGCCTTAAATCAAGGTCCTTGATCCATTTGGAATTAAGTCTTGTACATGGTGACAAGTATGGGTCCAGCTTCAATCTTCTGCATGTGGAGATCCAGTTTTGCCTGCACCATTTGTTGAAGATGCTGTTCTTTTTCCATTGGATTTTTTGGGCCCCTTTGTCAAAGATCAAATGACGGTAATTTTGTGGGCTTATATCTGGGTCTTCAAGCCTTATCCATTGATCTGTGTGTCTATTTTGGAGCCAGTACTAGGCTGTTTTTATAACTATGGATTTGTAGTATAGACTCAGGTTTGGTATGGTGACACTTCCAGCCATGTTTTTGTTACTCAGGATTGTCTTTGCTATCCTGGGTCTTTTCTGCCTCCATATGAATTTTGAGATTGTTTGGTCAACTTCTTTAAAGAATTGCTTTGGCATTTTAATTGGTATAGCATTAAATTTGTATATTGCCTTTGGTAGGATGGTCATTTTGACGATGTTGATTCTGCCATTCCAGGAACACGGGATGTCTTTCCACCTTCTGGTGTCTTCTGCAATTTCTTTCTTTAGGGTTTTTAAGTTTACATTGTCAACGTCTTTTAATTCCTTGGTTAGGTTTATACCAAGGTATTTCATTTTTTTAGGAGCTATAGTAAATGGGATTGTTTCTCTCAGGGCTTTTTCACTTCTTTCATTCTGGACATATAGGAAAGACACTGATTTTTGTACTTTTATTATGTATCCTTCTACCCTGCTGAACTTCTCAATTAGTTCCAGGAGTTTTCTGGTGGAGTTTTGGGATCACTCAGGCATAGGATCATATCATTTGCAAATAGAGATAACTTGACTTCTTCCTTGCTGATTTGAATTCCTTTTATGTCCCTTTCTTGTCTTATGGCTTCAGCTAAGAAATCAAGTACAATATTGAAAAGAAGTGGTGACAGTGGACAGGCTTGTCTAATTTCTGTTGGAAGTGGGAATGCTTCCAATTTTTCCCCATTGAATATAATCCTTGCTGTTGGCTTGTTGTATACAGCTTTTGTTATACTGATAAAGGTTCCTCCCATTCCAACCTTCTCTAGGGATTTGATCATAAAGGGCTGTTGGATCTTGTGGAAAGCTTTTTCTGCATCTATCGCGAGTATCATGTGGTCTTGAACATTGGATTGGTTTATATGGTTAATTACATTTATTGATTTTCATATGTTAAACCAACCTTGTGTGCCTGGCATAAAGACTCCTTGAACCGTGTGAATGATATTTTTGACATGTTTTTGAATCCGATTTGCTAAGACTTTTTTTTTAAACGATTTTTAAAAATTTTTTTTATTCAATTGTGTGTGTGTGCGTATGTATGTGCGTGCGCATGTGTGTGTGTGTGTGTAGAACCATGGACGAATTCGGGAACCACCTTGGACACCTCCACCTCCTTCTGCCCCGGGATTCATAGGCTCCACCCTACCAGGAGCAGAAGCGCAGGCCTCCCCCGCCTCCGCCTGGCATCTATACGTGGGATCTGGGACCTGAACTCAGGACCTTATGCCTGCAAGGCAGAGGCTTAACCCCTGAGCCACCTCTCCAGCCCCCGATTTCCTAAGACTTTATTGAGAACCTTTGCATCTATTTTCATCAGAGAGATTGGCCTATAGTTTTCTTTTTTTTTTTAACATTTTTTATTATTTCCGCTCATACAAACTTAATAGGTAGACCAGTTCCCTCCCCCCTCCTCCTCCCCCCGAACTCCCTGCTCCCCCTCCCTCCCTCCCCATCTCCCAGTGTCTCCCCCCCAATTCCCAGAGAGTCCTTTATTGTGCATGCCTGACTCTCCTCTTGGTCCTCCTTTCTGATGACATGAAAGGACCCAGTGGCATTTCCCTGAACCTTTTCTTGTGTTCCCCTTAAGCATAGGAACACTTCTGTGGCCATCAATCCCTTGCCTCCAAGGATCTTGGTGCCTTTAGCCGATGTTAGACTTTGTGAGGTCAATAGTGTGACGGACAGGGCGCAGGGTATGCAAAGTCCTATTATGATTGCTTCAGCCCTATCTAGTGTGGAGACTTCAAATCATTGCTCCCCCCATCCTTTTGCTCTTACACTCTTACCGCCCCCTCTTCCGCAGATGTCCCTGAGTTTCAGGATGGGGGAGATTAGGCTGGCTTAGTTCTATGTGGATGATATAGAGTCTCTGAAGTTCTGGATTGTGGTTTGTTGATTTTCTTTTGCATTGCAGGAGCAGCAAAAATATAGTTTTCTTTTTTAAGTGTATCTTTATTAGGTTTTGGGATTAAGACGATATTAGCTTCATAGAAGGAATTTGGTAGTAGTCCTTCCTTTGCTATTTGGTGGAACAGTTTAAGGAGTATTGGTGTTTTTAGCTCCTTAAATGTCCGGTAGAACTCTGTGCTGAATCCATCTGGTCCAGGAGATTTTTTGGTGGGAAGATTTGAGATTACTTTCTCAATTTCCTCATATGTTATAGGACTATTTAAGCAATTCACAACTTCCTGATTCAATTTATGTAAGTTGTGTTTACTTAGGAATTCATCCATCTCTTTTGTGTTATCAAATTTCACAGAGTATAAGTTTTTGAAATATGACGTTATAATTCTCTGAATTTCTTGGGTATCAGTAGTGATAACTCCATTTTCATTTCTAATTTTGTTAATTTGGGTTTTCTCTCTCTTGCTTTTAGTTAATTTAGCTAGGGGTTTATCAATCTTACTGAATTTTTCAAAGAACCAGCTTTTTGACTGGTTGATTTTCTCTATCGTTTTCCTAATCTCAATTTCAGATATTTCTCCCCTGATTTTGCTAATCTCCTCCCTTCTGTTTTTGGGATCAGATTGCTCTAGTGTCTCTAAAGCTTTTAGCTGCATTGTTAATTTATTTATTTCTGGTGTTTTCATTTTTTTTGATGTAGGCATTAAGAGCTATGAACTTACCTCTTAGGACAGCTTTCATTGTGTCCCAAAGATTTTGGTAAGTTGTGTTTTCATTATTGTTCACTTTCAGGAAATCTTGAATTTCCTTTTTAATTTCTTCCTGAATCCAAATCTCATTCAGCATCATAGTGTTAAGTTTCCAGGGGTTAGTGTACTTTCTGTTGCTTGTTGTGTCATGGATGTCAAGCTTTAAGCCGTGGTGGTCTGATAAGGTGCAGGCTAGAATTTCAACATTCCTGTATATGTGGAGATTCGTTTTGTGGCCCAATATGTGATCTATTTTGGAGAAAGTTCCGTGTGCTGCTAAAAAAAATGTGTATTCTTTGGTGCATGGATGAAAAGTACGATATAGATCTGTAAGGTCCATTTCAGTAAGTGTTTGGTTAAGCTCCAAAGTGTCTCTGTTAAGTTTTTTACCTGTAGATCTATTTCATGTTGAGAGGGTGGTACTGAAATCCCCAAGAATTATTGTTTTGGGACTGATTTCTCACTTTAGATGTTGTAGGGTTTGCTTAATGAATGTGGGAGGGGCCGTGTTGGGTGCATATACGTTCAATATTGTGAAGGCTTCCTGGTGAATTGTACCTGTGACTAAAATGTAGTATCCATCCGTGTCTCTTATGGTTTTCTTTGGTTTGAAGTCCACTTTGTCCGATAGCATAATGGATACCCCTGCCTGTTTTGTGCTTCCATTAGCTTGTAGCATTGTTGACCAGCCTTTTATATTTTGGGCGTGACTATCTTTTGTGGTGAGATGGGATTCCTGCAGGCAGGAGATTGATGGATTGTGATTTTTAATCCAAGTTTGTTGTATGTGTCTCTTGATTGGTGAGTTAATTCCATTAACATTTAGTGTTATAATGGAGAAACTATTTTTAACTCCAGACATTTATTATGTTTAGTAGTTTTTGTAAGTATATTGCTTCACTTTTAAGGGTGATATACTTCCCCTCTGTTCTCCCAGATATGCCTGTTATTTTCTTCAAGTTTGAGTATCATTTCTAGCATTTTTTGAAGGCCTGGTTTGGTGGACATGTATCCCTTCAAGTTGTCTTTGTGCTGGAAAATTTTTCTTTCTCTCTCGATCATGACTGATAGTTTTGCAGGGTAAATCAGCCTGGATTGACTATTTTGCTCATTCAATACTTGAAGTATGTCTCTCCAAGCTCTTCTTGCTTTTACTGTTTTGACTGAGAAGTCATTTGTTATTTTAATAGGTTTACCTTTAAAAGTGACTTGTTTTTTCTCCCTTGAAGCTCTCAGCACCATTTCTTTATCTTGAATGTGGAGTGTTTTAACTAATATTTGCCATGGCAAGCTTCTGTTTTGGTCATATCTGTTTGGGGTGCGGAATGCCTCTTGTATATGAATGGGCCTCTCTTTTTTTAGATGAGGAAAGTTTTCCTTGATGATCATTTGAAAAACTTCCTCAGGGATGGTATTTTGAGATTCTTGCTCTGGTATTCCATGAATACGCATGTTGGGCTTCTTCAGAGTGTCCCATATCTCTTGGATATTTCTCTCAAGTATCTTTCTGGCTTTAACAACCTCTTCCATTGAGCTGGTTAGTACTCCCACTTTATCTTCAAGGTCTGAAATTCTGTTTTCTGCTTCCTTAGTTCTGCTGATAAGACTCTCTGTGGAGTTCTGGGTTGAAGATAACTCGTCTTGTAGCTCAGTTTTAAACTCTGCTTGAGTCTGTTTGAACTGCTCTATGCCTGTTTTTGTTTCTTGCACTGTTTTTCTCACCTCCTCCAAGTGTCTGTTGTGTTCCTCTTCAAAGAGATTGATTTGGTTATTTAATTCCTTCCGGATTTCCTCTTTCATAGTATTGAACATGGTAATGATCTTATTTTGAAAGTCATTATCCTGGGTCAGGCTTTCTTGGCCATTTTCCGTGGGTTTGTTCTGTTTGGAGTCTAACATTATGGGATTAATTCCTTCAGTGGGAGATTTATTTACTTGAGTGTTGTTTCTTATGATTTGCACTTTGACTTAGGCATTGTCGTTTTAAATCTTAAGATCTTCTTTCAATTTCTGTGCGTTTTTCATTGAACTGAATTATTTGGCCTGGGGTTCTGCGGGTTGACCCGGGCGGAGCTTACCTAGGTCGTGGTGATCCCCAGCTGGACCGGGCGCATCCGGTCTGGCGGAGTGGGGAAAGGGAGGATGGGGTGTCGTTGAGGCACTATTTAACCAGGGTGGGCTAGGGCCGGCCTGGGTGCAGGGGGTCCTCCTTCCCGGCCCTGCGTGGCTCTAGGTCCGGCTGGCTGATGGGAGGAGCTGGTTCCTTGGGGGGCCTGGGGTTCTGGGGGTGGGCAGGGGCAGAGCTTACCTAGGTCAGGGTGTTCCCAGTTGGACCGCAGGCACGTCCGTGTGGCAGAATGGGGAAATGGTCTTTTACAGTTTCATACATGACCACAGTGAATTTATGATACCTTCAGACCTTAATCCTCAATGCTCACCTCTCTTATCCCCATTATAATCCTTCTTCTTCCTTAACAGTCTCCCTTCATGTTATTTTAAATGTGTGGCCCATTGAGTTTCATCTGGATTGCATTCGATGCCCAATGCCAGAGTTTGTGGGCTCCGATCATGTTAATATTTTTCAGTTATTTTCCTTAAAATTAAAGTCAAGATCCATTTATCTTCAACTCGGTAGGACTATGTTTAAGATTTTTTTAACCCAAGTTTTCTTTGTTTATTTCTTGTATCTGGCCCTTACAATGTTGAAAATTAGTCCATCAATCTGATGGAATTATATGTAAAGTAAGACTAAATTTTCTAATAATGTATCAAAGAGGTGTTTTTAAGGCGTGCAGTGATTTGGGTTAAAGGCAATGGTTGTTTCTGCCATTTAACATGTTTGGCACACATACACTTTGATAACTTTCCTCACGATTGTCAGTTGAATTACTGAAAGACAAGTCTATATGCAACTGAATTTTTGGATAGAAAAACTATTCCTTAAACACTTTGAAAATATCCAGCTTTAGTGGTCTGCCATTTTTAAATAGGGATATTTATACTCAATTATTTGCTATTCTAATTACTTTTTCTTTTCCCACTGGTCTAAGTTTTAATATACTAGAGACATTAAATGTTTGAATATCTGTGTTAATAATGAGTAACTTTTTATTAGTTTGAATTTTAGAGAAATAAGTGCTTTCAAAATTTCTGTATTCAATGTAAAATTGGGTAAAATCTTGTCACATATGACATTTGTTCTGTTTGACTGCTATTTCCTAATTTCCTCTTATTTTTTATTACTATGAAGGGATGCTGGGTTTTATCAAAAAATCCGCAGCTGTTGAGATGAGTATGTGACTCTTGCCCTTAATTCTGTTTTTATGTTATATTGATACTTGCCAGTTTGCCTATGTTGAGTTACCCTCAGATTTCTGAAATAAATAAAAATTGGCTATGTGTCACCAAATTCGATTTGTGTATATACCACTTCTGGCTATGTTATCCCAAATTAAATTCAGCTTATTAGAATGATACCTGCATCTTCATGGATCCCACAGCACATTTGCCAATAAAAAATATAAAATTAGCCCATGTGTCCACAAAAAGCACAATCAAAAGAGAAAGAGAGGGAAAAATCCTAATTTTACTCTAAACATGATAAACTTCCTTGAACTGCAGGTAACTGGGTCAAGGTTATTCTAACTAAAAGTTAGCAAGAGTACACAGCATGAAGCTAGTTAAAACAAAATGGAGTTACTTTTAACAATTAATTATGAAGCAATATAATTTTATTGTTATATTAGCCAGGGTTTTCTAGAGGAGCACAACTGACAGAATGGATGTGTGTGTGTTTGTGCATATGTGTGTATGTGTGTGTGAAAAGGAATTTATTAGATTGACCTACAAACCATAACACCTCCACCTTTTCATATGATGTTTAAATCTTTTTTTGTTGTTTTGATATCAACAATTTTAATATGAAAAATGTCAAATCTATACAAAATTTGCACAAATAGGAAAACCCCACCAATTCATCTAGACTCATCAGTGATATGTGCTCTCAGTGTATATAGCTATAGACATGCACACACATTTTTCTATTCATGTACACACACACACACTTTTTTGTTGAACCATTTAAGAATTGGCTGTGGACATCATTACATTTTATTTCAGGAGGAGTCTCCTAAGAATAGGAACATTTTTCTATACAAACACATCACATTTTTATGATACTGTTAGCTAATATACAGTCATATTAATATTTCTTCACTCAATTATGTCCTTTAGAATATTTTTTTAAATCCAAGATCCAATAAGGAATCTAAAATGCATTTGGTTATCAAGTCTTAGTCTCCTTTAATTTCTTTTTTCTCACATATCCCAGACTGGCTTCAAACTTGCTGTGTAGCAGAGGCTGGTTTTCAATGCCTTTTCTTCCTGCCTCTACCTCCTGATGCTGGGATAATAGGCGTGTGCCATCACCTCCTCTCCCAGCCTTGGTCCCTTTTAACCTACAGATCCCTAAAATGATTTATCATCTATAGTACAGCCATTTTGAAGAGTACAGACCATTTGTTTAGCAGCATGTAATGAGTATTTAAATGCGTCCAATGATTTCTTTGTGTTTAAGTTCAAATTAAATTTTACATTGCAATTCATATTTTCTCAGTTTTGGGGGGCAAAGTCTTGCTATGTAACCCAGTCTGGCCTTGCACTTACTCTACATCCCAGGTTGGCATTGAACTCATGGTACTCCTCCTGCCTCCACCTCCCAAGTGTTCACACCCTCAGTTCGTGATGTGAGAAAGTTCTTTGGGATTTCCAAGCCTGGTTGTGTATGAGGAGCCATGGGTCTAGCCCTCTAAACAGCTCTCCGAGGCTGGGCAGTTAGTGGAAGCCAGAAGTATCAAGAGAGAGGATAAGTCACAGCTCAAGTCTTGACAGAGTTTGCTGCCAGGGGTAGCTACCTGGTCCCTAACATCCCTGTTTGTCAGCCAGAACCGGGGTTGCTCTTTTCCAGAGTTTTGATGTGTAGCTGCCAGCCAGCTCCTCAGCAATGGATCACCTGTTGCTACAGCCATTCTCTGCTGATGCAGTGAGGAGGTAGAGAGGTAACAAGGGGCAGGCTAGCACATCCCAGAGACTTTCCAGCCATTCACACTGCTCCTTCTCACTGGGGCAGGTGAAGATGAATTTCCACTCTGGGGTGACCACAGTGAGGCCGGTTTTCCAGTGATTCCCCTGGATACCCTTGGGCAGGTCTTTACATTCTTGATATCCCTGTTTATTGCTCCCAAGGAAAAACCGGTCCTTCTCAAAGGCATCCAGGGGGTTCTTGTAATACAGCAGCCTCAGCTCCCGGGGATCCAGTGCAAACTACCATTTCTTGAAAGGTACTCTTTGCTTTGGACCAGTCTTTTCCATGAAGCCTTGTTTGAGGTAGTTCCTGGTGATGAGGGGCATGAGGTCAGACTCTGGAAGTTCAGGAAAGGCCATTTTTAGGTATTGCAGACAGGCTGTACGGAAGGCGTTGAACCAGTCTACTATCTCCTTCCCACTCTCATAATACACAAACAGATTCCTGATACGGCTCTCTCTCTTGTAGGTGATCTGCAGCCCGTGGGGATGCCCTATCTTCTCTGTCTGGAAGGTGGCATTCAAATCCTTGATGTTGATGATGGCCTTTTGGCCTTTACACTCCTCCTTGGTGTAGTACTTTAGGAGACCTTCTCTCGGCAGGACAAAACTCCTTCTCAGGAACTGGGCATCATCCCTTCCCTTCTTCCACAGGATCCCATCACGGTTACATGGAGGTAAGACAGTTTTTCTGTCAGCCACAAACTCCCGTCTTTCATACTTAGCTCAAATCCATTGTTCCTTTAAGACCAAGCAGTCGTTGACCTGGGGAATGTAGTAGAAAGCTGGAACGCTGGCTTCAAACTTGGCCTTCACACAGAGATTCCCATTGTGGGTCATAAACTCCACAATATTGTCGTCCCAGAAGTCGAGTCTCACGGATTTAACTTTGCTGATATCTGGGAAGTTGCAGTGGAGACAGATGAAAATTCCCAGCGTGTAAGAGGCCCAATCGGGACCTACCTCCTCGCAGTCCGCGCAGCGCGCGCGTTGTCTGTGCCTGTCTGCAGCAGCTCCAGCAGCTCCTTCTTGTTGTGCTTGCAGTTGCCCATGGCCGGCCCGCCGGGCTCCGCGGGGCTCCGTGGGGCTCCGCCCCACCGCCTCTCCGCTCCCTGTTGGTGGCGGTGCATGATTAAACTGATGTTTAAATCTTAAAGAAGGGCAATTGTGGCGCTTCCTATTCTAATATTACCATGGAAAGAGAAGTAAGACAAAGCTGATTCTGGATAGGAACAATCATCCATGACTTCAAGCTTGTTAATGTCTGTTTAGCTGCCTTAGCATTGGCATTAAATTTGATTCCCTCTATGTACAGTTTTCCTTTCTCTGTCTCCTCAAAAACCATGAAACTCTTTTTTACTAGGCATCTTAGCTAGAGTAAAGGTGTTCTGTCCTTGTAATGTATGCTTATGTGTCTCTGATGAGTAGCCACTTTGAACATATTTTTCTTTTACCTGTTGTCCATTTACTTGCCTTTTTTAATTAGCATCTTTGGAGCTGAGGAGATTGCTTAGTGGTTAAAGACTCTGAATCTCAAGCAAAAGGACTGGAGTTTGGATCCCCAGATTCCATGTCAAAATACCAGGTGCATGTGGTGTCCTCCCTGTCAGTCAAGTCCTGGAAGGTGGAATCTGGGAATCCCCAGAGCAAGCTGGCTAGTCAGATTAGACCTAATGGTGTTTTTTGTTAGAGACCTAGGCTCACAGCAATGAGGTGGAGGAGGGATCAAGATAATTCCTGAGATCACCCTCTGACCTCCACTGGCATACACATACCTGCACACACATATACACCTACATACACACACACACAGGCACATGTTAAAGACACGAATAAAAGTTTAACATTGTGAACTAGTTACAAAATGAAAGTAATGTAGAAATGCCTAGAATCTAGTCAGGTCTTCAATAAATACTGTATAGCACATTGACTGACCTTTTACTCCATCTGGCTAAGCTAATATAGTCCTTCAGGCTTAGTATTGAACCCCCAAGAGGATGTTTTATTTAGTTCATTTTTAAATTTTATTAACATATTTATGTTTTCATTGTCCATTACTTACCCCCATCCCATATCCCCTTCCACCTTTCCTTTTCCCCTCTTCTTCCCATTTTCCTCCCTCTTGTGCAAACCATTGGGTCTGCTCTAGGATTGCCTATATTAGATAGTGTTTGGCCACCCATAGGGCAAATGTAGAATTTAGAGGCTCTCCCTCTCTTCCATCTTGCACGGGACCCGTACAATCCCCCAGGTAGTGTTATGTCTGATAAGATTTTCTCTCTTCAATTGCAAAGTGTGTTAGGCCAGCTATTGTAGAGGTTAGTGGAAGAAGACATTATTGCATTGAGATCTTGGATACAGACATGAACAGAGGCTACTGTCTGACATTACCTCACCCCCATCCTCTGCCTGTTACATCTTTTACTCCCTCTCCTACACAAGGTTCCCTGAGTTTTGGAATGGGAGGTAATTGGGATGTTCTAACTAGGGCTGACCATCTCTCCACAGGTGCTTTGTTTTATGACCAGATTTGCATCTTCCATTCCACATGGTTGAATGCCAAGTACTATTTTGATCTATGGGTGCAAGAATAAGTATTTAGAAGGTAGCTTACTACCAAGATTTATAGTTAATGCCAAGAATCTTATTCCCTCCCAAAGCCTATGGTCTCCTTATCTGGAGGTGTCTGGCTTGGTTTACAATTCTGGTGATGTAGTCCATTATTGCACTCCAAGAAGATAGCTTCACCTATCTTGCACTTTATTTTCTGTCAACCTAAGCAACTTTTATTTATTTATTGTTCAGTTTTATATAGATACACACACAATGACTTTTGTCGTTTTCTCTTCATATTACTCTACCTCATCCTCTTTCGTTCTTCCATTGAAAGTTTTCTTTTCCTCTACAACTCGTCATCATACCTTTTATTCCTTTTTTGGGTGTTGTGACTCCCTGAATTCAATAAACTCTTGTGTTTTGATATTAGTTGCAACTACGCCACTGAAGCAAGTGGGGACCCTTCCCCAGCCAGCATTAACCATCGCTATTTACTCAGAGAAAGGGGCTACCACATTGGCTTCTTTCCCTGTCTGTGATGGATTCAGTATCATACAACACATCTGCAGAGAGTTTATTGAAGTAGTGGTTTCTTCATGTCTAGTGTTTGAACCTTCTGCTCCCCATCCTCTGACTCTTACTTTCATTTCACTCCCTTCCATGATGTTTTCTGTGCCTCAGGGAAGAAGTAAATTTAGATATAGCAGCCAGAATATTGCTGCAATGTGATTTTGACCTTGCCTGACCTGAACAATGGCTGACATGTCATCAAGCCCCTCTAGACTAGCTAGGATGTCAGAGGAGATGGCGTTAGGCAGTAGGATCCTTGGAGGCAAAATGGTAGACAGATATAACAGAGTTCCCCTATTAGTAGGCAGCCCAAGAATCAGCCCCAAGTTATGCCACAGAGTCCTGAACCCTCACTAGAGTAGATAACTCAGAGGGAAATTCAGTGCCCATATGTCATGGTTAGGCACAGGCATAGGTGTCAACCTGACAGTTGAGGGTTTGAGCTTTGGGAACATTTGAAGAGAATTAGTTGTTAAGCCCAGAGTAAACCTACAGGAGATTTTCTAGCTGATGGGAAAGGCTCAGCCCACGGTCAGTAGGGCTTGGCCCTGGAATAAAATACAGAGATCTGATTGAGAAAATTGGTATCATTGTGTACCCTTGGCCAGCCATGCTGGTTTGGTAAGTAAGGATTGACCCTCTCTCAGCCATTATGTGGTGATGGTGTGGCCAGTTCTTTTGGTCCTCGTGTTGGTACATGATCTCCTGTCAAGCTGCACTAAGAACTGTAACCAGTACTCATAAGAGAAAGTAAACCCCTTGTTCCCTTAAGCCATTTGGTGGTAATTTATCAGCAATCATGCAGGCGAACTGCAACACCATATAAGTAGATGTTCTGGAGGATGGAAAGGAGCAGGTGGGAAACACCAAGCGAGGAGTGAAAGGGAGAAAAGGGGGGAGGTGATGGGAACACGAAGGGGGAAGAGTGGGATGGAGAAAGAGTTGGGGGAAGGGAGAGAGGAAGGAGAAGGAAGGGAGCAAGGGTACCTACCCACTGAGCATGTATAAGTAGGTAAAAAAATAATAATAAAAAAGATTTCTTGGATGAAGGCTGAGAGATGCACTACTGTATACATTTAAAGATGTGTCACCCATGCCCAGGCAAATACTCAAACGTCTGTCAGTCTAGTCATCCCAGATGAAACTAGTGGCCACACAAGCAAAGAAGACCTGAAAGGAAGAGGGAGACTGGCTGGAAAGGAGAAGGCATGAAGTAAGACAGGAGGCAGGGATAGGCAACTACCTCATCAGCTGAGTGACATCAACAGTTCACACTTCTATAGGTTTTGAAGTCCCACCTACTTTTCCTTCCAATGTTAACAATAGAAATATATGCATTAAATAAAGGGGTGAAACAGATACATTCATTCTATTTATGTATGCAAGTAACAAAAAATAAAAAGGTAAGTATTTAGAAGGTTGTTTGTTGCCTTTGTCTTACTAAAGTCATAACATTAACTTCTCACTTAAGGTTTATTACAGCCTTTTAAATCTTTTTATTATTTTTCAGTTTTACTCTTTCTGTAAGAAAGAGTTTTTTTATTTAATGCTTTCATCTGTTAGACTTTCCCAGGAACCTACATGTTGGATTCATCAAGGTCAGCTGTCACAGATAACAGGTAGAAATGTCTTTTCCTCCTGTCAAGTGATCATTGTTTTACCCAGTGTGGGGTGTTGTCAGTGCTTAAACCTGCTCTCTAGAGAACACATTGGCATCTGGAATAGATAGTTGTAAGGTGGATACCTCCCCTTGGGAGTTGAGTTTGCCTCTTCTCTGTATGAGGAGACCTAGGAACCTGATTTTGGTTTTCTTGTAGTTCTTTTTAAGTATGTTTCTCCACTTGTATATAGCTTTCTTTTTTTTATACATTTTTATTATTATTTCAGCTCATACAAACTTAATGGGTACACCAGTTCCCTCCCTCCCTCCTCCTCCCCCCGTACCCCTTGTTCCTCCTCCCCACCCCCCTCCTTTCCCATCCCCCAGTGCCTCCTGCCCCAATTCCCAGAGAGTCCTTTCTTCTGCATGCCTGAATTTCCTCTGGGCCCTGCTCTCCGATGACGTGCAAGGACCCAGTGGCCTTTCCCTAAACACTTTCCCGTGTTCCCCTTAGGTACAGGAACACTGCTGTGTCTGCCAATCCCTTGCCTCCAAACATCTTGGTGCCTTTAGCAGATGTTGGACTTTGTGAGGTCAATAGTGTGTTGGACAATGCACAGGGCATGTAAAGTCCAATTATGATTGCTTCAGCCCTAACTTGTATGGAGTAACTTACATATCATCGCTCCTCCCATCCTTTTGCTCTTACACTCTTACCGCCCCCTCTTCCGCAAATTTCCCAGAGCTTCAGGATGGGGAGAGATTAAGCTGGCCTAGTTCTAGGTGGTTGATATAGAGTCTCTGAAGTTCTGGATTGTGGTTTGTTGGTTTTCTTTTCCAGTTTTGCTGCTCCTGCAATGCTCTTCACTCCATCCTGGTGGTCATTTTATGTTACCCCCTGGCCAGAGACAAAGAAGGAACCTTTATCAATATAATAAAAGCTGTATACAACAAGCCCACAGCAAGGATTATGCTCAATGGGGAACAATTGGAAGCATTCCCACTTCGATCAGGAACTAGACAAGGCTGTCCACTCTCACCACTTCTATTCAATATTGTACTTGAAGTCTTAGCTGAAGCCATAAGACAAGAAAGGGACATAAGAGGGATTCAAATCGGCAAGGAAGAAGTCAAACTATCCCTATTTGCAGATGACATGATCTTATACCTGAGTGATCCCAAAAACTCCACCAGGAAGCTTCTGGAACTAATTGAGAAGTTCAGCAGGGTGGTAGGATACAAAATAAATGTGCAAAAATCAGAGGCCTTCCTATATGCCCAAAATGAAAGAAGTGAAAAAGCCTTGAGAGAAACAATCCCATTTACTATAGCCCCTAAAAAAATGAAATACCTTGGTATAAACCTAACCAAGGAGGTAAAAGACCTTTACAACGAAAACTTTAAAACCCTAAAGAAAGAAATAGCAGAAGACACCAGAAGGTGGAAAGACCTCCCTTGTTCCTGGATTGGTAGAATCAACATCGTAAAAATGACCATCCTACCAAAGGCAATATACAGATTCAATGCTATACCAATCAAAATCCCAAAGCAATTCTTCAAAGAAGTTGACCAAACAATCTCAAAGTTCATATGGAGGCACAAAAGACCCAGGATAGCAAAAACAATCCTGAGTAACAAAAACACTGCTGGAAGTATTACCAGACCAAATCTAAGTCTATACTACAAATCCATAGTTATAAAGACAGCCTGGTACTGGCTCCAAAATAGACACACAGATCAATGGATAAGGATTGAAGACTCAGACACAACCCCACAAAATTACAGCCATTTGGTCTTTGACAAAGGGGCCCAAAATATCCAATGGAAAAAGAACAGCATCTTCAACAAATGGTGCTGGCAAAACTGGATCTCCACATGCAGAAGATTAAACCTGGACCCGTACTTGTCACCATGTACAAGACTTAATTCCAAATGGATCAAGGACCTTGATATAAGGCCAGAGACTATAAAAACCATAGTTGAAAGGATAGGGAACTCCCTCGAGCTGATTGGGCTAGGCCAACAGTTCCTAAACAGACATCCAATGGCACAGTCACTGCTACCAACTCTCAACAGTTGGGATCTTTTGAAATTAAAGAGCTTCTGTTCAGATAAAGAGATTGTAACATGAGCTCAAAGGCAACCCACAGAATGGGAGAAAATCTTCACTAACCACACATCTGATAGAACTCTGCTGTCCAGAGTGCACAAAGAACTTGGAAAACTAAACACCAAGGAAACCAATGGCCCAATTAAAAAATGGGCCCTGGAACTTAAAAAAAACTTTACCAGGGATGAAATTAAAATGTCTAACAAATATCTTAAAAAATGCTCCACTTCCTTAGCCATCAGGGAAATGCAAATCAAAACTTCCCTGAGATATCATTTCACCCCAGTCAGGATGGCAAAAATCCACAACACAAACAACAACAAATGCTGGAGAGGATGTGGAGAGAGGGAAACTCTCCTATATTGCTGGTGGGAATGCAGGCTCATACAGCCACTCTGGCGAGCCATCTTGAGATTCTTAAAGAAATTAAAGATTGAAATGCCATATGACCCTGTGATTCCACTTTTGGGAATAACCCCCCATGCAGCAGAGGTTCACTTCGATAGCACAAGCACGACCATGTTCATAGCAGCACTGTTTACAATAGCAAAGTCATGGAATCAACCCAAATGTCCAACAATTGACGAGTGGATAAGGAAGATGTGGTACATCTATACAATGGAGTACTACTCAGCCATCAAAAAAGATGAATTACTGGATTTGCCAGGAAATGGATGTCATTAGAAACAATTATATTAAGTGAAGTATCCCAGACCCAGAAAATTAAGCGCCGTATGTACTCCCTAATAGGTGGCTCCTAGTACCAAACCCACCTAGCCCACCTAGAGACAGTAATTGCAAGGATTATGATCAGAAGGGATGGGGTAGGAGGGCCACACCAGAAACAAGGAGAGAAGTGACATGTTACAGCAGAGAAAATAGGCCTCTATCAAGGACTCAAATAAGTAATGAGACATATGATTAAGTTCACAGACTTTTGTTCCTGATCATTTACTACTGAAGGGGTATGATCTCACCAGAAGAGGAGGGCATATAGTCTGGCAGATAAAAAGTAACCGTTGTGCAAATTGGTGATAGACCCCTCCCTCACTGTGGTTTCCCACTTTTATTACATCTACCTTTGAATGTGCTTTTATCGCAAGACTCTAGTTTAACAGTTTTTTGTATATAGCTTTCTTATGTGGCCGAGTGGAGCTCTCATGTGACTAGTCAGAGTGGCGATTAGCTCTAACCATAAACAGGCTGGAAGTTTTGAATGCAGCCCCACATGTTTAGCTGAGCAACTGTTTCTGCTCTACTAGAGTTGCCCACCCCCTGTTCCTCCCCTTACTTAGAAGTCCATAGGCTGTCTCCAGGTGTTGTGGGTAATACAGGTTGCAATTCAAACTGCTCACAGACAAGGGAGGACCAATCTCTGCATGCCAAAACTGTTGGCTATCAGCCAATCATGTAACTATTAAGTTGGAAGCCCCCTCCCCTTACCAGTAAGCTATACACCTTTGCTGAGACAAAGGGCCACACTTTTGGCCCCATACCACTGCGCGCCTGCAGGTCGGTCGTGAGCCCAGATTCGAGCCTGCAATAAAGTCCTCATGTGATTTGCATTGGTGTCTGTTCCATGGTCTCTTGGGATTCAGAAATCTGGGCACAACATGTATAGACAATGGCAGGTGAATTCCTACCTTTGAAAGAGTTCGAATTTGCATCTGTTCTGTCTGCTCTTCTTTTTTTGTTGTTATACATAAAAGTATTTAAAACTTTTTTATTTCTTCCACTCATACAAAGTTGATAAGCACCCCATTCCCCTCCCTCCCTCCACCCCTCCCTGGATCCTCTTGCTCCCTTCCCCCTTCTCCCCTTCCTTCCCCCCCCTTCCCTTTCTCCCAGTGCTCCCCCACCCCACCCCCCGTTTGTGGAGCATCCTTTAGTGTGTATGTCATGCTAGAGCAGAGAAAATAGGCCACCATCAAGCACTGCAAGTAATTAATGAGACATCTGGTTAAGCTCAACTGACTTTCCTTCCTGATCACTTGCAACTGATGGGGTATGATCTCACCCGAAAGGGAGGGCATAGAGTCTGGCAGATAGAAGGTAATCATCTTGCAAATGGAAGACTGACCCCCCCACCACTGTCTGCTCTTAATTAGATCACTTTTGTTCTTCTCAGAACTGACAAAGCTAAAACTTTTCCCTGAGGTTTCTTCCCTGTGCAGTTTGAGACCACTAAATATGTTAATCCATGGATCACAAGATTGTAAATAGTCACAGTAACCAGGTAACTGTGCTTGGAGACTTTCATTGTCCATTCCCTTTTAGTAACTGGGTGTCACACCTGCTTTTTGCTGGAGAGACCCTGTCTGTGACACTCAGGTGCCTGAGATCTGTACTCAGGTCCTTTATGCAGAAAAAACACTCCAATCCTCTTAACAAGGAGTTTTTAATACCATTTTCTTGGTGGACAGAGGCAAAGTTTGAAGATATGAATGACGTTGGTAGTTTCACAGCAATGTTGTTGCTGCCAGTGTCTCTGCTTTTACTACTAGCCCAGAATGTGTATGTTTAACATAATTGGCCCTGCTGTTCTTTGATTTTTTCCTGTAAATACTCATGTATGCTACAATAAAATCGTCTTAGATTATGGAGGACATCCTAGGCTCCCTCTGACCTGATGCCTGATCAATTTCTATGGTTCCAACTTCTGTTTCCTGCATGGAAGTCTGAGTTTATGCTGGTTTGGGGGTCTGGACAATCTAGAAGCCAGGAAACTATTATAGAGGGAACATTTACTTTTGAAGAGTCATTGTGGTATGTGTTGTGAGTGTGTATGTGTGTGTATGTATGGTGTATGTATGTGCATGTGTTTGTAGTGTGTGGTGTGTTTAACTATGTATGCTTGTGGTATTATATATATATATATATATATATATATATATGGAGGTGTGGCATGCATATGTATGTGATGTGTGTAGTATGGGTCTATGTGTGTGTGTATGTGTGGTGGGAATGGTATGTGTATGTATGTGGTGTGTTTGTATATGTGGTTTGTCTCTGTATTTGTATGTGATTGTGTATACATGGTATGTGTGAGCATGTGTCTGTGTTTACATCTGTGTGTGAATGTACATGTGTCTGTGTGTATGGAGGTGTGTGTAGTACATACACATTTGTGTACATATGTATGAGGTACACACATGTATGTGCATGTGGAGGCCAGAGAAGAGCATCTATCACTCTTCACGTTATTGACTTGACACAAAACCTCTCATGGAGCCTGGGACTCTCTGAATTCTGGCAAGACGAGCAGCCTGCTGTCTCCAGGGAATTTCCCACAGCTGAACACCCATTCTCTGGTGCCAAAGTCAACTGCACCTTTTTTAAACATTTGCCTGAGATCTGAACTCAGGTCCTTTATGCAGAAAAAACACTCCAATACTCTTAACAAGGAGTTTTTAATACCATTTTCTTGGTGGACAGAGGCAAAGTTTGAAGATATGAATGACGTTGGTAGTTTCACAGCAATGTTGTTGCTGCCAGTGTCTCTATACTGTCTGCATGACATGTTCAGAGTCCAGCTTAATGTATTTATATTTCTCTGAATCTGACATGAGGCTGTCTGGTCAGAGAGAGCAGACAGGAAGGAAAAGATGGAATTCAGTAAATTTATTGTCTTCACGATCTGCTTATCACAGTCTTCCTAACTCCCAACTTATGGTTAGCCTCAGATACATGAAACCAAGTTTTTAAAAATTTGAAAAGCTCAGCTGAGGAGATGGCTCAAGGATAAAGCCTTTGCCTCACAAGCAAAAAGGACATGAGTTGAGACCACATGTAAAAGTTTCAGATGCATATAGTGGCAACCTGCAATTTCAGCCTTGGAAATTGGAGTCTGGGAAACCCCAGTACAAAACACCAAGGAGGTAGCGCAAGCACACAAACATAGGTGCCCACTTGTGGGGAATTCTTCTGTCTTACTAAACAAATGCTGTACTTAATATGATGAGAGAAGATAAATGAACCTAATACTTCATTTTTCCTTTTCCTGTGAGTTTTGGGTTCGTGTAACATGTCTGTAAGGTCAGCCCCAGAAGTTGGGGAGTATGCATGCCTTATTTACATGTGATTCAGTGAAGGCTATTTTTCTTTTTTCAGGAGTGGGGGAAGGACAGTGTTCTTGATAAATTTCTAAAGCAAGAAACCAAGGCAGTGGAGAGACACAGATACTAAGTCAACTGATCTGGACCCATCCAAATGGAAGCTAACAGGAGCTTTTACAAGACAACTTACCACTTGCAAACTGACATGCATTGCACTATTTCATGACCTTGGAGATTCAAGTCACAGGTCCACATGGTTAGTGAAATTTTTATGATTCACAGTCTGTGAAGAAAATAATACAAATGTGTATGCAAATTCCTGAAAGAATATTAAAAAAAAACCTTACAATGCAATGTAGATGTAGAAGAGAGAGTGAAATTGGGTCAATCACTTTGTAAAATTTCATCAGCAAAGTTGAAGACAGGACTGAACCTAAGATTATGTGATTAATGCTTCATAGCTAATGTGCTCCTCATTCTATCTTGGATTCTTGATGGGGAAAACCAGTGCAGAGGGGAAGATGCACACTATTCATGACAGTTTTCTAATTTCCATTGTGATTACAATTCTATGCCTAATTCAGAATAAAATTGATTGCACTTGTGTGCATGTCTATATTCTATCTCCTGCTTAACTTGAGAGTGACCACTAAGCAGCAGATGGGAGGGAGAGGTAGAATTAGGGTTAAGACTTTAAAAGAAGAGAGTTCTATAATTAAAAAAATAACTCATCTGTACATTTTATTTTATACTATTTTATAATTAGGTTTATAGTAGTATGCCTTTGTCTCAAATACTAGGGGTTCATCAGTTTAATTTGCCAAAGGGAATTTGGTTTGCTTTTAATTATTTTATTATTACAAATGAAACCCTGAGACAATTTATACATAATTCTTTGTATTAAGATATTTTCCTCTCTTACAGGAGCATCTGAGAGATAAATGGCTGAGTTATGTTTGGATGTTTTTTATTTCCTATTATAACCAGGTGTCTTATCCTTTTTCCTCTAATTTGAACTATTATAAATTGTAATGATACTGAAAATAACCCTTATGTATAATAACATTCAGACAATAAAAACAAAGGAAAACATAACTTATATTCTATTTTGTAAGGAGGAGCAATCTACATTAGACTGTGATCATGGACACACTGTTTCAGGGTTGTTGGCCCTTGAAACACACCCAGTGGAGTTTCTGTAAGGAGGCACATGTTGGAAGCAAACACAACACATTCAATGAACAAAGAGCAGACAGAGAATGCTTATGAAAGTTTTCTACTCTCTCTCTCTATTTAGGGAGTGATCTTAGTCTATAGGATTTCTTCTTTTTACAACTATACCTTCTAACAATCAAAGGATTTCATGAAATTACTGTAGTGAAGTATAAAGAACTAAAAATCTGACAATTTTAGCTTTAAGCACACAACACAGTGATACCGATCACATTTACATCGTTGGGCACCTGATACCCTTCCATCTTCAGAAAACTTGATCTTCCTGAGTCAACATTTCCAACCTACCCTCAATCTCCATTCCAATGGGTCTTTATTCTGCTAGAAACACAAAGAGAAATCAAATCTATGTAAGTGCAAATTGATGTGTCAAACAGACAGTATTTTAGGGTTATGTGTTCAGTTTTGTTATCTTTTATATATTTACATTTTCATTCTTTTTAGTGTTACATACATGAACATAGTGAATCCATCATATTTTTACCCCTTATAACCCAGTTGCATCCCCTTTCTACCTTTATCTCCCCTGCCTCATTCATTCCTATTTTTAAGCATTTTCCCATATGTGGCAGTTTTGCTGTTTTATGTTACCTGTATTTCAAGTGGAGTAGGGCAGGTATCAATTATGGTCTCTTAATATGTAGCCTCCTCAGAGATCTACCAATGTACTTGTTCCTCAGGCTGTAGATTAAAGAGAAGCAATGAATGACTGCTAGAGGAAAAAGCTCTTTTTCTAGTTAAGTAGCCTTTACTAGTCTGCTGAGTAGTCCAGCAGACTTTAAGCAGTCAAGAAGTCTTGAAAACACTGTGGAGCAATTCGTGCAGTCTAAAGGAGACTGAGCATTCTGAAAGCTTGTAAGAAGCCAGTGAGCAATCTGCAAGAGACACCAAGCAGTGTAGAAGTGTGGAGGAGACTCTCTCAGGAGCATGACATGCGCAAAGAGCTCAGGGGTGCAGCTCCTGTGAATCTCATTCAGGTTAAAAAGTGGGTTTTCTGAGGATGTAGCTGCATTTGTATCATACCTGATCCTTACTCTTGTAAGGTAACTCATTGGTTTACCAAATGGGGCCTTGGTATAATTGTTATTTTGGTCTGTTATTGAATCCTGTCCTGGGTGGACAGATGTTTGTGTTCACACAACACTTGGCTAGTAGGCAGGATCACAACAGGACCAAAGAAAGTTAGGAAGTACCACAGGGGATGTTCTGTCATCACCCTGTCCAGCTTCAACTCTCAAATCCATGCAACTGGTCCTTCCTAACAAGCATCCACAGGGGACAGACAGCACCATATAGGCTCCTGTATGTTACCCCCAACAAATTCATTGGTTTGATAGTACTAGAGCCAAAGGTGGGTAAGGAAGAATAGTTGTATGGCCCCTGCTAAGGATCATAAGACAGGTAATTAAAGCTGAACAGTCTTGGGGAGTGGGGGATCATCTATGAAAGAAATCCCTGTATGGTCATCCTTCCCATGTGGTGTGTGGCAGTGTACCTTCTTGCTATAGTGCTATTTTCATAGGTCATAGTATAGGTAACAAGACATGTAACTAAAGTTGACCCACCAGGAGGTAGTATATATGAAAGGAATCGGACAGTACAATTTTTGCCTATAAGGTATAGTGTGGCATGACTTCTTGGTAACTGGGGTCATTCACTGCATGAATAAGGAGAGAAAAAAATAAAAATAAGGAGAGGGTGTAAGAACTGCTGATAGTCTAGAGTGTCCAGACAGTCATGGTGTAAGGAACTCTATTAAGGAAGTCTATTAACTCTAGGACAAGATGTCATTTTTTCTAAGGAACAAGGGAGTAGGTGACATATTTCTTCATTTTGTGTTTAATAAGTATCATGAATGAGTCCGTGAGATAGCTCAGTGGGAAAGGTACCCAGTCACAAACATGGCCATCTGAGCTATATTACTGAAAGTCCACAGGGTGGAAGGAGAGAGAGAGAGACCCGATCTCTGAAAACTGTTCTCTGACCTCTACAAGTGCACCATGATGTGCCTATTCTATCTGTCTCTTCCTCTCTCTTTTTTCCTCAGTCACTCCCAAATAAGTAAATAAATACATGAATGATGCCACAGAGAAGAGAAGAATAGACAGTCTGTGTTTCACTCTTGTTTTTCCTAATCTCATCCTTAGGAACTATCAAAGTTTTGTGTGTGTATGTGTGCGTGTGCGTGTGTGTGTGTGTGTGTGTGTGTGTGTATGTGCGTGTGCACATGTGCGCACGTCTGCACACATATCAGAGGGTACTGTGTGTGGCTGTGGAGGCTCAAAATTGATTTCTGGAATCACCATGAATTGCTCTTCCTCTTTTTGCTCTGTCGTTTTCCAGGCTCCTCCTTCCAGGGCTGGTAAGTAGAAGCCACCACCATGTCTGCCTGGCATTTTTACATGGGATTGGAACACATATTTTTCTGATTTCAAGGCAGAGAATTAACCCTTGAGCCATCTCTCAAGCCCCCTGGAATCCAAATTCATCTTTTTCTGTTTGTAAGACAGTGGCTTTGCCCCTGAGCCATCTCTTTAGTCCTCAACGTGTCTTTTGCCTTTTACTGAGCAATAGGCTCCAGATTTAAATAGATCAGGGTACTTTTTTTTCTGCCTCTTGGCCTCCCACTCACAAATCTGGAAGTTGAGTAAGACAGAACTCTCAAACTTGTGTCACCATGGGTCTTGACGGGTGCCATCGCACGAGCCTCAGTGATCTACTTTAACAGCATATTCCTCAAATGCCTACTGATGTTTCTATAATAAACCCTCCTGTCCAAATCGCCCACTTTTATCTTTGTTCCCAACTTCTTGAGAAGACTAAGATAAATAAAGACATTTAGGTTTTGTTTACCAACAGATTGTACATGATCACATTATCCCATTTATCCTCTACTCTTTCTAAATTGAATTTGGGAACAGGAGCAAGAGATCTATCAACTCTTAGTTGTCCTTTTCTGCATGTGTGTGTGTGTGGGTGTGTGTGAGTGTGAAGATTTTATCCTTTCTGTTGTAAAAATTGTGGTCTCGGTCTCCCCATGGATACAATGAAATTTGTCAGTAATTAACCTCTATATAGGTGGCATTGAAAATATTCAAGAGGGGCCTTTGTATGGGTAGAGGTGCGCATGTGGAATCATTTTCCTGTTTGAAAGAAAACATGCTCAGGGATTTTTTTTTTCTTTCCTTCTTACTCTCTTTCTCCTTCACCAATCTATCCATCTCCCTCCTATCCTCATGTCTCTTGGCTTGTGTGGGCCCCAAGGTTCTGTTCAGGCTATTTGCTCTAGGATGGGATCAGGCTTCTGTGGCAGATTAAGTGGCCCTTCCTTAGGTAGACTCATAGATAGGCACTCCCCTTCATTTGTCTAGCCCTAGACCCAGAAGATACTCCTGTATATAATTATTTCTCCTGAGTTCCTCACTAGTGTATGGGAGAATGTTGATATGTCAGTCACACTGCAGATTTAGTGAGAATTAAGCTTCGTTGCAGGAAGTTCCTGAATGCAGCAGATCTGTCTTGAGTAAACTGTCCTGGACGGCAGTGGGCATCACTACTTTTAAGCTCTTACAATCTTACTGCCCCATTTTCTGCATGATTCCCTGAGCCATAGGGAGGGATTGGGTTGGCTTGATCCAAATGAGGATTTTAGGGTTCCAATATTCTGCTCTTTGGTTGGTTGTTGTTCTCTATTTCACTGTTCATCCATTGCCATAGGCTGCATCTTGTTTGGGTGTTAAGACTTTTTCTTTTTTTTCTTTTTTTTATAACACATTTTTTATTATTATTTCAGCTCATACAAACTTAATAGGTACACCAGTTCCCTCCCTCCCTCCTCCTCTCCCCCAAACCCCCTGCTCCCCCTGCCCTCACCCCTCCCGCCCCATCCCCCCGTGCCTCCCGCCCCGATTCCCAGAGTCCTTTCTTGTGCATGCCTGACTCTCCTCTGGGTCCTCCTCTCCAATGACGTACAAGGACCCAGTGGCATTTCCCTGAACTCTTTCCTGTGTTCTCCTTAAGCAAAGGAACACTACTGTGGCTGTCAATCCTTTGCCTCCAAGGATCTTGGTGCCTTTAGCAGATGCTAGACTTTGTGAGGTCAATAGTGTGTTGGACATTGCGCAGGGCATGCAATGTCCAATTATGATTGCTTCGGCCCTAACTTGTGTGGAGTATCTTGCAAATCATTGCTCCTCCCGTCCTTTTGCTCTTACACTCTTACCGCCCCCTCTTCCGCAAATGTCCCTGAGCTTCAGGATGGGGAGAGATTAGTCTGGCCTAGTTCTAGGTGGTTGATATAGAGTCTCTGAAGTTCTGGATAGTGGTTCGTTGATTTTCTTTGGCGGTTTTGTTGCTCTTGTAATGCCCTTCACTCCATCGTGATGGGCACTGTATGTCACCCCCTGGCCAGAGACAGAAAGCTGTTAAATTGGAGTCTTATTATAAGAGCACATTCAAGGGTAAATGTAATACTTATACCCAAAAGTGGAATTGCAGGGTCATATGGCATTAGGCAATGGGAGGGGTCAATCACCCATTTGCAAAATGGTTACTTTTTAATCTGCTGGCTATATGCCCTCCTCTTCTGGTGAGTTCATACCCCCTTAGTTGTAAATGATCAGGAACGAATTGTGAACTTAACTAGGTGTCACATTACTTTCTTGAAGTCCTTGATGGAGGCCTATTTTCTCTACTGTAACATGTCACTTCTCTCCTTGTTTCTGGTGTGGCCCTCCAACCGCATCCCTCCTGTTCATAATCCTTGCAATTACTGTAGGTAATACATAGATTTACCTATGAGTGTCTCAAGATGGGCTGGGTGGGTTGGGTATTAGGAGCCACCTATTAGGGAGTACATACGGCGCTTAATTTTCTGGGTCTGGGATACTTCACTTAATGTAATTGTTTCTAATGACATCCATTTCCCGGCAAATTCCAGTAATTCATCATTTTTGATGGCTAAGTAGTACTCCATTGTATAGATGTACCACATCTTCCTTATCCACTCCTCAACTGTTGGACATTTGGGTTGATTCCATGTCTTTGCTCTTGTAAACAGTGCTGCTATGAACATGGTCGTGCTTGTGCTATCGAGGTGAACCTCTGCTGTATTGGGGGTTATACCCAAAAGTGGAATCACAGGGTCATATGGCATTTCAATCTTTAATTTCTTTAAGAATCTCCAGACGGCTCGCCAGAGTGGCTGTATGAGCCTGCACTCCCACCAGCAATGTAGGAGAGTTCCCCTCTCTCCACATCCTCTCCAGCATTTGTTGTTGTTTGTGTTGTGGATTTTTGCCATTCTAACCGGGATAAGATGATATCTCAGGGAAGATTTGATTTGCATTTCCCTGATGGCTAAGGAAGTGGAGCATTTTTTAAGATATTTGTTAGACATTTTAATTTCATCCCTGGTAAAATTTCTTTTAAGTTCCAGGGCCCATTGTTTAATTGAGTCATTGGTTTCCTTGGTATTTAGTTTTCTAAGTTCTTTGTGCACTCTGGACAGTAGAGTTCTATCAGATATGTGGTTAGTGAAGATTTTCTCCCATTCTGTGGGTTGCCTTTGAGCTCCTGTTACAATCTCTTTATCTGAACAGAAGCTCTTTAATTTCAAAAGATCCCAACTGTTGAGAGTTGGTAGCAGTGACTGTGCCATTGGATGTCTGTTTAGGAACTGTTGGCCTAGCCCGATCAGCTCGAGGGAGTTCCCTATGCTTTCAACTATGGTTTTTATAGTCTCTGGCCTTATATCAAGGTCCTTGATCCATTTGGAATTAAGTCTTGTACATGGTGACAAGTATGGGTCCAGCTTTAATCTTCTGCATGTGGAGATCCAGTTTTGCCAGCACCATTTGTTGAAGATGCTGTTCTTTTTCCATTGGATTCTTTGGGCCCCTTTGTCAAAGATCAAATGACTGTAATTTTGTGGACTTATATCTGGGTCTTCAATCCTTATCCATTGATCTGTGTGTCTATTTTGGATCCAGTACCAGGCTGTTTTTATAACTATGGATTTGTAATATAAACTAAGGTTCGGTATCGTAATACCTCCAGCAGTGTTTTTGTTACTCAGGATTGTCTTTGCTATCCTGGGTCTTTTGTGCCTACATATGAATTTTGAGATTGTTTGGTCAACTTCTTTAAAGAATTGCTTTGGGATTTTTTTTAGGGGCTATAGTGAATGGGATGGTTTCTCTCAAGGCTTTTTCACTTCTATCATTCTGGGCATATAGGAAGTCCTCTGATTTTTGCACATTTATTTTGTATCCTGCCACCGTGCTGAACTTCTCAATTAGTTCCAGGAGCTTCCTGGTGGATTTTTTGGGATCACTCAGGTATAAGATCATGTCATCTGCAAATAGGGATAGCTTGACTTCTTCCTTGCCGATTTGAATCCCTCTTATGTACCTTTCTTGTCTTATGGCTTCAGCTAAGACTTCAAGTACAATATTGAATAAAAGTGGTGAGAGTGGACAGCCTTGTCTAGTTCCTGATCGAAGTGGGAATGCTTCCAATTGTTCCCCATTGATGTGGGCTTGTTGTATACAGCTTTTATTATATTGATAAAGGTTCCTTCCATTCCTACTGTCTCTAGCGTTTTCATCATAAAAGGCTGTTGGATCTTGTCAAAAGCTTTTTCTGCATCTATAGAGAGTATCATGTGGTCTTGGACTTTGGACTGTTTTACATGATGAATTACATTTATTGATTTGGGTATGTTGAACCAACCTTGTGTGCAGGGGATGAAGCCTACTTGGTCCCCGTGAATAATCTTTTTAATATGTTTTTGAATCCGATTTGCTAAAACTTTGTTGAGAATCTTTGCGTCTGTGTTCATCAGAGAGATCGGCTTATAGTTTTCTTTTTTAAGTGAATCTTTATTAAGTTTTGGGATTAAGACAATATTAGCTTCATAGAAGGAATTTGGTAGTGTTCCTTCCTTTGCTCTTTGATGGAACAGTTTAAGGAGTATTGGTATTATTAACTCCTAAAACGTCTGGTAGAACTCTCTGCTGAATCCATCTGGTCCAGGACATTTTTTGGTGGGAAGATTCAAGATTACTTCCTCGATTTCCTTATATGTTATAGGACTATTTAAATAATTCACAACTTCCTGATTCAATTTAGGTAAGTTGTGTTTACTTAGAAATTCACCCATCTCTTTTGTGTTGTCAAACTTCACAGAGTATATGTTTTTGAAATATGATGTTATAATTCTCTGGATTTCTTGGGTATCAGTAGTGATAACTCCATGTTCATTTCTAATTTTGTTAATTTGGGTTTTCTCTCTCCTGATTTTGGTTAATTTAGCTAGGGGTGTATCAATCTTATTGATTTTTTGAA
Organism: Typhlomys cinereus; assembly: GCA_023101885.1. Taxonomy (NCBI): domain Eukaryota; kingdom Metazoa; phylum Chordata; class Mammalia; order Rodentia; family Platacanthomyidae; genus Typhlomys; species Typhlomys cinereus. Next base: position 140,915 of record JALPQD010000358.1, on the reverse strand, counting down.
AGAACCAGCTTTTTGACTGGTTGATTTTTTCTATCGTTTTCTTAATCTCGATTTCAGATATTTCTCCCCTTATTTTGCTAATCTCCTCTCTTCTACTACTTTTGGGATCAGATTGCTCTAGTTTCTCTAAAGCTTTAAGCTGCATTGTTAGGTTTTTTATTTCTGATGTTTCCATTTTTTTGACATAGGCATTAAGAGCTATGAACTTACCTCTTAGAACAGCTTTCATTGTGTCCCAGAGATTTTGGTAAGGTGTATTTTCGTTATCATTCACTTTCAGGAAATCTTGAATTTCCTTTTTAATTTCTTCCTGAATCCAGTTCTCATTCAGCATCATATTGTTAAGTTTCCAGGAGTTAGTGTATTTTCTCTTGTTTGATGTGTTGTGGATGTCCAGCTTTAGGCCGTGGTGGTCTGATAGGGCACAGGTTAGAATTTCAACTTTTTTGTATATGTGTACATTCGTTTTGTGGCCCAATATGTGATCTATTTTGGAGAAAGTTCCATGTGCTGCTGAGAAAAATGTGTATTCTTTGGTGCGTGGGTGAAAAGTTCAATAGAGATCTGCAAGGTCCATTTGTTTAAGGGTTTGATTAAGTTCCAAAGTGTCTCTGTTAAGTTTTGACCTGTTGATCTATCCCATGTAGAGAGGGCGGTGTTGAAGTCCCCAAGAATTATCTTTTGGGGGTTGATTTCTTGCTTTAGACGCTGTAGGGTTTTCTTAATGAATGTGGAGGGGTCCGTATTGGGTGCATATATGTTCAGTATTGTGAAATCTTCCTGGTGAATTGTACCTATGACTAAAATGTAGTATCCATCCGTGTCTCTTATAATTTTCTTTGGTTTGAAGTCCACTTTGTCTGATAGCATAATGGCTACCCCTGCCTTTTTTCTGCTTCCATTTGCTTGTAGAATTATTGACCAGCCTTTTATTTTTAGGATGTGCCTATCTTTTGTGGTGAGATGGGTTTCCTGCAGGCAGCAGATTGATGGATTGTGATTTTTAATCCAAGTTTGTAATCTGTGTCTCTTGATCGGTGAATTAATTCCATTAACATTTAGTGTTATAATGAAGAAACTATTGTTAATTCCAGACATTTATTATGTTTAGTAGCTTTTATAAGTATATTGCTTCGCTTTTAATGGTGTTATATTTGCCTTCTGTTCTCCTGGATATGCCTGTTTTTTTCTTCACGCTTGAGTATCATTTCTAGCATTTTTTGAAGGCCTGGTTTGGTGGACATGTATCCCTTCAAGTTATCTTTGTGCTGGAAAATTTTTCTTTCTCCCTCGATCATGACTGATAGTTTTGCAGGGTAAATCAGCCTGAGTTGACATTTTTGCTCCTTCAATACTTGAAGTATGTCTCTCCAAGCTCTTCTTGCTTATACTATTTCGACTGAGAAGTCATTTGTTATTTTAATAGGTTTACCTTTAAAAGTGACTTGTTTTTGTCTCCCTTGAAGCTCTCAGCACCAGTTCTTTATCTTGAATGTGGAATGTTTTAACTATTATTTGCCATGGCGTGCTTCTGTTTTGGTCGTATCTGTTTGGGGTGTGGAATGCCTCTTGTATATGGATGGGCCTCTCTTTTTTTAGATGAGAAAAGTTTTCCTTGATGATGGTTTGAAAAATTTCCTCAGGGGTGGTATTTTGAGATTCTTGCTCTGGTATTCCATGAATACGCATGTTAGGCTTCTTCAGGATGTCCCATATCTCTTGGATATTTCTCTCAAGTATCTTTTTGGCTTTGACAACCTCTTCCATTGAGCTGGTTAGTACTCCCACTTTATCTTCAAGGTCTGAAATTCTGTTTTCTGCTTCATTAGTTCTGTTGATAAGACTCTCTGTGGAGTTCTGGGTTGAAGATAACTTGTCTTGTAGCTCAGTTTTAAACTCTGCTTGAGTCTGTTTGAACTGCTCTATGCCAGTTTTTGTTTCTTGCACTGTTTTTCTCAACTCCTCCAAATGTCTGTTGTGTTCCTCTTCAAAGTGATTGATTCGATTATGTAATTCCTCTCTGATTTCCTCTTTCATAGTATTGAACATGGTAATGATCATATTTTGAAAGTCATTATCCTGGGTCAGGCTTTCTTGGTCTTTTTCCGTGGGTTTGTTCTGGTTGGAGTCTAACATTATGGGATTAATTTCTTCAGTGGGAAATTTGTTTACATGAGTGTTGCTTCCCATGGATTTGCACTTTGACTTAGGCATTGTCGTTTTAACTCTTAAGATCTTTCAATTTCACTAAACTGAATTATTTGGCCTGGGGTTCTGGGGGTGGGCAGGGACAGAGTTTACCTAGGTCGCGGGTGAGGCCCGGCTGGACCGGGCACACGTCCCGACCAGTGGAGCGGGGTGGGGAATGGGAGGATGGGAGCGTTGGTGTGGAGCTATTTAACCCTAGGGGAGCTGGGGCGGGCCGGGCACAGGGGGAGGTCCTCCTCGTCCCTCGGCCCTGCGCGCGGCTCCGGCTGGATGGTGGGAGTCGGAGCTGGGTCCCTTTCGGCTGACCTGGGGTTCTGGTGGGCGGGCACGGGCGGAGCTTACCTAGGTCGTGGGGTGAGGCCGGGCTGGACCAAGTGCGCGCGTTCCGACCGGCGGAGCGGGGTGGGGTAAAGGGCAAGACTTTTCTTTTCTAAAGATAAAATGAGAGGTGTTTAGGTGGAGATTTACTATCGAGTGTTTAGGCTATTGGTGAGGCATCTGATCATTACTACTGTCAGTTTTCTTACTTTCCATTCTTGTATAGACTGGCTTACATTGCTGGATCTTTTTTCTTGTACAGGTTATTTTTTCCCCAATCATACAAGTTAAATTGGTACCCGTGTCCTCTCCCTTCTTCCACCCTTTCCCAGTCCCACTTGTATCCTCCCCCTCTTTTCCCCTTCCTGTCAACCCCTTCCTCCCCTCTCCCAGTGCCTTCCCCTTACACCTCCCATTGCCTGGATCATTCCTTTCTGTTAACGCCAAACTTCCTTCTAAGTCCTTCACTCTAGTAAGGTGTAAGGATTCTGCAGAGCCCAGAGCCTTTTTTTGGGTTCATCTTTAGTATGAGAACACTATTATAACTGTTAATCCCTTGCCTCTAAGGATCCTAGTGCCTGTGATCCATGCTAGACTTTGAGGGATCATTGACCTTTCAGTCATTGTGCAAGTCATGCAAAGTCCAATTATAGCTACTGTGGTCCTAACTTGTGTGGAGTATCTTGCATATTGTTGGTCTTCCCCATTTTTAAGCTCTTAAAATCTTGCATGCCCTCATCCACAAGTTTCCTTGGGCATTAGGATGTGGAGAGATTTGGCTAGTCTCGAAACAGGTGATTAATGTAGGGTCTTTGGAGTTCTCAATTATAGTATTTTTTATGTGTATATCTCTTGCATTCTTTTTTATTTTTTTTCCACTCATATTCCACCCCTCCTTGCAACCCCTTGCTCCCTCCCTCTTGTTCCCCTTTCTTTCCCCCCTCCCTCCCTTTCTCCCAGTACCCCAAAACCCCCATTCCTGGGGCATCCTTCAGTGTGCATGTCAAACTTCCCTCTGGGTCATCCTCTCTGATGAGGTGTAAGTACTCAGTAGCATTGCTTAGAGATCTTTCTTGTGTTCCCCTTTAGTATATGAACACTATTGTGGCTGTTAATCATTTGCCTCTAAGGATCCGATCCATGCTAGACTTTGGGGGGGGGGGGTCAATGATATGTGATCATTGCACAGGTCATGAAAAGTCCTATTATGATTGCTTCAGGCCCCGCCGCTGCCCCCAGCCGCCAGGTCCCAGGTGAGTCCACCCAGCCCCCTCAGGTGCCCCCGTGTCCCAGCGGCACACAGGCAGCCTCCGACTTTGACTGGACCCCGCCCCGGACCCCAGCCCCATGCCTCCTCCCGCCAGCGCCTCTGCCCCGCCACTGCCCCCAGCCCGCCAGGTCCCAGGTGAGTCCGCTCAGCCCCCGCCCCAGGTGCCCCAGTGACCCAGCGACACCCAAGCGGCCTCTGGCTTTGCCTGGGCCCCGCCCGGGACCACAGCCCTTTTCTTCCTAAGACCCACACCTCTGCCCGACCAGACAGGACTTGCTCACATTCCTCCATCCTTGGAGCTTAGGTGGGCCACTAAGCCAAGTCCCAGGTCCCAGGTGAAGAATTCTGCCATCAACATCAGACCCTCTACCTCTCTCCCAAAGGGACCTTTGCACGTGGTTCACCGAAGACACACTGCTACTCAGAATTCAATAGAGTCCAAAAGAAACTCAAGCAAAACTCTAAGGGACAAAGGCCGTACACCTGGAGTCCTCTACAATCATCCTACCATGTGGAAGAGATTCTTCACATCCAGCCCAAAGATAAGTAAACCTCCTTTTTTTCACCTTACTGATCCTTTCTAGTATCAATTGCTGTAGATCAACTTCTCCATACAGCCATTCCCCAAACAAATACAACTCCAGGGAGTACACCACTCACCCTCACATATCACCAAGATACTAAATCGTAAAAGTGCACTACCATACTAATATATACCCCTTGTCTACTTAACCAAACTTAACTGATGTACTAACAGCCTAATAGCCTCATCTAGGAAATTACAATAACAATAGACAAACATACCCAATCCAAGGCAAGCACAAGTAATAACTGGCAAGTGTAATAATACCAACAAAATCAGTTCAGTGAAAAACACACAGAAACTGAAAGGTCCTAAGAAACAAAACAACAATGCCCAAGTCAAAGTGCAGATCCACGAGAAACAAAACACAAGAAGACCAATCTCCCACCGAAAGAATTAACCCCATAATGATGGATTCCAACCAGAAAAAATTCACAGAAAATAGCCAAGAAAGACAGAACCAACATAACGACTTTCAGAGTATGATCATTGCCATGATTAATACTATGAAAGAGGAAATCCGAAAGAGTTAAACAACCAGATCAACCACTTTGAACAGGAGCACAACAGGCACTTGGAGAAGTTGAGAAAAACAGTTCAAGAAACAAAAAAAGGCATAGAGCACTTAAAACAGTCTCAGCCAGAGTTTAAAATTGAACTAAAAGACAAGTTATCTTCAATCCAAGCTCAACAGAGAGTCTTATCAGCAGAACTAATGAAGCAGAAAATAGAATTTCAGATCTTGCAGACAAAGTGGGAGAATTAACCAGCTCAATGGAAAGAGATTGTTAAAGCCAAAAAGATACTTAAGAGATATGGGACACCCTGAAGAAGCCTAATATGTGCATTCATGGAATACCAGAAAAAGAATTCCAAAATACCACACCTGAGTAAATATTTCAAATCATCATAAATGAAATCTTCCCACAACTGAAGAATGAGAGGCCCATCCAAATACAAGAGGCATTTCGCACTCAAACACCTATGACCAAAATAGAAAATCGCCATGACAAATAATAGTCAAAACACTCCACATTCAAGACAAAAAAAAGGTGCTGAGAGCTTCAAGAGAAGAAAAGCAACTCACTTTCAAAGGTAAACCTATTAGAATAAAAAATGACTACTCAATGGAAACAGTAAAAGCAAGAAGAGCTTGGATAAACATACTTCAAATATTAAATGAACAAAAATGCCAACCCAGACTGATATACCCAGCAAAACAATCTATCATGATCAAGGGAGAAAGAAAAGTTTTCCAGCACAAAGACAACTTGAAGGATACATGTCTACCAAACCAGGCCTTCAAAAAATGCTAGAAATGATACGCAAACTTGAAGAAAAAAACAAGCATGTCCAGGAGGACAGAAGGGACGCAAAATTCCACCAAAACATAAATATCAAACAATACACTTACAAAATCCACTAAGCATAAAAAATGTCCAGAATTAAAAATAATTTATCAATTATAACATTAAATGTCAATGGTATTAATTCACTGATCAAGAGACACAGATAACAAACTTGGATTAAAAACCACAACCCATCAATCTGCTGCCTTCAGGAAACTCATCTCACCACAAAAGATGGGCACATCCTAAAAATGAAAGGCTGGTCCAAAATTTTGCAAGCTAATGGAATCAGGAAAGAGACAGGGGTAGCTATTATGCTTTCGGATAAAGTGGACTTCAAACCAAAAAGAATCACAACAGACACAGATGGATACTACATTTTAGTCACAGGTACAATTCACCAGGAAGAATTCACAGTACTGAACATATATGCACCCAATACAGGCCACTCCACATTCATTAAGAAAACACTACAGCCTCTAATGCAAGAAATCAAACCCCAAACGATAATTCTTGCGGACTTCAACACCGCCCTCTCAACATGGAATAGAGCAACAGGTCAAAAGCTTAATAGAGACACTTTGGAACTTAATCAAACCCTTAAAGAAATGGACCTTACAGATCTCTATCGAACTTTTCATCCATGATCCAAAGAATACACATTTTTCTCAGCAGCACACGGAACTTTCTCCAAAATAGATCACATATTGGGCCACAAAACTAATTTCCACATATACAGGAAAGTTGAAATTCTAACCTGTGCCCTATCAGACCACCACAGCCTAAAGCTGGACATCCACCACACAACAAACAACAGAAAATACACTAACTCCTGGAAACTTAACACTAAGATGCTGAATGAGAATTGGATTCAGGAAGAAATTAAAAAGGAAATGCAAGATTTCCTGAAAGCGAATGATAACAAAAATACAACTTACCAAAATCTTTGGGACACAATGAAAGCTGTCCTAAGAGGTAAGTTCATAGCTCTTAATGCCTACATCAAAAAAATGAAAACATCAGAAAAAAATAACAACAATATAGCATAAAGCATTAGAGAAACTAGAGCAATCTGATCCCAAAAGTAGTAGAAGAGAGGAGATTAGCAAAATAAGGGAAGAAATACATGAATCTTGATTAGGAAAACGATAGAGAAAATCAACTATTCAAGAAGCTGGTTCTTTGAAAAAAATCAATAAGATTGATACACCACTAGCTAAATTAACCAAAAGCAAAAGAGAGATAACACAAATTAACAAAAGTAGAAATGAAAATGGAGTTATCACTACTGATACCCACGAAATCCAGAGAATTTTAACATCATATTTTAAAAACTTATACTCTGTGAAGTTTGACAACACAAAAGAGATGGATGAACTCCTAAGTATACATAACTTACATAAATTGAATCAGGAAGTTGTGAATTATTTAAATAGTCCTGTAACATATGAGGAAATTGAAGAAGTAATCTCAAATCTTCCCACCAAAAAATGTCCTGGACCCGATGGATTCAGCACAGAGTTCTACCAGACATTTAAGGAGTTAATAATACCAATACTCCTTAAACTGTTCCATCAAATAGCAAAGGAAGGAACACTACCAAATTCCTTCTATGAAGCTAATATCGTTTTAATCCCAAAATCTAATAAAGGCTCACTTAAAAATGAAAACTATAGGCCAATCTCTCTGATGAACACAGATGCAAAGATTCTCATCAAAGTGTTAGCAAATCGGATTCAAAAACACATTAAAAAGATCATTCATGGGGACCAAGTAGGCTTGATCCCCGGCACACAAGTTTGGTTCAACATACGCAAATCAATAAACGTAATTCATCATATAAACCAGTCCAAAGTCGAAGACCACATGATACTCTCTATAGATGCAGAAAAAGCTTTTGACAAGATCCAACAGTCTTTTATGATCAAAACGCTAGAGACAGTAGGAATGTAAGGAATCTTTATCAAAATAACAAAAGCTGTATACAACAAGTCCACAGCAAGGATTATACTCAATGGGGAAAAACTGGAAGCATTCCCACTTCGATCAGGAACTAGACAAGGCTGCCCACTCTCACCACTTCTATTCAAAATTGTACTTGAAGTCTTAGCTGAAGCTGTAAGACAAGAAAAGGACATAAAAGGGATTCAAATTGGCAAGGAAGAAGTCAAGCTATCCCTATTTGCAGATGACATGATCTTATACTTGAGTGATCCCAAAAACTCCACCAGGAAGCTCCTGGAACTAATACGGAACTTCACCAATGTGGCAGGATATAAAATAAATGTACAAAAATCAGTGGCCTTCCTATATGTACAGAATGAAAGAAGTGAAAAAGCCCTGAGACAAACAATCCCATTTACGATAGCCCCTAAAAAAATGAAATAGCTTGGTATAAACCTAACTAAGGAGGTAAAAGACCTTTACAATGAAAACTTTAAAACCTTAAAGAAAGAAATAGCAGAAGTTACCAGAAGGTGGAAAGACCTCCCATGTTCCTGGATTGGCAGAATCAACATCATAAAAATGACCACCCTACCAAAGGCAATATACAGATTCAATGCTATACCAATTAAAATCCCAACACAATTTTTTAAAGAAGTTGACCAAACAATCTCAAAATTCATATGTAGGCACAAAAGACCCAGGATAGCAAAGACAATCCTGAGTAACAAAAACACTGCTGGAGGTATCACCATACCAAACCTTAGTCTATACTACAAATCCATAGTTATAAAAACAACCTGGTACTGGCTCCAAAATAGACACACAGATCAATGGATAAGGGTTGAATACCCAGATATAAGTCCACAAAATAACAGCCATTTGGTCTTTGACAAAGGGGACCAAAAATTCAATGGAAAAAGAACAGTATCTTCAACAAATGGTGCTGACAAAACTGGATGTCCACATGCAGAAGATTAAAACTTGACCCATACTTGTCACCATGTACAAGACTTAATTCCAAATCAATCATGGACCTTGATATAAGGCCAGAGACTATAAAAACCATAGTTGAAAGGGTAGGGAACTCCCTTGAGCTGATTGGGCTAGGCCAACAGTTCCTAAACAGACATCCAATGGCACAGTCACTGCTACCAACTCTCAACAGTCGGGATCTTGTGAAATTATAGAGCTTCTGTTCAGATAAAGAGATTGTAACACGAGCTCAAAGGCAATCCACAGAATGGGAGAAAATCTTCACTAACCACATATCTGATAGAGCTCTACTATCCAGAGTGCGCAAAGAACTTAGAAAACTAAACAATCCACAGAATGGGAGAAAATCTTCACTAACCACATATCTGATAGAGCTCTACTATCCAGAGTGCACAAAGAACTTAGAAAACTAAACACTAAGGAAACTAATGGTCCAATTAAAAAATGGGCCCTGGAACTTAAAAGAAACTTTATCAGGGATGAAATTAAATGTCCAACAAATATCTTAAAAAATGCTCCACTTCCTTAGCCATCAGGGAAATGCAAATCAAAACTTCCCTGAGATATCATCTCACCCTGGTCAGGATGGCAACAATGCACAATACAAACAACAAATGCTGGAGCGGATGTGGAGAGAGGGGAACTCTCCTACATTGCTGATGGGAATGCAGGCTCATACAACCACTCTGCCAAGCCATCTGGAGATTCTTAAAGAGATTAAAGATTGAAATGCCATATGACCCTGCTATTCCACTTTTGGGAATAACCCCCCATGCAGCAGAGGTTCACCTCAATAGTACAAGCACGACCATGTTCATAGCAGCATTGTTTACAATAGCAAAGTCATGGAATCAACACAAATGTCCAACAATTGACGAGTGGATAAGGAAGATGTGGTACATCTATACAATGGAGTACTACTCAGCCATCAAAAATGATGAATTACTGGAATTTGCCGGGAAATGGATGTTATTAGAAACAATTATATTAAGTGAAATATCCCAGACCCAGAAAATTAAGCGCCATGTGTACTCCCTAATACGTGCATCCTAGTACCAAATCCACCCAGCCCACCTTGAGACACTCAAAGATAAATCTCTGTAATACCTAATACCTATTTGTTGAAGATACTGTAGGGAGTTCCCTACCCTTTCCCAATACCTCTGTAATTGCAAGGATTATGTGCAGGAGGAATGGGTAGGAGTGCCACACCAGAAACAAGGGGAGAGGGTATCATGTTACAGCAGAGAAAATAAGCCTCCATCAAGGACTGCAAGTAAGTAATGAGACATCTGGTTAAGTTCACAAACTTTCGTTCCTGATCCTTCACAACTGAGGGGGGTATGATCTCACCAGAAGGGGAGGGCATATAGTGTGGCAGATAAAAAGTAACCATTTTGCAAATCGTGATTGACCCCTCTCTCACTGTGGTTTCCTACTTTTATTACATCTGCCTTTGAATATACTCTTATAACGAGACTCTAGTTTAACAGCTTTTGATCTCTGGGCAAGGGGTGACATCCAATACCTATCAGGATAGAGTGAAGGGCATTGTAGGAGCAGCAAAACTGCAAAAGAAAATAAACAAACCACAATCCAGTACTTCAGAGACTCTATATCAACCATCTAGAACTAGGCCAGCCTAATCTTTCCCCATCCTGAAGTTCAGGGAAATTTGCAGAAGAGGGGGCGGTAAGATTGTAAGAGCACAGGGATGGGAGGAGCAATGATATGCAAGATACTCCACACAAGTTAGGGCCGAAGCAATCATAATTGTACTTTGCATGCCCTGCACAATTTCCAACACACTATTGACTCCACAATGTCTAACATTTGCTAAAGGCACCAAGATCCTTGGAGGCAAGGGATTGACAGCCACAGTTGTGTTCCTATGTTTAAGGGGAACACAGGAAAGGGTTCACGGAAATGCCACTGGGTCCTTGTATGTCATCGGAGTGGAGGGCCGAGAGGAGAGTCTAGCATGCACATTAAAGGATTCTCCGGGGATGGGGGGGAGGCACTCGGGGATGGAGAGGAAGGGGTGAGGGGAGGGGGAGCACGGGGTTCTGGGGTAGGAGGCGGGATGGAGGGAACTGGTGTACCTATTAAGTTTGTATGAGTGGAAATAATAATAAATAATGTTAAAAAATAAGATTGCTTCAGCCCTAATGTGTGTAGTATCTTGCGTATTGTTGATCTTCCCATCTTTAGGCTCTTACAATCTTGCCTCCCCTCTTCCACAGATTTCCCTGAGCTTTTGGATAGGGAAAGATTAGGCTGTCCTGGTTCCTGGGATTAACGTAGTGTCTCTGGTGTTCTGAATTATGGTTGTATTTATTTCTTCTTCCAGTTTTGCTGTTCCTGCTCCAGCCTTGGCTCCATCCTGATGGGTGTTGGATGTCACCTCCTAGCCAGAGAAAAACACTGTTAAAATAGAATCTTATAAGAGTAGATTCAATGCTAGAAGGAATAAGAGTAGGAAACTGTGGTGAGGGGGGTCATTCTCCCATTTGCAGGATGGTTACCTTCTATCTGCCACACTCTTTGCCCTCCCTGTCTGATGAAATCAAACCTCATCATTTGCAAGTAACCAGGAAGGAGTCTTTGAGCTTAACCAGATGTGTCACTACTTACTTGCAGTATTTGATGGTGGCCTATTTTCTCTGTTGTAGCATGATCCTCTCTCCTTGTTTCTGGTGGGGCCCTCCTTCCCCTTCCCTCCCTTCCTATCATCTTTTCCAGTACTGTAGGAATTACAGAGATTTATCATTGAGTGTGTCAACTAAGTGGGTTTGGTACTAGGATCCACCTATTAGAGAGTATATATGGCACTTAATTTTCTGTGTCTGGGATACTTCTCTCAATATAATTGTTTCTAATTCCATCCATTTCCTGGCAAATTTCATTAATTCATCTTTTTTGATAGCTGAGTAGTATTCCATTGTATAAATGCACCACATTTTCCTTATCCAATCATCAACTGTTGGGCATTTGGGTTGATTCCATGACTTTGCTATTATAAACTGTTCTGCTGTGAACATGGTCATATTTGTGCCATTGAGGTGAATTTTTGCTGTATGGGGGATAATTCCCAAAAGTGGAAGAGCAGGGTCACATGTCATTTCAATCTTTAACTTTTTTACAAATTACCAGACTGCTTGCCAGAGTGATTGTACAAGCCTGCATTCCCACTACCAATGTGGGAGAGTTCCCTTCTTGCTACATCCTCTCCAGCATTTGGTGTTGTTTGTATTGTGGATTTTTGCCATCCTGACCATGGTGAGAAGATATTTCAGGGAGGTTTTGATTTGCATTTCCCTGATGGCTAAGGATGTGGAGCATTTTCTAAGATATTTGTTAGATATTTCATTTTCATCCCTAGCAAACTTTCTTTTAAGTTCCAAGGTTATATCTGGGTCTTCAACCTTTATCCATTGATCTGTGTGTCTATTTTGGAGCCATTACCAGGCTGCCTTTATAACTATGGATTTGTAGTGTAGTAAGGTTTGGTATGGCGATACCTCCAGCAGTGCTTTTGTGACTCAGGATTGTCTTTGCTATCCTGGGTCTTTTGTGCCTCCATATGAATTTTGAGATTCTTTGGTCAACTTCTTTAAAGAACTGCTTTGGGTTTATAATTCGTATATCATTGAATCTGTATATTGCCTTTGGTAGGATGGTCATTTTTATGACATTGATTCTGACAATCCAGGAGCATGGGAGGTCTTTCCACCTTCCAGTGTCTTCTGTAATTTCTCTCTTTAGGGTTTTAACATTTTCATTTTAAAGGTCTCTTACTTCCTTGGTTACATTTATACCAAGATATTTCATTTTTTTTAGAGCTATAATAAATGGGATGGTTTTTCTCAGGCCTTTTTCACTTCTTTCCTTCTGGACATATAGGAAGGTCACTGATTTTTGTACATTTATTTTATATGCTGCCACCCTGCTGAACTTCCTTATTAGTTTCATGAGTTTCCTGGAGGAGTTTTTGGGAGCACTCAGGTGGAAATAGAGATAACTTGAATTCATCCTTGCCAATTTGAATCTGTTTTATCTCTCTTTTTGTCTGATGGCCTCAGCTAAGACTTCAAGAACAATATTGAATAGATGTGGTGAGAATGCACAGCCTTGTCATGTTCCTGATGGAAGATGGAATGCTTCACGTTTTCCCCCTTGAATATAATCTTTGCTGTTGGTTGTTGTATACAGCTTTTATTATATTGATAAAGGTTCCTTCCATTCCAGCTGTCTCTAGGGTTTTGATCATAAAAGACTGTTGGATCTTGTCAAAATTTTTCTACATATGTCGAGAGTATCATGTAGTCTTGTACTTTGTACTGGTTTATAAGGGAAGTACATTTATTGATTTGCATATGTTGAAACAACCTTGTGTGCCTGGGATAAAGCCTACTTGATCACTGTGAACGATCTTTTTGATATGTTTTTGAATCTGATTTGCTAACTTTCTTGATAATCTTTGCATCTGTGTTCATCAAAGAGATTAGCCTATAGTTTTCCTTTTTAAGTGTATCTTTATGAGGTTTTCGAATTAAGACGATATTAGCTTCATAGAAAGAATTTAGTAGTGTTCCTTCCTTTCCTATTTGATGGAACAGTTTAAGGAGTGTTGATGTTACTTGTTCCTTAAATTTCTTGTAGCACTCTGTGCTGAATCCATCCAGTTCGGGACATTTTTTTGATGGGTAGATTTAAGATTCCTTTATCAATTTCCTCATACGTTATAGGACTATTTAAATAATTCAAAACTTTGTGATTCAATTTAGGTAAGTTGTGCTTACTTAGGAATTCATCCATTTCTTTTGTGTTTTCAAATTTCACAGAGTATAAGTTTTTGAAATATAACCTTAAAATTCTCTGAATTTCTTTGGAATCAGTAACGATAACTCCATTTTTGTTTCTAATTTTGTTAATTTGAGTTTTTTGTCTCTTGTTGTTGGTTAACTTAGCTAGGGTTGTATCTATCTTATTGATTTTTTCAAAAACCAGCTTTTAGACTGGTTGATTCTCTGAATCATTTTCCTTATATCAAATTTGTACATTTCTACCCTGATTTTGCTAATCTCCCCTTTTCTACTGCATTTGGGATCAGATTGCTATAGTGTCTCTAAAGCTTTAAGCTACATTGTTAAGTTATTTGTTTGTGATTTCTCTATTTTTTGATGTAGGCTTTAAGAGCTATGAACTTACCTCTTAGGAAAGCTTTCATTGTGTCCCGAAGATTTTGATAAGTCGTATTTTCGTTATTGTTTACTTCCAGGAAATCTTGAATTTCTTTATGATTTCTTCCTGAAACCAATTCTCTTTCAGCATCATATTGTTTAGTTTCCAGGAGTTAGTATATTTTCTGTTCTTTGTTGTATTACAGATGTCAAGCTTTAGACCATGGTTGTTTGGTAGAGTACAGGCTAGAATTTCAAATTTCCTTTATATGTGGAGATTTTGTGGCTCAATATGTGGTCTGTTTTGGAGAAAGTTCCATGTGCTGCTGACAAAAATGTGTATTCTTTGATGCGTGGATGAATATTTCGATCGAGATCTGTAAGGACCATTTCAGTAAGAGTTTGATTAAGTTCCAATGTTTCTCTGTTAAGTTTTTGACCAGCTGATCTATTCCATGTTGAGTGTGCGGTGTTGAAATCCCCAAGAATTATTGTTTGGGGGTTGATTTCTCGCTTTAGATGCTGTAGGGTTTGCTTAATGAATGTGGAGGGGCCTGTATTAGGTGCATACATGTACAGTATTGTGAAGTCTTCCTGGTGGGTGAATTGTACCTGTGACTAAAATGTAGTATCCATCTGTGTCTCTTATGATTTTTTTGGTTTGAAGTCCACTTTGTTCGATAGCATAATAACTACCCCTTCTTGTTTCCTGGTTCCATTAGCTTGCAGAATTTTGGACCAGCCTTTAAATTTTAGGATGTGCCTATCTTTTGCGGTGAGATGACTTTCCTGAATGCAGCAGATTGATGGGTTTTAATTTTTTTATCCAAGATTGTAATCTGTGTCTCTTCATTGGTGAGTTAATTCCATTGACATTTAGTTTTCTGATGGAGAAATTACTTTTAATTCCATACACTTTTTATGTTTAGTGGCTTTCATAGGTGTATTACTTGGGTTGTAGATTTTGGTGATAGTGCACTTCCCTTCTGTCTTCCTGAATATGCTTTTTTTTCCTTCAAGCTTGAGTTTCTTTTCTAGAATTTTTTGAAGGACTGGTTTGGCAGTCATGTAAGCCCTCAAATTGTATTTATGTTGGAACATTTTTCTTTCACCCTATCTCACGACTGATGGTTTTGCTGGGTTGAAATTTGTGCTCATTCAATACTTGAAGTATGTCTCTCCAAGCTCTTCTTGCTTTTTCTGTTTCCATTGAAAAATCATTTGTTATGTTAATAGGTTTACTTTTAACAGTGACTTGTTTTATTTTTCCCTTGAAGCTCTCAGTCCCTTTTCTTTGTCTTGCATGTGGAGTGTTTTGACTATTATTTACCATGGCGAGTTTCTATTATGGTCATATCTGTTTGGTGTGCAAAATGCCTCTTGTATTTGGATTTATCTCTCTTTACTTAGATGAGGAAAATTTTCATTTATGATAATTTCAAAAATTTCCTCAAATATTGTATTTTGGGATTCATTTTCTGGTATTCTGTGAATGTGCATGTTAGGCTTCTTCATGGTGCCCTACAACTCTTGAATGCTCCTCTCAATCATCTTGTTGGTCTTAACTACCTCTTACATTGAACTGGTTAGTTCTTCCACTTTGTCTTCAAGATATGATATTCTATTTTATGTTTCACTAGTTCTGCTGATAAGACTCTCTGTAGAGTTCTGGGTTGAAGATAACTTGTCTTTTATTTCAGTTTTAAACTCTGCTTGAGTCTGTTTGAACTGCTCTATGCTTGTTTTTGTTTCTTGAACTGTTTTTCTCAACTCCTCCAAGTGCCTGTTGTTCCTGCTCAAAGTGGTTGATGCAGTTATTTAACACCTCTCAGATTTCCTCTTTTATAGTATTGACCTTGGTAAAGATTAGGTTTTTAAAATCATTATCTTTTTATTTATTTATTTATTTCTCTGCTCATACAAATGTAATAGTACCCCTGTCCCCTCCTTCCATCCACCCCTCGCTGGACTTCCCTGCTCCCTCCCCCCCTTTCCCCTTCCTTTCCCTCCTCCCTCCTTTTCTCCCAGTGTCCCCTCCCCCCATCTCTGAAGCATCCTTTAATGTGTATATCAAACTTTCCTCTGGGTCCTCCTCTCTGATGAGTTGTAAGGATTCAGTGGCATTTCCTAGAACTATTTCTTGTGTTCCTCTTAAGTATAGGAACACTATTGTGACTGTTAATCCCTTGCTTCTAAGGATCCTAGTGCCTTTAGTCCATGCTAGACTTTGAGGGGTCAATGATATGTTGGTCATTGCACAGATCATGCAGAGTCCTATTATAATTGCTTCGGCCCTAACTTGAGTGGAGTATCTTGCATATCATGACTCCTCCCTTACTTGTGCTCTTACAATCTTACCACCCCCTCTTCCACAATTTTCCCTGAGCTTCAGGATGGGGAGAGATTAGGCAGGCCTGATTCCAGGTGGTTGATATAGAGTCTCTGATGTTCTGGATTATGGTTTGTTGATTTTTTTCAGTTTTGCTACTCCTGCAATGCCCTTGGCTCCATCCTAATGGGTATTGGATGTCACCTCTTGGCCAGAGATAAAAAGCTATTAAAATATAGTCTTATTATAAGGATAGATTCAAAGGTAGATAAAATAAGAGAAGAAGATTGTGGTGAGGGGTGGGTCAGTCTCCCATTGCAAAATGGTTACTTTCTATATGCCACACTCTTTGCCCTCCCTTTCTGGTAAGATGATACCCAGTCAGTTGCAAGTGACCAGGAAGGACTGTCTGTGAGCTTAACTAGATGTCTCATTACTTGCAGTCCTTGATGGTGGCCTATTATCTCTGCTGTAGCATGGTGCCCTCTCTCCTTGTTTCTGGCAGGGCCCTCCATCCCCTTCCTGTTTACAGTCTTGCAATTACTGTAAGTATTACAGAAATTTATCTTTGACTATGTGTCTAAGTGGGTTTGGTACTAGGATCCACCTATTAGGGAGTACATACTGCGCTTAATTTTCTGGGTCTGGGAAAATTTACTCAATATAATTGTTTCTAATTCCATCCATTTCCTGGCAAATTGCATTAATTCATCATTTTTGATGGCTGAGTAGTATTCCGTTGTATAAATGTACCACATTTTCCTTATCCACTCGTCACCTGTTGGGCATTTGTGTTGGTTCCATGACTTTGCTATTGTAAACAGTGCTGCTATGAATATGGTCATGTCTTTGCTGGCTAGGTGAACTTTTGCTGTATGGGGGGGTTATTCCCAAAAGTAGTATACCTGGGTCATGTGATTTTTCAATCTTTAACTTCTTTAAGAATCACCAGATGGCTTACCAGAGTGGTTATATGAGCCTGCATTCCCACCAGCAATGTAGGAGAGTTCGCCTCTCTCCACATCCTTTCCAGCATTTGGTATTGTTTGTATTGTGGATTGTTGCCATCCTGACAGGAGTGAGATGATGCCTCAGGGAGGTTTTGATTTGCATTTCCCTGATGGCTAAGGAAGTGGAATATTTTTTAAGATATTTGTTAAACATTTTAATTTCGTCCTTGGTAAAGTTTCTTTTGAAATCCAAGGCCCATTTTTTAATTGGACCATTTGTTTCCTTGGTGTTTAGTTTTCTAAGTGTTTTGTGCACTCTGGATAATAGAGTTCTATCAGATATATGGTTAGTGAAGATTTTCCCTATTATGTGGGTTGCCTTTGTGCTCAAGTTACAATCTCTTTATCTGAACAGAAGCTCTTTAATTTCATTATATCCCAACTGTTGAGAATTGGTAGCAGTGACTGTGCCATTGGATGTCTGTTTAGGAACTGTTGGCCTAGCCCAATCAGCTCCAGGGAGTTCCTTACCCTTTCAACTATGGTTTTTATAGTCTCTGGCCTTAAATCAAGGTTCTTGATTCATTTGGAATTAAGTCTTGTACATGGTGACAAGTATGGATCTAGTTTTAATGTTCTGCATGTGGAGATCCAGTTTTGCCAGCACCATTTGTTGAAGATGCTGTTCTTTTTCCATTTTTTGACCCTTTGTCAAAGATCAAATGGCTGTAACTGTGTGGGCTTATATCTGGGTCTTCAACTCTTATCCACTGATCTGTGTCTCTGTTTTGGAGCCAGTACCAGGCTTCTTTTATAACTATGGATTTGTATTATAGACTAAGGTTTGGTATGGTGATACCTCCAGCAGTGTTTTTCTTACTCAGGATTGTTTTTGCTATCCTGGGTCGTTTGTGCCTCCATATGAATGTTGAGATTGTTTGGTCAACTTCTTTAAAGAACTGCTTTGGAATTTTTATTGGTATAGCATTGAATCTGTGTATTGCCTTTGCTACGATGGTCATTTTTATGATATTGATTCTGCCAATCCAGGAACATGGCACGTCTTTCCACCTTCTAGTGTCTTCTGCCAATTCTTTCTTTAGGGTTTTAAAGTTTTCATTGTAAATGTTACTTACTTCCTTGGTTAGGGAAAATCGTTATCTTGAGTCTGGCTTTCTTGGCTATTTTCTGTGAGTTTGTTTTGGTTGGAATCTTTCATTATGGGATCAGTTATTTTGGTAGAATATTTGTTGTCTTGGTTATTGTTTATTATTAATTTGCACTGTGACCTGACCATTTTTTTATTTTTTATTATTATTTCCGCTCATAAAAACTTAATATGTACACTGGTTACCTCCCTCCCTCTTCCCCCCCACCTCCCTACTCCCCCTCCCCTCACCCCTCCATCCCCATCCCCCAGTGCCTCCCCCCCAATCCCCGGAGAATCCTTTAATGTGCATGCCAGACTCTCCTCTGGGCCCTCCTCTCTGATGATGTACAAGGACCCAGTGACTTTTCCCTGAATCCTTTCCTGTATTCCCCTTAAGCATAGGAACACTACTATGGCTATAAATTCCTTGCCTCCAAGGATCTTGGTGCCTTTAGCAAATGCTAGACTTTATGGGGTCAATAGTGTGTAGGACATTGCACAGGGCATGCAAAGACCTATTATGATTGCTTCAGCCCTAACTTGTGTGGAGTATCTCACATATCATTGCTCCTCCCATCCTTGTGCTCTTGCAATCTTCCCGCCCCCTCTTCCACAAATTTCCCTGAGCTTCAGGATGGGGAGAGATTAGACTGGCCTAGTGTGACCCGACCATTTTTTTTTTTTATCTGTTAAGACCTTCTTTTTCTTTCTGTGTGTTTTTGACTGAACTGAATTACACAGTATTACAACACGTGAGCAGTTGTTACTAGTCTTTGCCTTGGAGTTGGGTATGCTTGTCTGGTTTGGTGTTATTTTCTAGATGAGTCTGTTAGATTGTTAGTTGGTACAACAATTAAGTCAGGTTTAGTAGACAGGGAATGAAGATTGGTATGGTAGGGCACTTTTTCAGTTTTCTTCCTTGGTAATATATTAGGGTGAATGATATAGTCCTGGAGGTTGTATGGGTTTTTGGGTTTGCTATATCAAAATATTGAACTACAGTGAATAATAATTGAGAGAAACAAGATGGTTAAAAAGTGTTTACTTATCTTTGGGCTAGATGTGAAGATTCTCTCCCATAAGATGGGATGATTTTGGAGGGCTTCAGATGTATGTTGTTTGTCCCCTTGAGCTTTGCTTGGGTTTTCTGTGGACCCTTGAATTCTGAGTATCAGGGAGTCTGCCCTTGTCAGGGTCTGGGGCAGAATGGCACTGTGGCTAATAAGGTGCAAATCATCTGGGACCTGGGGTATGTCCTAGGGACCTTCCCCAGTGTCAGGGCAGACTGGCAGCTGGTGGGGCATGAAGGTGACCTGGGGTCCGGGGTGTGGTCTCGGCACCTTCTCTAAGGAGCAAGGAGTCCACCCTGGTCCTGGTCCTAGGCAGAATTGCAGTGTCTAGCGGAGCACAGATCACCTGCGATCTGGGATGTGGCCTACGAGCCTTCCCCAGTGTCAGATCAGACTGGCTGCTGATGGTGCTCCCAGGTGACCTGGGGCTTGGGGCATGGTCCAGAGGCCCTACCTGAGGAGCAGGGAGTCCATCCTCATCTGGGAAAAAAAAGAAAAACAACTCACTGATGATTGCATGATACTAAAAACAATTTAATCACATACCTTCATAATATGCTTCATTTCAAAATAATTAATACATTTTAGCATACAGTAAGCCAATGGAAATATTTAATATCCTTATTAGGAATGTTTCACTGATAAGTTCCATAATTTTGAATTATGTATTATGTGTGCTTCATTCAGGTTATTGTCTGGTAGAGTGATTGTGCTGATTTTTGCTAAATTTTTCATCTTTAGATTTCCTCTTGGAACATCAACTAAGTAGTTAAAAATTCTCAGACTGTATGCCAATTGTTTTTGGAGAAATTTAGTAATATATTGTAGGATTTGCTCAATCTTAGACTTTAATTTTTTTTTAGAAAATTCTTGTAACTAAATACATATTGAAAATAACAATTTGTCATGGTAAAAAAAAAAAAGAAAGAAATGGAGGAATTTCTAAGTCAGCACAAGTTACCTAAGTTCAATGAGGATGAAATTAATTATTTAGATAGTCCTATAATGAATGATGAAATTAAAGAAGTAATGATGAATTTTTCCACCAAAAAATGTCCAGGACCAGATGGATTCAATGCAGAATTCTACCAGACATTTAAAGAACAACTAGAACCACTGCTCCTTAAACCACTCCATAATATAGCAAAGAAAACAACATTTCCAAATTCATTCTGTGAAGCTAAGAGTATACTAATTCCAAAACCATAACAAAATTAAAAAAAAAAACTATTGGTGAATCTCATTGATGATGCACAGATGCAAAGATTCTCAACAATCTTTGTAATCAGATTCAAAAAGATCATTCATTATGATCAAGAAGAATTTTTCCCAGGCATATGAGGTTGGTTCAACATACACAAATCAAAAATATAATCCATCATATAAACAAATCCAAAGCCCATGTCCCATGTGATCTGCAAGCCACACTAGACACTCTGCCCTGCTTCCCTGGACCTGCATCAATGCGGACTCTCTGCTCCTCAGGTGTGGCCCCTAGAACATACCCCAGACCACAGGTCACCTGTGTGCCCCACCAGCAGCCAGAGTGGCAGCCGGTCTGCCTTGGCACTGGGGAAGGTGACCTGCTGCCCTGGACCTGGAATAGGGTAGACTCCCTCAGAATTCAACAGATTCCACAGAAAACTTAAGCAAAGCTCTAGACCAAACACACTTCATGTCTTTGCATCTTTCCTCTCAAGTCTGAGAGAAACTAAACACCTTGGTCATCATCTGGAATGACCAGCCTGCCCAGGTCCAGATAACATGCAGCATTAGGGAGACCATGGTGAGGGCCAGAGATGTGTCCTTCAGGGCCATCTGAAACAGCTAAATTGATCATGGTCACTCAAGATGGGATGTAATAATCCATAGGTCCGCTAAAGGACAAAAAATACAGAAAACATCTCAAGGGAGTGTATTGGCAGAAAGCTCACTTTCAGAGCTGAATTGTATTGAATGACAGCTGGATGTCATGGGAAGTATTTTCTTAATTCACTGTTAAAGTCAAGTCTCATTTCCCATGAGATTCTAGAAAATTCCATTGCCTTCATATTTCAAAGAGGAAATTTGAATGTCATACATAGTATCTATTTTTTAAAAAAGTCCATGTATGCATGCATGTATGTGTGTACACAAATGTATAAGAGGGCACTTTAGGTGTGAAATGTGAATGTCATACATAGTGTCTATTTTTTTAAAAAAATTGCATGTGTGCATGCATGTATGTGTGTACACAAGTGTATAAGAGGGAACTTTATGTGTGTATCTGTGGATGCTTAAGGATGACATCAGGAATCATCCTGCATCCTGAATTGCCCTAACTCCTTATTGCTTTTCTCTGGAGTTCCCCCAAGGCTCTGTCTTTTAGGGCTAGAATTACAGGCTGTTGCCATTTCTGCCTGGCACTTGTCTATTTTCTTTTAATTTTATATTGGGTGCTATAACATCATGAATGATAGGTTTAAGAAAATAATAACTTCTTGATATTTAACATTATTAAGCTCATTTTATGTTATAATATTGACACTATCCATTTTCGTTGGTTCATAATTAGAATGGAATTTTTTCCTTCTGTAATTCATTGCTTTTGAAATTTTTATAAATGGGGATGGAGAGAAAGATCAAGTGGTAAGATCAAGTGGTAAGTGCTTACAAAGTTTGGAGACCTGAGTTCAATCCCTATAAACCCACAAGTAGAAAGGGAGGAAATTGTCTTATGTGTTACCTTCTGACTTCTACCCATGTGCCATGATAATTAATAATTAAAAAGAAAATAAATAAAGTGAAATTTCCATTCTTCTTGGATTGCAAATGATTACAAACAATGATTTTCACTTATTTGTGATTCTGATATATAATTTGTTAATATGTATTTAACAGCAAAGTTACCTTTTGTGTATAGGGTGTCATGCATCTACATGGGTGTTCCCAAACTTGCTATAATGAATATTATGGATTTCCCCTTGAGTATGTCATTATGAGAGCTAAGTACTAGATTCCACTTATAAAAGAAAACATATGATATCAGTCTTTCTGTGTCTGGGATACTTAGCCCAGCATAACTTCTTCTAACATCATCCATTTAACAAAAAAATTTGTTTATTCAGTTTTGATAACTACATAGTATTCCAATGTGTATATGCACCACATCTTCCTTTTCTATTCATCAAATGTGGGGCATTTAGGTTGATTTCATGACTTTTCTATTATGAATAGTGCTGCAATGAACATAGATGTATACATACCTTTATAGTAAGATAAAGCATTCTTTGGGAATATTCTTTTTTTTAATTTTTATTTTATTATTATTATTTCCGCTCATACAAACTTAACAGGTACACCGGTCCCCTCCCTCCCTCCACCTCCCCCGACCCCCCTATTCCCCCCTCTTCTCTCCCCTCCCTCCCCAACCCCAGTGCCTCCCCCCAATCCCTGGAGCATCCTTTAATGTGCATGCCAAACTCTCCTCTGGATCCTCCTCTCTGATGAGCTGCAAGGACCCAGGGGCATTTCCCAGAACCCTTTCCTGTGTTTCGCTTAAGCTTAGGAACACTACTGTGACTGTCAGTCCCTAGCCTCCAAGGATCCTAGTGCCTTTAGTCCATGCTAGACTTTGTGGGGTCAATAATGTGTTGGACATAGCGCAGATCATGCACAGTCCTGTTATAATTGCTTCAGCCCGAACTTGTGTGGAGTATCTTGCATATCTTGACTCCTCCTATCCTTGTGCTCTTAAAAATCTTACTGCCCTCTCTTCCGCAAATTTCCCTGAGCTTCAGGATGGGAAGAGATTAGGCTGGCCAAGTTCCAGATGGTTGATGTAGAGTCTCTGATGTTCTGAATTATGGTTTGTTGATTTTTTTTTTTTAGTTTTGCTGCTCCTGCAATGCCCTTGGCTCCATCCTAATGGGTATTGGATGTCACCCCCTGGCCAGAGATAAAAACCTGTTAAATTAGAATCTTGTTATAAGAGTATTCAATGGTAGATGGAATAAAAGTTAGGAGACCATGGTGAGAGAGGGGTCAATCACCCATTTGCAAAATGGTTACTTTCTATCAAGCAGTCTATATGCCTCCCCTTCTGGTGAGATTATACCCCATCAGTTGCAAATGATCAGGAAGGAAAGTCTGTGAACTTAACCAGATGTCTCATTACTTACTTGCAGTCCTTAATGATGGCCTATTTGCTCTGCTGTAACATGGTCCCCTCTCTCCTTGTTTCTGGTTGGGCCCTAATTCCCCAACCCTCCTGTTTATAATGTTTATAATTACTGTAGGTATTACAGAGATTTGTCTTTGAGTGTCTCTAAATGGGTTTTGTACTAGGATCCACCTATTAGGGAGTACATACGGTGCTTAATTTTCTGTGTCTGGGATACTTCACTCAATATAATTGTTTCTAATTCCATCCATTTCCCAGAAAAATGCATTAATTCATCATTTTTGATGGCTGAGTAGTATTCCTTTGTATAAATGTACCACATTTTCCTTATCTACTCAACTGTTGGACATTTGGGTTGATTCCATGATTTTGTTATTGTAAACAGTGCTACTATGAACATGGTCGTGTTTGTGATATCAAGGTGAATTTTTGCTGTATGGGGAATTATTCCCAAAAGTGTATTCTTAGTAATGGTATAGATGGGTCAGATGGCATTTCATTTATTAATATTTTTAGAAACCGCCATACTGATCTCCTGAGTGGTTGTACAAGTCTGCATTCCCACAAGAATGTATAATGCTTACTTGGTCCAAAGTTGCATACCAGGGAATACTGTAGCCCTTACCTGGCATCACGGTCAGGTCCCACGGTGTTGGGGTGGGTGGGCAGGGCTGGGTTGGCTCTGGGTTTATCTGCACGGCAATTATTTTCACTTGTTTTTAATTTAAAATTAATCTCAGCATGAGATTTTTTTCAACTGTCTATGCTTAGTTTTGTTTCTTTAACTGCCTTTTTCATCTCATCCATGTGCCTGCTATTTTTCTGTTCTTGTTTGCCTTCTGGTTATTTAACTTCCCTCAGATTTTTCTTTCATTGTTTTGATCATATTAATAATTAAGCTTTGAAAGTCTTTGTCTTGGTTGTTGGTTCTTGACTAATATCTGAGAAGTTATTCTGGTTGGAAACTATCATTATGGGGTTGATATTTTTTGTAGGAGATATATTTGTCTTGCTTTTCATTGTATCTCATGGAATTTCCATGTGACTTGGACATTTTGTGCTTGATCTCTAGTATCTGTCTTAGGTGTGTGTTTTTGATGCTTTTGAATCAGATAGAATTACCACCCTTGGACAGTTGTTGTGACTATTTGACTGGATATTACAGAATTCATTCTAGGATTCCTTGGTACTGTTTTGTGAATAAGGTTATTTTAGTGCTGAAAGAGTGTGCAAATCCCACTCTGGTTAAGGGTGTGACAGAGTTTTAGCCTAGTTTAAGCTGAGGTTTAAGATTGAGTATAAAGTCTTGTTAAGTTTGGGTTAATACTATGGGTAGCTTTAAGACTATAAAATAGGGTGTATTTAATAGCCAGGTGTTAGAGATAAGTGTGATATTGCAACTTTTAGTTCCTTAAAGGTGTGTGAGGGTAAATGGTTAAAACCCAAAGCAGTAGGTGTATGGGGCTTTGCGAAAACTCTATAGAAATCTTAAACTGTAGTGACTGGTAATTGAGGCTAAAGGAAAAATAAAATTGGTTACTTATCCTTGAGTTAGATGTGAAGATTCTCTTCTGTTGGGTGATGAGATTTTTGGGGACCTCAGTTGCACAGTGTTGGTCCACTGGTCCCTGGCTTGTGGTTTCTGTAGCCTCTATTAAATTCTTGGAGACTGTGTTACTTTTAAAATACCCAGAGGCTGTGGCATGTGGTGCATTCAAGGCAGAGGTGGTGCATTCAAGTGGGACAGGGACTGTGGTTTTGCTTATGTTCATCTTATGGCAGACCATGGTCCAGGATGTGTGGTAGATCAGTGGAGGGAGCCAGACCCATGTGGGAGATGGACCCAGGACTCACCTGTGTTCCTTTTAAAACAGTCACAAGACAGGCCATGTGGAAGATCCATGGAAGGAACTGGGCCCAGGTAAGGTAGTTAGGTCAAGAAATTAAAGCAAGAGTTAATTCACATAGTTACATGTAGTTAAAAACATCCTGCCTGGAAATGGGTGGAATTAGAAAAAATTATATTGAGTGATGTATCCCAGACACAGAAAATTAAACACCGTATGTGCTCCCTAATAGGTTGATCTTAGTACCAAACCCACTTAATGACAGTAATTGCAAACGTTATAAACAGGAAGAAGGGGAAGGGGACCCACCAGAAATAAAGAGAGAGGGGATCATGCTTCAGTAGAGAAAATAGGTCAACATCAAGTTTTGCAAGTAAGTAGCAAGACATCTCATGAAGCTCACTCTCATTTTCCTTCCTGGTCACTTGCAACTGAGGAGACTGTAGAGACTGGCAGATAGATAGTAACCATCCTGCAAATGGGGCACTGACTCCCCCTCACTGTGGTCTCCTACTCCTATTCCATCTACATTTCACCCTCCTCTTATAGTAAGATCTTCATTTAAACAGCATTTTTTCTTTGGTTAGGAGGTGACCTCAAATACCAATCAGGATGGAGCCAAGGGCAGTGTAGGAACAGCAAAATTAAAAACAGCAACAAACTGTATCTCTGCCCTTTCTGCCCACTCAGGATGCTTGCAGTCCAGTGAGGACACACTGCTTCTTAGGTAAATCCCACCAGCCCCCAGGTCCCTGCTCAACCCAGCTCGTCCCACCAGCCAGGTGGAGCAGCATCCAGGCTGCTCCAGGCTAGGGAGGGCCACAGGCTACACCCCAGGTCCCAGGTGAAGTGTGCCATCATCACCATCATCCTCTCTGTACTTTCTGCCCACCCCAGATGCTCATGGTCCAGGGAGAACACACTGCTCTTCAGACTTCAACAGAGTCCAAAGAAAACCCAAGCAAAACTCTAGGGGACAAAGGCCATATATCGAAGTCCTCTACAATCATCTTACCACATGGGAGAGATTTTTCACATCCAGTCCAAATATAAGTAAACCACTTTTTACCATCCTGTTCCTTTTGATTATTAATCACTGTAGATTAACTTTTCCATATAGCCACCCACAAAACATATAAAACTTCAGGGACTGTACCACTCACTCTCACATATCACCAAGGTACTAAATTATAAAAGTGCACTACCATACTAATATTCACCCTCTGTCTTCTTAACCTGACTTAACTGATGTATTAACAGCCTCATACCTCATCTAAGAAATAACAATAACAACAGACAAGCATACCCAACTCCAAGGCAAACACTAGTAATAACTGCTCAAGAGTAGTAATAACAACTAATTCAGTTTAGTCAAAAACACAAAGAAACTGAAAGAAGGTCTTAAGAGAAAAAACAACAGTATCCAAGTCAAAGTGCAGATCCATGAGAAACAAAACCCAAGAAAACAAATCTCCCACTGAAAAAAGTAACCCCATAATGATAGATTACAACCAGAACAAATTCACAGAAAATCCCCAAGAAAGCCAGAACCAAGATAATGACTTTCAAAGCATGATCATTACCATGATCAATATTATAAAAGAGGAAATCCAAGAGGAGTTAAATAACCACATCAATCACTTTGAACAGGAACACAACAGACACTTGGAGGAGTCCAAGAAACAAAAATAGACATAGAGCAGTTAAAACAGTCTCAAGCAGAGTTTAAAATTGAACTAAAAGAGAAGTTATCTTCAACCCAGAACTCAACAGAGAGTCTTATCAGCAGAACTAATGAAGCATAAAATAGAATATCAGATCTTTTATTTTTTAATTTTTTTTAATCTATTTACTCAATTGTGCATGTGTGTGTGTGTAGAACCATGGGCGAATTCAGGAACCACCATGGACCACCTCCACCTCCTCGTTTACTCTGCCCCAGGATTCACAGGCTCTGCCCTACCAGGACCAGAAACGCAGGCTGCCCCCCGCTTCCACCCGGTGTCTATACATGGGGTCTAGGATCCAAACTCAGGACCTTCTGCCTGCAAGGCAGAGGCTTAACTCCTGAGCCACCTCTCCAGCCACAAAATACCAGATCTTGAAGACAAAGTGGAAGTATTAACCAGCTCAATGGAAGAAGTTGTTAAAGCCAAAAAGATATTTGAGAGGAATATTCAAGAAGTATGGGACCCACTGAAGAAGCCTAACATGCACATTCATGGAATACCAGAGCAAGAATCCCAATAATACCACACCTGAGGAAATTTTGCAAGCTATCGTAAATAAAGACTTCCCTCATCTAAACAATGAGAGGCCCATACAAGTACATCAATCCATCATATAAACCAATGTAAATCATATAAACCAATACAAAGTTTGGTTTACATATAAGCCAATCCAATGTCCAAGACCATATGATACTCTCCATGAATACAGAAAAATCTTTTGACATGATCCAACATCCTTTATGATCAAAATCCTAGAGACAGTTGGAATGGAAGGAACCTTTATCAACATAATAATAGTTGTATACAACAAGAAAACAGCAAGGATTATACTCAATGGGGAAAAACTTGAAGCATTTCAGCTTCAATCAGGAACTAGACAAGGCTGTCCACTCTCACTACTTCTGCTCAGCATTGTACTTGAACTCTTAGCTGGAACTTTAAGACAAGAGAAGGAGATAAAAGTGATTCAAAATGACAAGGAAAAATTCAAGGAATCTCTATTTGCATATGACATGATCATATACTTGAGTTACCCTAACCCTAACCCTAACCCTAACCCAGCAGAGTGGCAGATTACAAAGTAAATGTGCAAAATTTAGTGGCCATCCTACACACCAAGGATGCAAAAAAGAGAAAAATCCCTAAAAGAACAATCACATTTATTAAAGCCCCTAAAAAATGAAATACCTTGGTATAAACCTAACCAAGGAAGTGAGAGACCTTAACAAGAAAACTTTTAAAACCCCAAAGAAATGATTACAGAAGACACCAGAAGGTGGAAAGACTGCCCATGTTCCTGAATCAGCAGAATCAACATCATAAAAATGACCATCCTACCAAAAGCAATATACAGATTCAATGCTATACCAATCAAAATCCCCAAGAAATTCTGTAAAGAAATTGAACAAACAATCTCAAATGAAAGCACAAAACACCAAAGAGAGCAAAAACAATCCTCAGCAACAAAAATGTTGCTGGTATGGTATTACCATACCAAACCTTCATGTATTCTACAAATCCATATTAATAAAAAAAAGCCTGTACTGGCTCAAAAATAAACATGTAAATCAGTGGATAAGGGTTGATGACCTAAATATAAACCCACACAATCACAGCCATTTGATCTTTGACAAAGGGACCCAAAAATCCAATGGAAAAGAATAGCATATTCAACAAATGGTGCTGGCAAAATTGCATGTCCACGTGCAGAAGATTAAAACTGAACCCATCCTTATCACCATGCAAAAAATTTATTCCAAATGGATCAAGGACCCCAATATTAGGCCAGTGACTATAAATACCGTAGATGAAAGGATAGGGATCTCCCTTGAGCTGTTTGGGCTAGGTCAAGAGTTCCAAAACAAATACAATAGCACTAGAACCAACACTCAACAAATAGAATCTTATGAAATTAAAGAGCTTCTGTTCAGATAAACAGGTTGTAAATTAAGCAAAAATGCAATGCACAGAATGGGAGAAAATCCTCGCTAACCACATTTCTGATAGAGGTCTGTTCTCTAGAGTGCATAAAAAACTTAGAAAACTAATACTAAGGAGATAAATGGCCCAATTAAAAAATGAACTGGGAACTCAAAAGAAACTTTTTCAGGGATGAAATTGAAATGTCTAACAAGTATCTTTAAAAATGCTCCACATCTTTAGCCATCAGGGAAATGCAAATCAAAACTTCCCTGAGATATTATCTCACCATTGTCAGGATGGCAAAAATCCACAATACGAACAACACCAAATGCTGGAGAGGATGTGGAGAGAAGGGAAGTCTCTTTCATTGCTGGTGGAAATGCAGACTACTACAACCCCTCTTGCAATCAGTCTGGTAATTTTTAGAAAAGTTAAAGATTGAAATGCCATATAACCCTACTATTCCACTTCTTGGAATCCCCCATAACTAAAAAATACACTACAAAGATACCAGCACATCCATGTTCATAGGAGCGCTATTTACATTAGCAAAGTCATGGAATCAACCCAAATGCCCAACAGTTGATGAGTGGATAAGGAAAATGTGGTACATTTATACAGTATAATACTATTCAGCCATCAGAAAAGTTGAATTAATGAAATTTGCTGGGAAAGGGATGGAATTAGAAAAAGTTATATTCAGTGAACTATTCCAGACACAGAAAAGTAGACATCATATGTACTCCCTAATAGGTGGATCCTAGTATCAAACCCATTTAATGACATATTCAAAGATAAATACCGACAGTATATGCAAAGATTATAAACCAGAGATACTGGGGAAGGTAGGCCCTCCAGAAATATGGAAAGAAGGGATTATGCTTTGGTAGACAATATAGGTCACAATCAAGTATTGCAAGTAAGTAGCAAGACATCAGGTGAAGCTCACTCTCATTTTCCTTCTAGGTCACTTGCAACTGAGGAGGTTTGATCTCACCAATCAGGGAGGGTAAAGGGCCTGGCAGATATATGCTAACCATCCTGAAAACCGGACACTGACCCCACCCCTCTCACTGCAGTCTTATGTTCCTATTCCATATACATTTGAATCTCCCCTTATAGTGAGATCTCCCTTTAAACAGCCTTTTTCTTTGGTTAGGAGGTGATGTCGTATATCAACCAGGATGGAGCCAAGGGTGGTGCATGAACAGCAAGATTGAAAACAACAACACGCCATAGTTCAGAACACTAAAAACCCTGCATTGATCACCTCGAACCAGACCAGTCAAATCTCTCCCCATCCTAAAGCTCAGGGAAACTTGCGAATAAGGGGGCAGTGAGATTGTAAGAGGCTATAGATGGGGAGGAACAATGATATGCGAGATACTCTACACAAGTTAGAGCGACAGTAGCCAGTGTTAGACTTTGCATGACTTGCACAATGATTGAGATGTCGACACTCCCCCGATCTAGAATGGATCACAGGCAGTAGGACCTTAGAGGCAGGGATTAATAGTCATAATAGTGTTCCCATACTAAGCAGGAACCCTGGGGGGGGTGGCCTCTGGGCTATGCCTCTGAGTCCTTACACCTCACTAGAATGGAGAACTGAGGGAAGTTTAGCATTCACACAGGGGGATGCTCAGGGAATGAAAGAAAAGAAGGGGGAGGTACTTTGAGAGGGGGAGGGACGGGTGATAAAAGGGGAAGGGGGGAGGCTGCAAGGGGGACTGAGGAAGGTTGGAGGGAGTGAGAAGTCTGGGGTACCCATTGAGCTTGTATGATTGAGGAAAAAGAAAAAAGGAAAAAAAAGAAAAAAAAAAGCTTCTGACAAGATCCAACATCCTTCCATCATAAAAACCCTAGAGACAACTGGAATGGAAGGAACTTATATCAACATAATTAAAGCTACATACAACAAACCAACAGCAAGGATTATACTCAATGGGGAAAAATCTTCAACCATTCCCACTTCTATCAGGAACTAGCCAAAGCTGTCCACTCTTACCACTTCTATCCAATATTTTACTTGAAGTCTTAGCTAGAGCCATAAGACCATTGAGGAAGATCAAAGGGATTCAAACATCCAAACATCATAAAAATGACCATCCTACAAAGCAATTGAATCCTACAGATTCAATGCTATACCAATCAAAATTCCAATGCAATTATTTATAGAAATTGACCAATCTCAAAATCCATATTGAAGCACAAAAGGCCCAGGACAGCAAAAACAATCCTGAATAACAAAAGCACTGCTGGAGGAATCACCATACCAAACCTTACTCTATTCTACAAATCCATAGTAATAAAAACATCATGGTACTGGCTCCAAAATGGACAGATAGATAAATGGATAAGGGTTGAAGACCCAGACATAAGCCCATACACTTATACAGTCATCTGATTTTTGACATAGTGCCTCAGAAAACTCAATGGCAGAAGAACCGCATCTCCAACAAATTTGCTGGTAAAACTGGATATCCACAAGCAGAATATTGGAACTGGATCTTTACTTGTAACATGCATGAAAATCAAGTCCAAATAGATCAAGGACCTTAATATTATGCCAGAGACCATAAAAACTCTAGTTTATAGTTTATTTTTGGTTTATAGGTAAACCAAAAAAAATTAAAAGAGAAAAAAGAAAGAAATTACAGAAGACACCAGAAGGTGTAATGTCCTTCCATTCTCCTGAATTAACAGAATCAATATCATAAAAATGACCATCTTATCAAAAGTAATATACAGATTGAACACTATACCAATCAAAATTCCAAAGCAATAATTTAAAGAAATTGAGTAAACAACATCAAAATTCATATGGAAACACAGAAGGCCCAGGATAGCTAAATCAATTATAAGTAACGAAAACACTGCTGGAGATAACACCATACCAAACCTTCATCTACACTACAAATCCATGGCAATAAAAACAGTTTGGTCCTGGTTCCAAAATACACAGGTAGATCAATGGATAAGGGTTGACATCTCAGATATAAGCCCACACAATTACAGCCTTTTGATCTTTGACAAAAAGGGCCCATAAATTCAATCGAAAAATACAGCCTCTTCAACAAATGGTGCTGGCATAACTGAATATCCCCAAGCCAAAGATTAAAATGGAACCCATACTTGTCACCATGCACAAAAATTCATTCCAAATGGACCAAGGACCTTAATATTAGGACAGAGACTATAAAAACCATAGTTGAAAGTGTAGGGAATTCTCTTGAGCTGACTGGGCTAGGCCAACAGTTCCTAAAGAGAAATCCAATAGCACAGGCACTAGAACCAACACTCAACAAATAGATCTTATGAAATTAAAGAGCTTCTGATCAGATAAAGAAATTGTAAAGCGCTGGCCTGGCCTGGCAGAGGGGAGGCGGCGGCGGGCGGGCGCGATGGCGGAGGCCGGGCCACAGGCGCCGCCGCCCCCGGGAACCCCGAGCCGGCACGAGAAGAGCCTGGGGCTTCTCACCACCAAGTTCGTGTCGCTTCTGCAGGAGGCCAAGGACGGCGTGCTTGACCTCAAGCTGGCAGCCGACACACTAGCTGTGCGCCAGAAGCGGCGGATTTACGACATTACTAACGTGTTGGAAGGAATTGGCCTGATTGAGAAAAAATCCAAGAACAGCATCCAGTGGAAGTTCAGAGGTGTGGGGCCAGGCTGCAATACCCGGGAGATTGCTGACAAACTGATTGAGCTCAAGGCAGAGATCGAGGAGCTGCAGCAACGTGAGCAAGAACTTGATCAGCACAAGGTGTGGGTGCAGCAGAGCATCCGGAACGTCACCGAGGATGTACAGAACAGCTGCTTGGCCTACGTGACTCATGAGGACATCTGCAGATGCTTTGCTGGAGACACCCTTCTTGCCATCCGGGCCCCATCGGGTACCAGCCTGGAGGTGCCCATCCCAGAGGGTCTCAATGGGCAAAAGAAGTACCAGATTCACCTGAAGAGTGTGAGTGGCCCCATCGAGGTGCTGCTGGTGAATAAGGAGGCGTGGAGTTCACCACCTGTAGCTGTGCCCGTGCCTCCCCCCGAAGATTTGCTCCAGAGTCCACCTGCTGTTTCTACCCCTCCACTTCTGCCCAAGCTTGCCTTAGCTCAGCCCCAGGATACCTCACGTCCAAGCAGTCCCCAGTTGACCACCCCTACCCCTCTTCCTGTCAGCACTGAAGTCTCAGGGGTGGCTGGGCCAGCAGCTGAGATCACAGTTGCAGCGAGTGGTAGCCCTGGAACTGAAAACAAGGACAGCAGTGAGCTTAGCTCACTCCCGCTGGGCCTGACCGCACTGGACACGCGGCCGCTGCAGTCTTCTGCACTGCTGGACAGCAGCACCAGCAGCACCAGCAGCAGCAGCAGCAGCAGCAGCTCATCTGGACCCAATCCTTCTACCTCCTTTGAGCCCATCAAGGCAGACCCCACAGGTGTTCTGGATCTCCCCAAAGAGTTATCGGAAATCTTCGATCCCACGCGAGAATGCATGAGCTCAGAACTGCTGGAAGAGTTGATGTCCTCAGAAGTGTTTGCTCCCCTTCTCCGACTTTCTCCACCTCCCGGAGACCACGATTACATCTACAACCTGGACGAGAGTGAAGGTGTTTGTGATCTCTTTGATGTGCCTGTTCTCAACCTCTGACTGACAGACATGCCTGTGTGGCTGGAACCCAGATTGACTTGGGATCCAGCTAGGGACCTCTCCCTACTGCATCCCTCATAGCTCGAGAGCCCCAGATTCATGGCTTATCCCGCCTCCCCTTTGCTTAGTTCTAGCCACGCCATCCTGTCCTGGACTGGCACTTGTGCTGTGTTCACAGAACAGGGAAAAGTGCTCAGCCCCTTCCACAAGGAGCCAAAGTGTTTGCCTTTCCTTTCCTGACACTTTCCTCAACCAGGCTTAGCTGCCACCCAGTGACACCCACATTAACTCCCAAAGGACAGCTTGTCCAGCCCACTGCCTTGCCCTGCCTGCCACTCTTCCTCAGAGGAGAGAAGAGTGGGGTGGAGTTGGGTGCTTGCTGGCTACCAACCTAGTTTTCTTTCCCACTGGCTCACCCCACATCTTCTGGACCTCTCATGTGTTCCTCTTCTGCTGAGTCCTGGGGAATCTGCAGATGGCCATGAGGGAGAGCGTTAATACGAAGGAACTGAGATGTCTAGCTAGGAATCTGGGTGGGACATCCCTGAAGATTAGCCCAGCCCCCCCCCCATGCCCCATATCCCATCTTCATTTCCATTTATTCCCTTAACCCATTTAGAGCCATTTGCAGAGATTTAGAAAGATTTACAGTAACGAATGGATTCCTATATAAAGATTATTTTTATACTTTTTGCAGCAAAAGGAAATTGTATTATTTGTACAGCGTCCAAATGAATAAAGACCATGCCTAAGGCTAAAAAAAAAAAAAAAAAAAAAAAAAGAAATTGTAAAGCCAGCACAAAGACAACCCACAGAATGGGAGAAAATGTTCGCTATCCACGTATCTGTTAGGATTCTATTATCCAGAGTGTATGAAGAATTTAAAAAATTAAACACCAAAGCAATAAATGGTCCAATTAAAAATTAGGCCTGTGAACTCACAAGAAACTTTACAGGGACAAAATTGAAATGTCTAACAAATATCTTAAAAAATGCTCCATATCCCTAGCCCTCAGGGAAATGCAAATCAAAACTATCCTGAAATATCATCTCACCCCAGTCAGGATGACAAAAATCTACAATACTAAAAACAACAGAATTCTGGACAAGATTTGGAGACAAGTGAACTCTGAAACTTTGCTAGTGGGAATGCAGGCTTATACAACCACTCTGGTGATCAGTATGGTGATATCTGAAAAAGATAAAGATTGAAATGCCAGAGGACCCTACTATGCCACTACTTAGAATAATCCCCAATAATGCAGAAATTCACTACAGTAACACAAGGAGAACCATGTTCATTGCAGCACTATTTAAAATAGGAAAATTAGGGAATCAACACAAATGTCCAACAGTTGAGGAATGCATAATGAAAATGTGGTACATTTACTCAGCCTCACAAAAGATAAATTCATGAAATTGGCCAGGAAATGGATGGAATTCAAAAAAATTATTATTGAGTGAAATATCCCAGATACAGAAAGTTAGACACCATGTGTGCTCCCTAATAACTGAATCTTGGTTCCAAACCCACTAATGACATATTCAAAGGTAAATCTCTGTAATAGCCATTGTATTTGCAAAGGATTATACACAGGAGGGAAGGGAAAGGAGAACCAAAAGATAAAGTGGATAGATAGGGGATCACCCTTCTGTAGGGAAAATTGTCCAAGGTCATTTATGGCATGTAAGTAGTGAGATATCTGGTGTAGCTGATTCTCACTTCCCTTCCTGGTCACTTGGGATTGAACAGGTTGGACCTCACCAATCAGAGAGAATATAGGGACTGGCAGATAGATGGTAACTATCTGGCAAAAAGGGACACTGACCCCCTCCCACACACACAATGCTGTGTCCTACTCCTCTTCTTCCATCTAACTTTGAGTCTTATATGAAGATCTTCATTTAAACAGTCTTTTATCTTTGGTTAGGAGGTTACCGTCTATACCAATTGGGATGCAGCCAAGGAAAGCAAAACTGAAAACAACAACACACCATAATTCAGAACACCAAAGTAAAGGATCTGGGTAATACCAATGAGTCCTTATATCTCACTAGAATGGAGGACTCAGAGGGAAGTTTGGTATTCACACAAAAGGATGCTCCAGGGAATGGGAGGGGGGAAGGGGGGAGACACTGGGAAAAGGGAAGTGAGGGGGTGAAAGGATGGGGGAAAGAAGGAAAGGGCACAAGGGGGACTGGTTAGGGGTAGAGGGAGGGAGTAGAATGGGGTACATACTAAGCTTATATGATTGGAGAAAATAAATAAATATAATATAATAAAAAATATTAAAAGTGTGGAAGTCTTCTTTCCTTTTCAATTTTATGGAATCATTTAAGGAGCAGTAGGGTTAGTTGATATTTCAATGTATGGTAGAATTCTGCACTCAATTTATACGGCCCTGGACTGTTTTTGGTGGAAAGAGGTGTAATTACTTCTTTTACTACATCAGTTGATATAGTCCTATTCAAATAATTCAAGTCATTCTGGATCAAATTTGGAATATTGCGTGAAATTAAATATTTGTCCTTTTCCTTCTAATAAGATATTTGGTGGAACTTAAACTTTTCAAGTGTGACCTTATGATTCTATGATTTTCCTTTTGAAATTATGGGAATAAATCCATTTTCATCTCTTATTTTATTAAATTGATGTTTTCTCTTTTGGTTTTGGATAAATTACTATGAGTTTAACAATCTTGTTGATATTTAGAGAACAAATTTGTTGTTTGGTTAATACTTTGTATCATTACCTCTATCTCATTTTTGGGTATTTCTAAGTGGGTCTTCCTAATCTCTGATTGTTTTCAGTATTTAGCATTAGATTGTTCTTGTATCCCTAAATATTTAACCTGCATTGGTAAGTTATTTACTTATGATGTTTCCTTTTTTCTCCCATAGTTTATTTTTTTTTCTGTATCATACATCCTCTATTAAGTACCTTCTCGGGGCTGGAGAGGTGGCTCAGGGGTTAAGCCTCTGCCTTGCAGGCAGAAGGTCCTGAGTTCAGATCCTAGACTCCACGTATAGATGCCAGGCACAAGCGGAGGCAGCCTGCTTTTCTGGTCCTGGTAGGGCAGAGCTTGTGAATCACTAGGCAGAGTAAACAAAGAGGAGGTGGAGGCGGTCCATGGTGGTTCCTGAACTCGCCCGTGGTTCTACACACACACACACACACACACACACACACACACAATTGAATAAACAAAACAAATTCTAAAAAAAGTACCCCTCTCCCTTTTCCCTCCCATCCCAAGTCATCCCCCTTCCGTCCCCTTTCATTTCACCCACTCCTTCCCTCCCCTTCTCCAGATGCCTCCCCCTTCTTCCCTCCCATCCCCTTGAGCATACTTTTGTGTGAACTCCAAACCTCCCTTTGAGAACTGCACCCTAGTGAGGGTTCAGGATTCAGTGGCACAGCCCAGAGCCCCTTCATGGGCTCCCAGTTAGTACGGAAACTCTGACACTTAATCCCTTGCCTTTAAGGATCCTATTGACTGGAGCTTTCTCCGTAGTGTTCCATGCTAGATTTTCCAGGGTCATTGACATGTCAGCCATTGTGTAGGTCAAGCAAAGTCCAATTCTAATTACTGTAGTTCTAACTTGTGTAGCATATCTTGCATGTCACTGGTCCTCCCAATATTTAGGGTCTTGTAATCTTGCTGCCACCTCTTCTATAATATTCTCTGAATTTCAGGATGGGGTGAGATTTGGCTGGTCTGGTTCCAGGTGATTAACGTAGGTCTCTGATGTTCTGAATTATGGTTGGATGTTGTTTTCAGTTTTGCTTTTCCTGCACTGCCCTTGGCTCCATCCTGACTAGCATCGAAGGTTACCTCCTAACCAAAGATAAAAGACTGTGTAAATGAAGATCTTAATGTAAGAAGAGACTCAAAAGTAGATGGAAGAATAGGACTAGGACACAACTGTGGGGGAGTCAGTGTCCTATTTGCAGGATGATTAGCATCTATTTGTCAGTTCCTATATCCTCTCTGATTGGTGACAACAAACCTGTTGAGTTGCAAGTGACCAGGAATTGACGTGAGAGTGAGCTACACCAGATGTCTTGCTGTTTACTTGCAATATTTGACAATGAACTATGTTCTCTACTGAAATGTGCTCCCATACATCCATTTTTTGTTTGAGGCCTTCCTTCTTCTTCCCTCCTGTTTATAATTCTTTGCAATTACAGTAGGTAGTATAAAGATTTATCTTTTAATATGTCATTAAATGGGTTTGGAACTAAGATCCACTTATTAGGGAGTACACATGGTATCTAACTTTCTGTGTCTGGGGTATTTCACTCAATATAAATTTTTCTAATTCCATCTATTTCCTGCAAATTTCATGAATTAATATTTTGTAATGGCTGAGTAATATTCCATTGTATAAATATACTACATTTTCATTATCCTTTCCTCAACTGTTGGGTATTTGGGTTGCTTCCATGACTTTGCTATTGTAAATAGTGCTGCAATGAACATTGTTGTGCTCTCTCACTGTAGTAAATTTCTGCATTATGGAGGATCATGACAGTAGTGGTATAGTAGAATCTTATGGCATTACAATCTTTAGAAATTGCCATACTGATAGTGAGAGTGGTTGTATAAGCCAGCATTCTCACCAGCAATGTATGAGAGTTCCCTTCTCTCCACATCCTCTCCAGTGAGAGACCTTTTTAGTGAAAGACTTCTCATGCTCCTGGAGCAGCAGAATCAACATCATAAATATGACCATCCTATCAAAAGCAATATATAGATTCAACACTATACAAATCAAAATCACAAAGCAATTGTTTAAAGAAATTTACCAAACAATATCAAAATTCATATGGAAGCACAAACTGCCCAGGAAAGCAAAAAAAAAAAAAATTCTGAGTAAAAAAAAGTGCTAGAAGTTATCACCATACCAAAACTTTATCTATACTATAAATCCATAGTAACCAAACAGCCTTGTACTGGCTCCAAAATCATATGAAGATTAGTGGGTAAGGGTTGAAAACCCAGATATAAGCCCACACAATTATAGCCATTTGATCTTTGACAAACGGGGCCCAAAAAATTCAATGGAAAAAGAACATCATCTTCAACAAATGGTGCTTGTAAAACTAGGTATCCACATGCAGAAGATTAAATCTGGACCCATACTTGTCACCATGTACAAAAAATTAATTCCAACTGGATCAAGGACCTTGATATTAGGCCAGAGATTATAAAATCCCTCCTTGAAAGGGTAGGGAACTCCTTGAGCTGATTGGGCTAGGCCAACAGTTCCTAAACAAACATCCAATAGCCCAATCACTGCTACCAACTCTCAACAGTTGGGATCTGGTGAAATTAAAGAGCTTCTGTTCAGATAAAGAGGTTGTAACACGAGCACAAAGGCAATCCACAGAATGGGAGAAAATCTTCACTAACCACAGATCTGATAGAGTTCTATTATCCAGAGTGCACAAAAAACTTAAAAAAACTAAACACCAGAGAGATAAATGGCCCAATTAAAAAATGGGCCTCATATCTCAAAAGAAAATTTCCCACGGATGTTCCTTTTTTATGTATGCACTGGGTGCTGTAAACTTTTCTCATTGGATAGCATTCCCTGTTTCCTAGAGATTTTGATATGGTGTGTTTTCATTATCATTAATTTTTAGGAATTTTGGAATGTCCACTTCGACTTCTGAGTCTATTTTTCATTCAGTATCGTGGTATTTTATTTTCAAGATTATTTTTTGTCATTTGCTTTGCTGTGAATGTCTAGATTTATTCCATACTGGTCAGATAAAGCACAGGATACATTTTCCACTTAGCTGTATATGTGTAGGCTTGCTTTTTGGCCCAACATGTGGTCTGTTTTATAGAACATTCCATGGGCTGCTGAAAAGGAGGTATGTTCCTTGGTATTATGATGGAAGATTTCATAGAGTTCTACCAGGTCCATTTATATTGTGTTTGATTCACCTCAAGTGTGTCTCTGATTAGATTTTGGCCTGTTGACCTGTCCAATAGTGAAACTGGGGTGCTGAGGTCTCCCACCTTACTGTGTTTGGGTTAATTTGTTGTTTAAGATGTTGTAGTGTTTTGTTTTAATAAAGATTGATGAGTCTATATTTGGTGTGTATATGTTTAGAATTGTGAAGTTATTTTTGTTGGATTGTTCTTTTGACTAAAATGTAATATTACTCCGTGTCTCTTATGATTTCTTTTCACTTGAAGTCTATTTTGTGAGAGACTAGCATCATGACTCTTGCTTTTTTCCTTGTTACATTGCTTGGGAGTACCTTTGAACATCCTTTCACTCTGATATCATGTCTATCTTTCCAGGCGAGATTTG
Organism: Typhlomys cinereus; assembly: GCA_023101885.1. Classification (NCBI taxonomy): domain Eukaryota; kingdom Metazoa; phylum Chordata; class Mammalia; order Rodentia; family Platacanthomyidae; genus Typhlomys; species Typhlomys cinereus. The sequence continues at coordinate 100,927 of JALPQD010000358.1, read as the reverse complement.
CTTCTTGAAGGGAAAAGATTGATCATTGTGATTTTTAATCCATGTTTATAGCCTGTGTCTCTTTATTGGAGAGCGAAGTCCACTGAATTTTAGGGGTATAATTGAGAAATATTTGTTGATCGCTATCATTTTCTATTTTTTACTTGTGTGTTTCTTTGCTTAATAGCTGTGTTAGCATTATATTTCCTTTCTATATGTAAAATATATACATATATAATATATAGTAATAATTACACTTATTTTAGACTTATCTTTTCTTCACATTTGGATATTTTTCTAATATCTTCTGTATGCCTTGTTCAGTGCTCATGCAGGCTCTCATTACACTGATATTGTAAAATTTTTCTTTCACTTTCAATCATGACTGATAGTTTTGATGGATATATCAGCCTAAGTTGGCATTTGAACTCACTCATAACTTGACATAGATCTTATCAAGCTCTTCTGGCTTTTATTGTTTCCAATGAAAATTATTATAACAGGTTTACCTTTAAATGTGACATGGTTATTCTACCTTTAGATTTCCAAATGTTTTCTTTGTCTTGAATCTGCAGTGTTTTGACTATTATTTGGCATTACGAGATTCTATTTTGGTCATATCTGATTGGTGCATTTGCCATGTGCTGTACTTGAATTGATATATCTGTACTTAGATGTGGTAAGTTTTTATTTATGATAATGTGAAATAATCTCTTTGTACTTGGTTTCCATGAATACACAAGTTTGGATTTTTCAGTGTCCCAAAATTCTCAAATATTCCTCTCAAAATTTTTTAATATTTTCAGCCTCGTTAATTGAACAATTTTGACCTGCCATCTTGTCTCTAGTTCTGATATTCTATTTTCTCTTTTGTTAGTTCTGTTGATGAGACTTTCTATACATTTTTGTACTATACATACCTTGTTTTTAACTTCAAGTTTAGTCTCTGGATGAGATTTTTCTAGTGCTATATGCTTACTTTTCTTTCTTCAGCTTCATTTTTCATCTCATCCAAATGCCTATTATTATTTTGTTCATAGTTGATTAAGCAGTTATTCAACTCCTGTTGGAGTTCTTCTTGAATTGCTTTGATCACGTTTCTTGGCTAATATCCAAGAATTTATTGTTTTGAATCTATCATTATAGGGGTCATTTTTTAACACATTTTTTATTATTACCACTCATACAAACTTAATAGGTAGTTTAAGAGCATTTTTGTCCTGGTTTTTGTTGATCTGTGAATTCAAGGTGGGACTTTGGTATTTTCTCTATGGTCTCAGGATTCTTTATTTGTCATACGTTTCTGACTCTTTTGAGTTCAATAGAATTACCGTATTTGGATGGATGTTGTGAATCCTTCACTAGGTGAAAGGAGTCAGCCTATGATTTCTTAGTGCTGCTCATGGTTAAGGTTAAGGGAGGGGAAAGAGTTTGGGTCTAGTTATATATGAGAAATTAAAAAGTAGGTGTCAGGATTTGTTAGGGTGAGGATTGGATTAAGAATTGAAACAACTTTAGAAAAAATATAACAAGGTAGATACAGTAGCAATGGTTTTGAGTTGTGTGAGATATGGCTGCTTATGGATGGTTATGGGTATGGGATGGTGAATGGCTAAAACCATGAAAGGGTTGGTGTATGGGGCTTTGTGTGCACTATATGGAATTCTTAAGATGTGGTGGATATCTATTGATGTTAAAAGGAAAATAAAATGGGATATTCATCTTAGGACTATGTGAAAATTTTTCCTTCTGTTGAATTGTGAGACTGTTGAGGACTTCTGTTGTATGGTACTAGTCACTAGTCACCAGTCTGAGGTTTCAGTGACCACTATTAATTTCTTGGATGCTACTTCAATGATTAGCAACATGGTTGGGGACTGAAGGAAAGCTATGGTTTTTAGATAGTGAAGGATGTGTGGGTGAGTTTGAATGGGAAAATGAGCTGCCCTCTTGTGGGCCAGGTCATGTGGTCAATCTGCACTGGAAGAATGGTGTGGTCATGGGAAGATTTTTTATTTATTTTGAGAGAGAAAGAGAGGGAGGGAGAAGCAGAGACAGAGACAGAGACAGAGAGAGTACAGTCATGCCATGGTGCATGGGTGGAGGTCAGGTGACTTTCAGATGACAAACAGAGCATCATCATCACCATCTTCATTATTTTTAAAAACACAAAGAACACAGAATTTACTATGAAGCCAATGGTGATACTATGCAGTAGAGACTCATGTGAAAGGAAAAGCAACTGATGTTTTAAATTCTGTCATTTTATGTGATACATTTATACAATGGAATACTACTCACCCATCAAAAACTATGAATTAATGAAATTTGCAGGGAAATTGATAGAATTAGAAAAAATTATATTGAGTGAAGTATCCCAGACACAGAAAATTAAACACCGTATGTACTCCCTAATAGTTGGATCCTAGTACCAAACCCACTTAATGACATATTCAAATATAAATCTCTGCAATACCTACAGTAGCTGCAAAAATTATAAACAGGAGGGAAGGGGAAGGAAGGCCCCCAGAAACAAGGAGAGAGGGGATCATGTTACATCAGAGAAAATAGGTCACCATCAAGTACTCCAAGTAAATAGTGAGACATACGGTTAAGCTCACTCAAGGTACTTCCTGGTCACTTGCAAATAAGGGGGTTTGATCTCACCAGTCAGGGAGGGCATAGAGTCTGGCAGATAGATGGTAACTATCCTGCAAATGGGAGACTGACACCCCTTACCACGGTCTCCTATTCTTATTCCATCTGCATTTTAATTTATTCTTGTAGTAAGACTCTATTTTAGCAGGCTTTTATCTCTGGCTAGGAGATGACATCCAATACCAATCAGGATGGAGCCAAGTATGGTGCGGGAGCAATAAAACTGAAAAAAAAACCAAAAAAACATAGTTCAGAACATCAGAGACACTACATTAATCACCTGGAACCAAACCAGCCAAATCGCTCCCCATCCTAAAGCTCAGCGAAATTTGTGGAAGAAGGGGCAATAAGATTGTAAGAGCCTAAAGATGGGGAGGAGCAATGATATGCAAGATACTCCACACAAGTTAGGGTTGAAGAGATCATAATAGGACTTTGCATGACCTGAATAGTGACTGACATATCAATGACCCCCCCCCCAAAGTCTAGCATGGATCACTGACACTAGGATCCTTAGACGCAAGGGATTAACAGTCACAATAGTGTTCCCATACTAAAGGGGAGCACAAGAAAGGGCTCTAGGCAATGTTACTGAGTCCTTACGCCTCATTAGAGTGAAGGATGCAGAGGGAAGTTTGACATTCACACTAAAGGATGCTCCAAGGATTGGGGGGTGGGTGGTACTGGAAGAAAGGGAGGGAGGGGGTGAAAGGAAGGGGAATATAAATTCTTTCATTTTAGAATTAAATATCCATAAATACAAAAGTAGGGGATCACAAAAACATGATAGATAAGAGGAGGAAAACGCCAGGACTTAACACCCTCAGATCCAATTTTGCAATAATGGTGTTTTATGCACACCAAAAAAAGAAATCCTTTGGTAGGTTCTGGATCACCAAAAGGAAGCCTTCTCAATTGTGAGCTTGTCCCATGAAGGACAAATACACTACCACAGAGACTAGGTAATTTGGTTCATTGCTCAATTGTTGTTGGGTCAATTAAATTTTCATCTTAAGCTTTTTAGTCTTAGACTCAATTACTCAGAGGTTTTTTTGTGACCTCAGAGCACAAAAAATTGCTTATTTAGTAAAGTAAGGTTTCTGTGTCCGTAGAAGAGTAGAGGTTACTTGAGTAAATAAGTTAATTAAAGCTCCAAACCCACTGGAGCCTGTTATCTACACAGGCAGAGGGATGGGAGGTGGGAGAGGCATAGCAGGATTGCTGAAGGCAGGTGAGGGTGGACAAGGAGGTTAGAAGAGGGCAGGATAGGGCAATGACACAAACTCATTTTGTTTGCATACGTAAATTTCTCAATAAAAGTTTTGTTTCCCAATTGATTTATAAAAAATATGGTATTTTAGCCTGCACAGAGAACATTGGGTTCTTGTGGATTAATATTCCAATCACAGTCTTTGATAATAGTGAGTAACTCTATATCAAATTCTGGATTTCCATGAAAATGTTTATGGTGTTACTATAGCCCCTGATGTAATAAAATGAATAAAAGTGATAACTTTGAGAACTTATTATCTTTGCCTAGGGACAACAAAGGTGAAAAATCATACATGGGATTAGTGTCCTCTGAAAAACCTAGAAACATTTGGAGAGATAGTTCAGGGGTTAAAGTCTCTGCCTTACATGCAAAGGAGATGAGTTCAGATCCTGAATTCAAATGTAAAAAAATGGGATTGAAATGGTGGTGACCTGTACTTCCAGCCTTGGTAAGTGGAGTATGAAAGACTCAAGATCAGAGTAGTAAGGAGGGAGAATTACAGAAATAATCTCCCATGACACCCTTGGCCCTCTACAAGCACTCACATTCAAGTGTCCTCTGGTACAAACACACACACACACACACACATACTTGCACACAAAAACAGAAAAATTTAGATGTTTCTTACTTCTCTGTGTCTTCTGAGAGATCATAGGAAACACATTATCTTCCATCTATGGAACAAGAAATAGGGTATCACTAGTTAACTCACCCACTTGTCCTTGATCTTGGAAATTATATCTTTTGCATATGGAAATGAAAACAAATAGAGATTTGAGCATTTTGTCTCTGATATATAATTACCCCCTCTTCTGAAAATTTCCCTGAGGTTTAGGATGGGAACAGAGTAGGCTGACCTGGTTCCAGGTAGTTGACATAGAGTCTCTGATGCTCTGAATTATGGTTTATTGATTTTTTTTCATTTTTTGCTCCTGTACCTCCTTTAGCACCATCATGATGGGTATTGGATATCACCCCATGGCCAGAGATAAAAGGCTGTTAAAATAGAGTCTGATTATAATTATTGATTCAAAGGTATATGAAATAAGAGTAGGAGACCACGGTGATGAGGGGATTAGTCTCCCATTTGCAAAATGGTTACCTTCTATCTGCCAGACTGTATGCCCTCCTTTTCTGGTGAGATCATACCCCATCAGTTGCAAGTGACCAGGACAGAAAGTCTGTGAGCTTAACCAGCTGTCTTATTACTTACTTGCAGTCCTCAATTGGATTATTTGTTTCCTTGGTGTTTGGTTTTCTAAGTTCTTTGTACACTCTAGATAATAGAGCTCTATCAGATATGTGGTTAGTGAAGATTTTCTCCCATTCTGTGGGTTGCCTTTGTGTTCAGGTTACAATCGCTTTATCTGAACAGAAGCTCTTTAACTTCATAACATCCCACCTGTTGAGTGCTGGTTGTAGTGACTGTGCTATTCGATTTCCATTTAGGAACTGTTGGGCTAGTCGAATCAGATTGAGGAAGTTCCCTACCCTTTCAACTAAGGTTTTTATAGTCTCTGGCCTTATATTGAGGTCCTTGATCCATTTGGAATTAAGTCTTGTATATGGTGACAAGTACGGGTCCAGTTTTAATCTTCTGCATGGTGACATCCAGTTCTGACAGGTATTCTTTTTTTTAATACATTTTTTATTATTTCCGCTCATACAAACTTAATAGGTAGACCAGTTCCCTCCCTCCCTCCTCCTCCCCTCAAACCCCCTGCTCCCCCTCAAGATTCTCCACGCTAGTTAGGGCCGAAGCAATCATAATAGGACTTTGCATGCCATGTGCAATGTCCAACACACTATTGACCTCACAAAGTCTAGCATCAGATAAAGGCACCAAGATCCTTGGAGGCAAGGGATTGACAGCCACAGTAGTGTTCCTATGCTTAAAGGGAACATGAGAAAGGGTTCAGGGAAATGCCACTGGGTCCTTGTATGTCACCGGAGAGGTATTCTTTTTCTATTGGATATTTTTGGCCCCTTTGTCAAAGATCAAATGCCTGTAATCATGTGGGCTTATATCTGGGTCTTCAACCCTTATTCATTGATTTGTGTATCTATTTTGATGTCAGTACCAGGCTGTTTTTGTAACTATGGAATTGTAGTATAGATTAAGGTTTGGTACGGTGATAACTCTAGCAGTGTTTTTGTTACTCAGGATTGTTTTTGCTATCCTGGGTCTTCTGTGCCTCCATATGAATTTTGAGATTGTTTGGTCAACTTCTTTAAAGAATTGCTTTGGGATTTTGGTTGGTATAGCATTGAATGTATATATTGCCTTTGGAGGGATGATCATTTTTATGATATTGATTCTGCCAATCCAGGAACATGGGAGGTCTTTCCACCTTCTGGTGTCTTCTGTAATTTCTTTCCTTAGGGTTTTAAAGTTTTCATTGTAAAGGTCTCTTACTTTCTTGGTTAGGTTTTTTTTTCAATGTTAGCATCCAACTTTTATTACTATTATGATGTATTGTATACATTTAGTGAACTTACCGTATTTCATCACTTAATCGCCAATGCCATTCCTCCTCCTTCTCCCAATACATCTTTTCTCTCCCCTACCAGACTGACTCCTACTTTCAAGGTTTTACACACTTGTGGCCCACTGGTTTTCGTGAGGTTTGCCTTTAATGTCACATTCAGGATTACTTGGTGAAGCATGAATCTTACATCAGTGGGTATACTACTCAGGAAAGCATCTTTTATTTCCTTCTGTCAGCATTAATCTTCATCTGTATCCCATGGAGGTATGGTGTACATTAAGGTCTTTCTTCTTCCATGATGAAATGTAGCCACTACAATTCACATGCAGGATTTGTATAAATCTACAGAGCTGAGTGAATTCAGGAATACACCAGCCTGTCATATCCAGAAAACAGTCAATATTCAACTTTTAAATAATGTAACCATTCACACAAACAATTTTCCCAATTCAACTTGTTTCCCAATATTTAAAATATTCTTTCCATAATTTAATAAAAACTTTGCTTGCATATATTTAGGATATCAATTTAATTTTATATTCAAGAATGATTCAATTTCTAAATTAATTCATTTGCATACAAAGTCATCCAATTGAATTTATAAGTATGATTAGAATTCAGGCTCATAAAATAATTTTTTAAATTTTTTTGTTTCCACTCATACAAACTTAACAGCTACACCGGTCCCCCCTCCCTCCAATGACATATCCCCCTGTACCACCCTCCCCTCCTTTTTCCTCCCCATCCCCCAGTGCTTCCCCCTCCCATCCCCAGAGCATTCTTTAATGTGAATGCCAAACTCTCCTCTGGGTCCTCCTCTCTGATGAGGTACAGGGAACCAGTGGCATTTCCCAGAACCCTTTCCTATGTTCCCGTTAAGCATAGGAACAGTACTGAGGCTGTCACTCCCTTGCCTCAAAGGATCCTAATGCCTTTAGCAAATGCTAGACTTTGTGGGGTCAATAGTGTGTTGGACATTACGCAGGGCATGTAAAGTCCAAATATGATTGCTTCGGCCCTAACTTGTGTGGAGTATCTTGCAAAGCATTACTCCTCCCATCCGTGAGCTCTTACAATCTTACTGCCCCCTCTTCTGCAAATTTCCCTGAGATTCAGGATGGAAGAAATTAGGCTGGTCTAGTCCCAGGTGGTTGATATAGAGTCTCTGATGTTGTGGATTATGGTTTGTTGATTTTTTTTTCAGTTTTGCTGCTCCTGTAATGCCCTTCACTCCATCCTGATGGGTACTGGATGTCACCCCCTGGCCAGAGATAAAAACCTGTTAAATTAGAGTCTTGTTATAAGAGTATATTCAAAGGTAGATGTAATAAAAGTAGGGAGGGAGGGGTCAATCACCTATTTGTGAAATGATTATTTTCTACCTGTCAGACTATACGCCCTCCCCTTCTGATAAGATCATACCCCATCAGTTGTAAATGATAAGATCATACCCCATCAGTTGTAAATGATCAGGAATGAAAGTCTGTGAACTTAACCAGATGTCTCATTACTTATTTGCTGTCCTTGATGGTGGCCTATTTTCTCTGCTATAACATGGTCCCCTCTATTCTTGTTACTGGTGTGTCCCTCCTTCCCCATCCCTCCTGTTCATAATCTTTGCAATTACTGTAGATATTACAGAGATTTATCATTGAATGTCTCTAAGTGGGTTTTATACTAGCAGCCACCTATTAGGGAGTACATATGGCACTTAATTTTCTGGGTCTGGGATACTTCACTCAATATAATGGTTTCTAATTCCATCCATTTCCCTACAAATTCCATTAATTCATCATTTTTGATGACTGAGCTGTACTCCATTGTATAGATGTACCACATTTTCCTTATCCACTTGTCAACTGTTGGACATTTGGGTTGATTCCATGACTTTTTTATTGTAAACAGTGCTGCTATGAACATGGTTGTGCTTTTGCAATCGAGGTGAATTTTTGCTGTATGGGGGGTTATTCCCAAAAGTGGAATAGCAGGGTCATATGGCATTTCAATCTTTAATTTCCTTAAGAATCTCCAGGTAGCTCGCCAGAGTGGCTGTATGAGCCTGCATTCCCACCAGCAATGTAGAAGAGTTCCCCTCTCTCCACATCCTCTCCAGCATTTGGTGTTGTTTCTATTGTGGATTTTTGCCATCCTGACCGGGGTGAGATGATACCTTAGGAAAGTTTTGATTTGCATTTCCCTGGTGGCTAAGTATGCGGAGCAATTTTTAAGATATTTGTTAGACATTTTGATTTCATCCCTGGTAAAGTTTCTTTTAAGTTCCAGGGCCCATTTTTTAATTGGGCCATTGGTTTCCTTGGTGTTTAGTTTTCTAAGTTCTTTGTGCACTCTGGACAGCAGAGTTCTATCAGATGTGTGGTTAGTGAAGATTTTCTCCCATTCTGTGGGTTGCCTTTGAGCTCGTGTTACAATCTCTTTATCTGAACAGAAGCTCTTAAAATTTCACAAGATCCTAACTGTTGAGAGTTGGTAGCAGTGACTGGGCTATTGGATGTCTGTTTAGGAATAGCTCAATCAGCTCGAGGGAGTTCCCTACCCTTTCAACTATGGTTTTTATAGTCTCTGGCCTTATATCAAGGTCCTGGATCCATTTGGATTTAAGTCTTGTACATTTTGACAAGTATGGATCCAGTTTTAATCCTCTGCATGCAGAGATCCAGTTTGCCAGCACCATTTGTTGAAGATACTGTTTTTTTTCCATTGGATTTTTTGGGTCCCTTTGTCAAAGATCAAATGGCCGTAATTTTGTGGACTTATATCTGGGTCTTCAACCTTTATCCACTGATCTGTGTCTATTTTGGAGCCAGTATCAGGCTGCTTTTATAACTATGGATTTGTAATAAAGACTAAGGTTTGGTATGGTGATACCTCCAGCAGTGTTTTTGTTACTCAGGATTGTCTTTGCTATCCTGGGTCTTTTGTGCCTCCATATGAATTTTGAGATTGTTTGGTCAACCTCTTTAAAGAATTGCTTTGGCATTTTAATTAGTATAGCATTGAATTTGTATATTGCCTTTGATAGGATGTTCATTTTTATGATGTTGATTCTGCCAATCCAGGAACATGGGAGGTCTTTCCACCTTCTGGTGTATTCTACAATTTCTTTTTTTAGGGTTTTAAAGTTTTCATTGTAAAGTTCTTTTACCACCTTGGTTAGGTTTATACCAAGGTATTTTTTAGGGGCTAGAGTAAATGGGATTTTTTCTCTCAGGGCTTTTTTACTTCTTTCATTCTGGGCATATAGGAAGGCCACTGATTTGTGTACATTTATTTTGTATCCTGTCTCCCTGATGAACTTCTGTATTAGTTCCAAGAGTTTCCCGGTGGACTTTTTGGGATCACTCAGGTATAAGATCATGTCATCCACAAATAGAGGTAATGTGACTTCTTTGCTGATGTGAAGCTCTTTTATCTCCCTTTCTTGTCTTATGGTTCCAGCTAAGACTTCAAGTACAATATTGTATACAAGTGGTGAGAGTGGACAGCTTTGTCTATTTCAAGTTTTTTCCCATTGAGTATAATCCTTCTTGTAGGCTTTTTGTATATAGCTTTTATTATATTGATAAAGGTTCCTTCCATTACAACTGTCTCTAGGGTTTTTATCATAAAGGGCTGTTGGATCTTGTGAAAAGGTTTTTCTGCATCTATCAAGAGTATCATGTGGTCTTGATTTTTGGTCTGGTTTATATGAGGAATTACATTTATTGATTTGTATATGTTGAACCAACCTTGTGTGCCTGGGATAAAGCCTACTTGATCCCCGTGAATGATCTTTTTGATATGTTTTTGAATCGGATTTGCTAAGACTTTGTTGAGAATCTTTGCATCTGTGTTCATCAGAGATTGGCCTATAGTTTTCTTTTTTAAGTGGATCTTTATTAGGTTTTGGGATTAAGACAATATTAACTTTGTAGAAAGAATCTGGTAGTGTTCCTTCCTTTGGTATTTGATGGAACAGTTTAAGGAGTATTGGTGTTATTACCTCCTTAAATGTCTGGTATAACTCTGTTGAATCCATCTAGTCCAGGACATTTTTTGTTGGGAAGGCTTGAGATTATTCATCAATTTCTTCATATGTTATATGACTACTTAAGTAATTCAAAATTTTCTGATTCAATTTAGTTAAGTTATGCTTACTTAGGAATTCATCCATTTCTTTTGTGTTTTTACAGTTTCACAAAGTGTAAGTTTTTGAAATATGACGTTATAATTCTCTGAATTTCTTGGGCATCAGTAGTGATAACTACATATTCATTTCTAATTTGTTAATTTGGGTTTTCTCTCTCCTGCTTTTGATTAATTTAGCTAGGGTTACATCAATATTACTGATTTTTTCAAAGAACCAGCTTTTTGACTGGTTGATTCTCTATATCATTTTCCTAATTTCAATTTCAGATATTTCTCCCCTGATTTTGCTAATCTCCTCTCTTCTACTACTTTTGTGATCAGATTGCTCTAGTGTCTCTAAAGCTTTAAGCTTCATTGTTAAGTTATTTATTTGTGATGTTTCTATTTTTTGATGTAGGCATTAAGTGCTATAATTACCTCTTAGGACAGCTTTCATTGTGTCCCAGAGATTTTGTATTTTCATTATCATTCACTTCCAGGAAATCTTGAATTTCCTTTGTAATTCCTTTCTGAATCCAATTCTCATTCAGCATCATAGTGTTAAGTTTTCAGGAGTTAGCGTATTTTCTCTTGTTTGTTGTGTTGCAGATGTCAAGCTTTAGTCCATGGTGGTCTGATAGGGTACTGGCTAGAATGTCAACTTTCCTTTGTATGTGTAGATTCATTTTGTGGCCCAATATGTGGTCTATTTTGGAGAAAATTCCATGTGCTGCTGAGAAAAATGTGTATTCTTTGGTGCGTGGATGAAAAGTTCTATGGAGCTCTGTAAGGTCCATTTCTTTAAGGGTTTGATTAAGTTCCAATGTGGATCTGTTAAGTTTTTGACTTGTTGATCTATCCCATGTTGAGAGGGTGGTAACAACTTGAATTTTTTAACCTTTCCAAGTAACTCGTGTTCTATAAACCCTTCATGAGGAATTTCACTTGTTGTTCAGTGAATAACCTAGGAGTCACCCAAAATACTGTTTGTTGCATTTTACCTGCATGGTTGCTGATAAATGACCATCAAATCGCTTAAGGAACAAGGAATTGAATTTTCTCTTATGATTACTGGTTACAGTTCTCTGTCCAGCTTGACAGGAGAGATTGCACCAACACCAGGGCCAAGGTAATTGGGCACACCATCCCTACACAACAGCTGAGAGAGGGACAATCCTTACTTGGCAGATACGCACGTGTGGCCAAGTTACAAAAGGATGCCAACTCCCTCAATCAACACTCAGTGTTTTATTTCAGGGCTTATTCCCACCCACCATAGGTGGTCATTCCCCATCAGCTAGACAATCTGTTGTAGGTTTGCTCTGGCCTTAACTCAACCATTAATTCTCTATAGATGTACCCAGAGCTTCAACCCTCAACAGTCAAATTGACAGCTGTGTCTAACTATGACTATTTATTTAATTTACTCTTTACAAACTCAAGTACTGTGACACTGATACAATTTCTGTATGTTTATATTGAGTATCTATCCCATTCTTTGTATATTAAGTGGAACATCCTGTAATGCCTCACATTGTGCAATGTATGTGATTTGTAATTATTACTGGTTAGTTCCTTTCACCTTTTCTTTTCATTAGTGCTGATGTGAGACTGAGAATGTACTTGGTTTTTGCAGACATGTTTAACTAATAATGTTTAATTTATGTGTATGTAATACATCATCCAAAAGCTTAATAGATAATGCTTTGCCAGTTTTCAAGTATAATATTTCCGAGAGGTTATGTGTTTTTCAGTGCATAGGGCTGGTTTCATAAAGGTGCATTTTTCAATCAATTTATTTTTCTCTCTGATTTACTGTCAAGCTTTCTTGTGAGGATACCAGACAGAATATCCAGTGATATACCCACTGATACATTGCTCACGTTTCAGCAAGTAACTGGATATATTCTGATGTAGATAATCTTATAAGATACAGTGGGCCATAATCACACCAAAATCCTATTCATTTTGTAAGACAAAAAAAGTGGAGCGAGATAGGATAGTATTGGCAGAAAATGACTTAATTGTGTACATGTATGAACTTTGTGACCTGTTGTTTATAGGGTTCTTTACATCACATAGTAGTTTCTAGGTTCCTCTACATTGCAGCAAGTTTCTTCTCTTTATCTTACAGGCTCAAATTTTAAACACAGATAAGTATAGACTCAAGATTTCAATAAAGACAATTTCTACTTCTAAGACAAATTACAGTCTAATTTTTTTATTTTTAGGTGTGCGTGTGTGTGTGTGTGTGTGTGTGTGTGTGTGTGTGTGTGTGTGTAGAGGGCATTTGAATGTGTGCATTTGGAGGCCCAAGGGTAACTTCAGGAATCATCCTAGATGATTCTACCTCTTTATTACTTCACTCTGTGGTTTCTCAAGCTCTGTCTTCCAGGGCTGAAATTTCAGGTCACTGCCATATCTACCCAGCATAATGCAGGATGTGGAGATCTCAACTCAGTTCCTTCCATTTGTGAGAAGAGGGCTTTAACCATTGAGACATTTCTCTACCCTAACAAATTACATTTGAGTCTATGATATTATCATAGAAATGAAACATTTTTGAAGGGAAAAAGAAAATTGGTACTTAAGACTTTAAAAAGGTATTCATAAGTCATAGTTTGATTACAAAAACCAGGTCTCATTTCATCAATAGTAATCAAGATGGAGCTTATTGATCACAAATATCCAGAAGGACATAAGAAAGGAAGACAGGTAGGAAAGAATAAATCTTGTACTAGGAAATAACAGTGGTTTTGAATTGCATAATGTTTGGAAATGACATGTAATACACTTGTTAAGTCCTAAAAGCATATAAATAAAATAAAAGAAAAAGGTAACCAAGTCTTTCACCAATGTGGGGTAGGTAAATATTGCAGTTGAATAAGAACACTTTATCATCTGAGTTTACTCCCGAGAGCCCACATGGTGGAAGGAGGGAAATAATTTCCAATGCTGTCTCTTCAATTGTGTTCTCTCTCTCAATCTCTCTCTCTCTCTCTCTTTCTCTCTCTCTCTCTCTTTCTTTCTGTAAATAGATAATTAAATAATAAAGAACATCAAAATACACTCTGATCTCTTGTGAAGCTGAAAAATATGGTTCAATAAAAGAAAAGGTAAATTTCAGGTAGCTCCTAAATGGTACCGTTTTAGAACAAGTTAGGCTATAAAGAGTGTTTGTCCATGGTTTCACAGATATTTGTGCATTACTCACACTGACATTTGCACCAAGAACTAAGACACTGAAAAGGGTCCAGTGAGATAACTCTGTGAGTCAGACACATGCCCAAAAGCATGATGACCTGAGTTTAATTCCTGGAAGCCCACATGGTGAAAGGAAAATTGTTCTCTCATGCTCACATGTGCAAAATAGATTTGGTCCAGGCTTGTGCTAACAAGTCATGGTTTTGAATCCCATCTGAAGTCATGTAAATGGGCTGTGGACACAGTTCAGAGGTTAAAGCCTTTGCCTTATAAGCAAAAGGACCTGAGTTCAGATCTCTGATGCCATGTTAACAATACTGGACAGATATGATGAATGACTATAATTCTGGCCCTGAAAAGCAGAGCCTCAGAAACCTCAGAGCAAAACAACAAGGAACTAGAGCCATCCAGATGATTCTTGTTGTCACCCTAGGGCCTCCACAGACACACACATTCAAGTGTCCTCTTGTATACATGTTTCCTTGCCATAAACAAAAAAAAAAACACGTAAATGGATTTCATCAGATGATTAAAGTAACATGAAAAGAAAATGCTGATAAACCATCCGTGTCAGCATAGCTCAGGCAGACATGGACCTTTCTGGCTATCACTGTCCCCTCAAAATGGAAGAATCCAGCCAATCATAGAATATTTTCTGCATTAGTCTTGCACTGTCTCACACAAGCTTTATATACAGAAGTCCAATAACTGCATGATTTTCCCATTATCTTGGAAACCAATAAGCAAAATTGGTTATGCTAAGTCCAGAATTTTTCTGACTCCAATAACAAGAAGTTGGTCCCTTGTTGTCAATGCAAACATGATGCTACATAACTTTCATTTTCCTAAAATTGAGGTTCTCTCCTTGAACCTCAGTTCCCATGGATCAATATGTTGTAATAGTTTGTTTCTTCCTTTATAACATTGGTTTTGTACATTATTTATGTTTATTTTATTACTGGGTTCATCCTATATATTTTATTCAATAAAATACTTAATGAGTATGAAATTCTTTCTATTGCAGGATTCTATATAGGCATTTTGAATTTTAGAATCCATAATTGAATATTTGATGAACATGCCTACATTCATCATTGTGGCCTGGAGATAAATTGCACATTTTGAATCCATTCATTTTTTTTGTGGATTGTCCATTTCTTCAACTTGATTACATAGAGACTGCAATGTCAATTTAATTAAATATTCAATTTTAAAATAAATTGTTGAATTTTCCTGATAGACTTTATTATTCATTTGAACTCATTGGCATCCAATGAATTTTCAAAATTTGCAGTGTTTAAAATATTAAAATGATAACACACATTTATTATGCATCACACATTACCCTATCAGAACCACAGGAGGATACCACTGTCCAACACATCAATAATTCGCTAGGAAATTGTATGAGCATTTCAAATTATATCTACACACACTGCAAATAAATCAGATCAATTTCAGTTGAAAAATTCTTTCATAATGCGTTTTTCATTTTTTTTCCTTGTACTTCCTACCCGATGTTTTTAGCTTGGAAAGTTTTCCCCAGTTATCTCAGAGACAGCAAAATAAACATAAACTCTGTTACCAAATGCCAAAAATTTTTTGAAACAAATGTCATTTAAAAATTATTCTTCTTCATCTTAATTTCAGTGAATTCTATTTTCATACCATGAAGTGTGCTCCAATCATCAAAATTTTACTACACCAGAATATTGCTTGCTGCTTTATTGACCTTGAAATTATTTAGTTCAATATTTTCTTTCATTTATGTTATTTCTGCCATTCTCAGATTGAGATTTTGATTGATAGTTAGGAACTGAATCTAGCCCATACTTATCTTTGCTTCCCCATTCAAACTGAGTAATTGGATTTTAAACAACAGAGCTGAAGTCGGCCAAGGAAAATGTACATATTTATGTGACTCATAGTGACAGACCATCTAGGATAACCTTGAGGTATGACTTCTTTCTTTTTGTTCCTTACTTTCTGACTTCTTCCTTTCTTGTTTTTACCTTCCAGACTTCCTACTGTGCTTTCTTAACACTCACTTTGTATATGTTTTTATGTAAATAGTAACTATCTTTTCTTTTTTTGTTGCAGTAATATTTAACTGTAAATGAACATATATTGTTTCTCTCATCCACTCTCCGAATTTTGAATCATTCTTATATTTACCCAGTGGTGTGCAACCTAATGGAGAGTGGTGTCAGGATACCTTCTGTGACAAAATTAGTCTCGTTACCTGAGGAAATGAATGAATGAGTCCCTTTTGGCGTAAGGCCAAAGCCTGAGATGAAAGTAAGTTTTATGGAGTTGAAAGTGTGTCATATCCTCTGTCTCTCAGGCTGGCTATGCTAATCTCAGGAGTAATGTTCTTGTGATGTCACAGACTGGTCATCCAGAGCCTAGTCAGAAAGCAATGAACTATTCTTTTTTGCAATGAGCAGTGCCAAATGCAGAGATAAATGGACAATGGATGTCTCAGAGCAGAGTTACCTAGTTACTGCGACTATTTACAATCTTGTGATCCGTGGCTTAAAACATTTAATGGTCTCAAAATACACGGGGAAGAAACTACAAGGAGAAATTTTAGGAGACGCAAGTCCCAAGAAGAACAAAAATCATCTGATTGAATACAGACAGGAGGCAAACTCAAAACTCTCAATAAGGAGAGGAATCTACCTACAAGGGTCTATTCCATATGCTAATGCATCTAGAATTCTGTAGAAAGTAGGCTCAGGCCTTGAAGACCCCCACAGCTTAAAATCAGAGAGAAGGAGAAGGGGAGGGAGAACTGACATGACTCCACATGGGTAGAGGAAAGAACAAACATGATCAGAGGGTATTGGGAGAGAGGATGGGTGGAGCTGCAAGCTTTCAGAATGTTGGCCATTTCCAAGGAGTGGCCAAGGAGTTACTAGGGAGTGAAGCAGTGAGTACTAGAGGGATGGTGTGTGTGATTTCAGTCTTCTGACTATGATACACAGGAACTCTCCAAAGAAACCTGGTTTCAAAACTATCACTTTGTGAAGCTGTAACATTGCAGAAGAGGAGGCAGAAATAATGTAAGAGCCCAGAGATAGAAGTGTATCAAGGTGTTGTCTTTTGGGTACCACACAGACACCACAATGTTGATCCCACATCAGCTAAGGCTATCTATATAAGACTGTGTTTACTGAAAATTAATCATGTACCAGAGAGAGACTCTTCTTCCCTGAGAAATGACTGGTGACTAATGTTTTCTTCTCTTGTGTATTTTCTGAGTGTCCCTCTCAGGTTCCAAGTCGACAGCTGGCAACTCAAAGTTAAACTCAGCCAGTCTCAAAACAAAACAAAAGTGGAAGAACATGGGAAACAGACTTGTACAGGAGAGGAGGGTGTTTTAATAAGGCATAGATAGAGATTAGAGGCGGGATAGTAATAATCAAAATGTACTATAGGACCTATGAGATAACTAAGTGGGTAAGGTGTAGTTATGAGGTCTGGTAGTCCATCCAATAAGGCACAGTGAGCTTGAATAAGGAGTTGCTTTTTAAAAGTAGGTCTAATAGACTGAAGCTTCAGGACTCCATCCAAGTTCAGGACCTCAAAATGGAGCCCTGAGTATGGTCAGGGTACAGTTTTTATAGTAGATTCTAAGTTGGTTCATGCTGTCCAGCTAGTGACTCAAGCTGGCGGTTTCAGATAGGAAAGTGGGTGGGCCACTTTTAGGTTGTTTTGACATGTAGAAGCCACAGTTTCATGAATTCTGAACACAAAGTAATGCTCCACTAGCCACTTTCCTTTCCTTTCTTCTTTGAAGCAAAAGGGGATTTTTTTTTTCAGACTTATGGCTCATTTGGCAACTTTTAAGAAATCTTGCAGCCTGTATGCTGGTACAGTTTAAGAGATTTTCTATATATAAGAATATCCATACAAGTTCTTTGAGAATTTTATGTATAACATATATTTATGTATAACTTTTTGAATATTGAATTAATATTACACTTTTCCATTGTCCTTTATACTGCTCTTTTAATTTTTTAACATTTTTATTATTATTTCTGCTCATACAAACTTAATAAGTAGACCAGTTCCCTCCCCCCTCCTCCTCCCCCCGAACCCCCTGCTCTCCCTCCCTCCCTCCCCATCTCCCAGTGCCTCCCCCCCAATTCCCAGAGAGTCCTTTATTGTGTATGCCTAACTCTCCTCTGGGTCCTCCTCTCCGATGATGTACAAGGACCCAGTGGCATTTCCCTGAACCCTTTCTCGTGTCCCCCTTAAGCATAGGAACACTACTGTGGCTGCCAATCCCTTGCCTCCAAAGATCTTGGTGCCTTTAGCCGATGTTAGACTTTGTGAGGTCAATAGTGTGTTGGACATTGCACAGGGCATGCAAAGTCCTGTTATGATTGCTTCAGCCCTAACTAGTGTGGAGAATCTTCAAATCATTGCTCCTCCCATCTTTTTGCTCTTACAATCTTACCACCCCCTCTTCTGCAAATGTCCCTGAGCTTCAGGATGGGGGGAGATTAGGCTGGCTTAGTTCTATGTGGTTGATATAGAGTCTCTGAAGTTCTGGATTGTGGTTTGTTGATTGTCTTTTGCAGTTTTGCTGCTCCTGCAATGCCCTTCACTCCATCGTGATGGGCACTGTATGTCACCCCCTGGTTAGAGACAAAAAACTGTTAAACTGGAGTCTTGTTATAATAGCACATTCAAGGGTAGATGTAATAAAAGCAGGAAACCTCGGTGAGGGAGGGGTCAGTCACCCATTTGCAAAATGATCACCTTTCATCTGCCAGACTATATGCCCTCCCCTTCTGGTGAGATCATACCCCCTCAGTTGTACATGATCAGGAACGAACGTCTGTGAACTTAACCAGGTGTCACATTACTTATTTGCATTCCTTGGAGGCCGATTGTGTATGTGTGTTCATATGTAAAGGACACTTTAAGCATATGTTCCTGTGGAAATCAATGGGCGATATTTGGAATCATCTTGCTTTGCTCTAACTATTTATTGTTTTGTTCTGGGTCTTCCCAGGCTCTGACTTCCAAGGATAGAATTGCAGGTTGCTGCCATATATGCATGATATTGTAATGTGGAATATGGGATCTGAATTCAGATACTTTTGTTTGTGAGGCAAAAGCTTTCCCTCTGAGCCATCTCTTAGCCAAATTTTTTATAATTTTTTAACGACTGGGTTTCCTGTTGCTAAGGCCCTTCAAGGGTTTTAGAAGTTAAGTAATTGGCAAATAAGAAAAGTATATAATCATAGTGGAGTCAATGGTCATTGTCATAGTTAGGCACAGGTGTCAACTTGACTGTTGATGGTTTGAGCTCTGGGCACATTTGTGGGGAATTACTGGTTGTGTTAAGCCCTGAGCAAACCTGCAGGAGATTGTTCGCTGTTCATTGCTGACATCGAAGCCCATCTGTTCTTCACTGACATTGGAACCCAGTGTGTTCGACCCTCCAGAGGATCAAAGGCTTGATATCTTCTCGGGATCTTTTGGCTTTGTGGAACATTCCAGCCAGGAAAGAGGCTGCTGCAGGCGGCTACCTTGAAGAACACTATTTTTATTTTGAGTTTTTTTTAAATAAACTTGTTTATATATACTACATTCTATAGATTGTTTCTTCAGAGAACCCTGACTAATACATTTACCCAGGCATCATAGAGGAAAAGGAGATTTTGTTCATGCTCCTTATCCAGGTGACAGAGAATTCTGGCATGAGAGTTACACCAACATCAGGACCAAAGAGTCCTTGGCCACACCATATCCACATCAAGAGCAGAGGGCAAGGGACAATGCTACTTTATAGCTTTGCATATCTCAGCTGGCTCTCTCCATCTTACCCATTTGTTCAGACAATGGTTCCATCCAACCCTGGGCTGGATATTTGCAGGTGATCTTTCTACTAAGACAATCTCTCCTACATCCTTGTTAAGAGCATGCCCTAAATATTCTTCAAAGATATACTGATATGACTTAAGAAATATGGATTCCATTTTCTCAATGAAATGAAGAAATATGAAGCAGAAAAGCAATTGAAAATACATACATTTATTTTAAAACAGAGAGCAATAGGACTGGAGGTTGTACTCCAAGAGGCTGGGAATCTGGTGAAAAAGCAACAATATGGCAAGATACAAAGTTAGAGTGCTTAGGTCAACAGTAGAAAGTTTTGAATATTATGAAGAATATGTTTTAGTTTTAGAAGTTTAGACAAAGTTTCAGAAGAAAGAGCAAGAGGCATAGAGAGAGTTGTGTTTTTGAGATCTCAAAGAGCATATTGCTTACAAAATTACATCTTGTAAGTTTCCCCCTGATTCTTCTGCTCCTGTTTTGCTGAGAGGAAGAAGAGAGATTAGGATATAACTTCTGTCGGTAGAGAGGACAGGCCACTTCCAACTCTTTGGCATGCCTCCAGGTGGATCAAAATTCCTTGGAGGTAGGAATCCTGCCCAGGTCACTGACCCGAGTGATTTAACTTAAGGGTAGAGACTGAAATTTCACCTTTACCCAGGAAACAGAAGGTAACATCTAGGTGAATTTCCAACATGCACAGAGACTTAAGTGACAAGTCAATAATGGAAACTCCCACATTATCAAGGAATGCCTATCAAAAAACTTATTAAATGGAAATGTTGTAGATCATGCACAATTAGAAAAGAGACATTTTATTAGAGAGATAAATAGATGATTATATATATTCTAAGTTCAGAAATTAGAAAATTAAACACATGAGGGAAATGATCCAGGATAATGGAGTTCAAAACAATCTCCTTAGGCAAACACAGTCTACTAACTACATTCAGAGGATAAGATTTATCAGGGGAATATCCACTCATTTGAGGAGTCTTTGTAGTGCCCCATTCACATCTTTGTTCCTCAGGCTGTAGATGAAGGAGTTCAGACTAGGGTGACCACTATGTACATCACCAAGGCCATTGTGTTTTCCAAAGAGTAATAGGTCAAAGAAGAACTCAAGTAAATCCAGAAACTTGTTCCATAGAATAAACAGACAACACAAAGGTGGGAACCACAGGTGGAAAATGTGTTATACTTGCCCAACATGGATTAAATCCTCATTAATACAGAGACAATCTGACAGTAAGTAAAGACAATCCCACTGATAGGAAAAGCAACCACCCAGAGCAGCCAATCTGTATGTAAATATGTCATTGACATGAGCATCAGAGCTGGCTACCTTGAGAATCTGGGCAAACTCACAGAGGAAATGAGGGATTTCAATGACTGGCATAATTCAATTGCTCCATCAACCAAATATGAACCAGGGAGATCCACAACATAACAGTCCAAGAAATAATAAAAAAATAGGAAGAAAGTGGAGGGATCGTGGTCACCATGTAGTTGAGCATGCGACAGATGGACACAAAGCCATTATGCTCAGGATAAAATTACCCAACCCAGAAAAAGTGTTTAAAAAATAAACCAATGTAGGTAGGAGATATATTTCTTCTGTGTCTGGATGTCCAACAGTACTTTTGGGATAGTGGTTGAGCTGAAGCAGACGTTGACAAAAGACAGGTAGGAGAGGAACAAGTACATGAGGGTGTGGAGGTGGTTGCCAGAGATGATGGCCAGGATGATGAGCAGGTTCCCAAGCAGAGTGGCCAGGTACAGGGACAGGGACATTCCAAAGACTAACAGGTGCAGTGTTGGGTTATCTGTGAGGCCCAGGAAGAGAAAGTATAATGTATCTGTGTTGTTAGTGGTTTTCCTATCACTGCTTGTGTACATCCTGAGGAAAGAGGAAAAGACAGAACTACATGAAAATCCAAGTGGAACCTTAACTAATATCATATTATGTAATTATTGGATGGGAGTCCACTAACAAGACTGATCCACACCAGAGAGCATGATTTATTTAGGGAAGTGCAAACTTCATCTTTTTAAGTTTACAGCCAGAATTTTAGTTCTCAAAAATCATTCTCTTTAATTTGGTACTTACTTGTTAAAATTCTCAGTTTAAAGCCTATTGTCCCCCAGGCCAGTTGGGGCATCCTTTTGACTTTAGCCCAGGGTCTAAGCAGGATGCTTCTGTGTAAGGTCCACTCTGGACCAAATTTTTGGGTGATTGAGATTTCCTGTGGATGAGCCCAAAATGGTCTACACACTTCCTATGCTGAACAGAGACCTGTGGGCACTGCTTGTAGATGTGCCACTTCCTGGACTTTCTGCTGTGACTGCTTTGAGTCCATCCTGGAAAGTGTCCACCTTGTGACTCAGTCACAGAGCTGGGCACTTTTCCCCTCACCAGATAAACACACATGTAAGGCACTTTTCCCCTCACCAGAAAAATACACATGTAAGGAACTTTCAGTAAGTTTGAAATATACATGACTTGTTCTTGACTGCCAGGTCTCAGCACTCAATTTCCTCCCTCATTCCTCCCATTGACACCATTATTTCCCTTTGTCATCCCCTCTTACTCTCTCCCCGACCTCTGGTTCTCATCCTCAGCTTCCTCATAAGGGGGTGATGTGGGACTGATTCTTTTGAGGGACAGATGTGGGGGTCATGGTAGCACCTCACTGCAAGGGTTTGATGGTCAGAGGTGTCCCATTGGAGTGAGTGTTGATGTCTGTCTCTATGACTTTGTTGAATTTTTTTCCTCATAAAGGCTCCTTAGTACCATGAGGATTATACTATACCTATGATGAGCTTGTTCGTGCATCATGACACATTAAGTCACTGACTCCTATGCATAAATAGGTCCAATTATTTTTGTTTGTCACAAAGAACATTAAAGAAAACATAGTTAAAATGCAGTTGTGCATCTTGTGAAACCTACCTACTTGATGTCCTGTGCGACAATACTCTTCTCACCTTTCATTAGATTCACTGTCTTGTAAACATGATTTCTTTTTTCATCTGGCAAGGTGTAGGCTGTGGTCACATACTGGGACTGATCACTGTTGAAATTTTATTCTGGTGATATGTCATGAGTGGGACACAAGCTCCTGTCTTTGTTATGTGTATCTGTCGTGGCCATACCTGGGGCTACCTCCCTGGAGAAATTCTTTTCTGTTGGCATACTGTGGGAAGACAAATTATTTTTTTGGTTGGCTACACTCTGGGGGTACCTCCTTGGGGAAATACTTCTCAAATAGTCTATCCCATGAAGATGTGCTTCTTTCTGTGTGGTGGATGCCACCTGTGGTATTGAGATGACATTTTGTGAGGATGTGTTGCTCAGTCTCCCCAAAACTTCTATGTATGAATGAGAAGTCACAGGATCACACTGGGCAAGATGCGGTACAAGGGTGGGTCCTATTTTTTCTGGTGGGAGCCATGCTGCAACTTCTGCCATCATTCTTCTTTGAATGTCTGTCATTCTTAGGCAGCAGTATGTAGGAGACAAGGGGAAGGTGGGGAGAGCAGGCTTTTACTCCTTAGAAATGAGGGAAGGTGGGGGTTTTAGATGTAGGGGTCATGGAAGCACCTCACTGTGTGGGTTTGGTATGAGTGTCAGAGCTGTCCCCTAGGAGTGAGTGATGCTTGAACATGAAGTTTGTCTCTATGACTTTGTTAAATTAGTTTGCCTTTGCTCCTTAATATCATGAGGGGTATATCACACCTATGAGGACTTAGGTTGCTGGCGAGTGTCTACACAGAAGGAACTATTGAATGTTCCACACTGTAGTTGAACGATGGACGGAACAAAATGTACCCATTATAATCATCTCACGGAAATCATGATAAGCAAAGGACTATTGCTTGGAATACGAGGTATCTAGTCACCATGACATGTAGAAATACCACCAGGCTAGAACTAGTTGCCCATGCCTCCAATCAGTAAGGAAGGTACCATGGATCTTTCAGATTCGGTTTAGTTCCAACTTTCCTAACAAGGCTGAAGTAAATGAGTTTGACATTTCTTTTGACATCCACCAGGGTGTTGTCTGCTTTGATGTCCCTATGTGTAGAGCCTTCCTTTTGCATGGAGTAGTTCTTTGCACACATGTTTATCAGAAGTTTCTTTTGGCATCCTGCTCCTGCAGGTAGCCCAACTCCATTACACACTGATCAGTTTTTCCCCCAGTGATATGTTCTATTGCCAGATGTGTGCATTCTATAGTTTCAATGGCATGAAACAATCTTGTTATATTAGGGTGATCTAATACTTTCATAGTCTGTACTTAGATCATGAGACATATGTAGCCAGTCATGCCTGACCCAACCCAAAATGTTTTTCTCACTTTTGGTTTCCATAGACCGTCATTTGTTGTGACCAAATACCTGAAGAGAAGCAACTTAAATGAGGAAAGGTTCTCTTTGGCTCACACTTTGAGGTACAGGGGAGATATGTAGGAACAACTGGTGGTTAAGGCAATTGTAGTGTGAGGTGACTGATAACACCAGGTTGGTAGTCCCCTGTGCCTCCACTGACCCATTTCTTCCATCTGAAAAACACATTTCATGGGTTCCAAAATTTCCTAAAAAAGCATATGAAAATGTTTCTTACCAACTATAACCACGACAAAAGCAGTAATAACAAAGGAATGGTAACAATGATAACAATAAACTTAATAAGTTTTATGCTTCACCTGGCTTATATATACTGGTATTTACTAGAAAGTAAATGTATATAATGGTACCTTGAAAGCTCCTTTGCTTGGACCCTAAAATTACATAATAAGTTTTGGTCCTTGTGGATCTCATTGTATCTACACCCAGGGTATTCAATCCCTTTTTCTTTTGCTTCTGATATCTTGGTGTCAACCTCTTTGTTGATGCTGTTATGCTTTAACAAAATGCTCTGTTGTTTAAGGCTCCCCAGACCATGTGATCATGGGTGGAGAGGAAGAGAATTTCCCCACAACTTCCCCACAAGACTTTTATCAGATTTCTCATTAGAAATATGGGATTCCCAAAAGATAATATGTTGATATAGTCAAATGAGCAGGAAAAAAATGTCAGCCCAAAATTCTTTTTAAACTTTTTTTAAAAATTAATTTTGTTTTTATTTGAACTCTTTTACAATTTTACACATTTTGATCACAGCTGTTCCTTTCTCCCTCCTGCTCCTTCTTGGATATTTCCCATGCATGGCCACCTCCTGCCTTTATGTCCTAAATTTTTAAATTGGACAACATAAAATAATATGTAAGCAATAAAAGAAAATACATAAAGGTATAGGTAGTTATGATTGAGCTCCTACTTCCACATGGTTAAGAACTTATGATAAAAGCTGAAGAACAGCAGTTTTGTCCATCTCCTTTGAGACTCAGTTTATGGAATGAGCACAAAGAGCCCCAGCCTGTGGGAGGCCATTTGTGTTTAGAAGCCCACAATCCTACACAGCAAAAACATTCTTCCTAGAGTCATGGGAGATACATCCATATCCAGACATCTTTGACGGATCTCCAACAAAGTGCTTTTCTTTGAGTAATTTATAAACAAAAGAAAATGATTTCTTGTTTTTCTGGAGGTTGGCAAGCTTAAGGTGGAGTTTATCTGGAGATTCAGTGCTGCACTGTAACATTACTGAACATCCCCACATGGTATGGTCTGGTCAAGGGAAGGCTTGAACTCTGTCCTTCACATGAGTTTCTGAAGGTAATAAGTTCTGTCATGGTGTGACCTTCAGCTTCAGCAGGTCTTGGAGGGACATTCACAACCCACAGTGCACAAACCGGAGCTAATCGGCTCATGGCCTGAGAGGAGTGCAGTAGCTCAAAGCCAAAGGCTGAATGGTATCCACAAAGGCGAGAACATAGCATTTATAAAATGAACTCTTTGCAGAGGTAGAGGCGGAAGGATCAGGAACTTAGGTTCATCGTCAGCTGCATAGGGAATTAGAGGGGAGCCAGTGCTCTGTGAGACCTGTCCCAACAAATTAAATGGAAATGAGCACTGTTTTAGTGTTTCTTCTAAAAAATTTATGTCACTAATGTGTCAGAAATTGTTAGTCATTGGGCCAGTGACATAGCCCAGAGAATAAAGGTATTATCATTTTTTTGTGATTTAGAATATCATCTGGGGCTAGAGAGATGGCTCAAGGGTTAAGACTTTGCCTGGTAAGGAGAAGACCTTGAGTCTGGATCTCAGGTTTCATGTAAAAAATTGCCAGGCAGAAATGGCGGTGGCTTGCACTGCTGACCCTGGTGAACAGAACATGGGAAATCCTAGAGCCAAGCATAAGAAAGAGGTAGAAGCAATCTAGGATGATTCCCAAATCACCCTTAGTCATCCACAGGGATACGTAGTGCCCTCTGACACACACACAACAAATAAACAAATAAATAAAATAAAAATTGTAAATAAATAAATAAGTAAATAAATAAAGTGTCACCTGAAGGGATGTCTATAAATCACAGAAGGGAGGAGGCTGGAAGAAGCAGGCTCATTGATGCTGGTCAGAATAAGGTTATTTCCTTCTAGTCCATATGGCTATTAGTGCACTATCATGATTTTTCTCCCTTAAGTTCTCTTGAATGAAAACATGTATTACATGTTTTTTGCTGAAAAGAATGGGATCGGAGTTGTTTAGTGATTTCTTCAAAGTTGAAACATTCTCTCCTGGAGGGAGGAGAGAGGTTTATATCAGAAGCAGGGAAAAACTTGCAAGTCTTCGAAAATGGAGGCTTACAAGAGTCACAAGCCCCATTCCCAAGGTTATGCAGACAGTAACAATTGATGGTGAATAAAAACTTTACCAGATCAGCCAAGCTGTCTGCAGCTTTTGTGTGTGGTCATCATCCCATGTTGGAATGGACTTTTCGGTGGGCCTTCTGTGCTCCTGTAAGTAACCCTTCACCTATATTCCTGTAAGTAGCCCTCATAACCTCATCAGTTCACTAATCTGGGCTTGGGTGGAATTGTTTATTTGGTCTGTGTGGTAAACAGCTTGTTTTCAAATCTCTCCAGGAAAAGTCACGCCACACGATTGGTGTTTAAATAGGGAGTGACTGAATCAAAGATGAGTTGGGGAAGAGTGGTCTCAATGGATGCTGAGCCATACAACTGAGGATGATTCATGTGATGGAGGAGTATTTATAAGGTCAATCCTGATATGACTCTCTTCTCGAGGTTGGTATGGTATTGTGTTCTTTCTTGTTGTAATGAGTAATGCTGTATCCCTGTGATGAGTATAGGACATGCAACCAAGACCACATGTCTGAATGGAGCACCCTTTGCTATTTTTTGTGCGGGGGTGGGGGCATGAGGGAATCCCAAGGTGGCTAGCTTCCTCTACTTGTGCATGATCATCATACCATGTTGGAATGGACTTTTCAGTGGGCCTTCTGTGCTCCTGTAAGTAACCCTTCACCTATATTCCTGCAAGTCTTGAGTCTGGATCTTAACATACAACTGAAGCCATACTTTCTACCCAGTTCTTGCCAGTGTAGGGGGGAATTATAATGGGGGAGAGGACACATGGCTGCTACCTTCTGCTTTAGACTCTTATTTGACAGGGAAGTTGGAAAAAAGGAGGTGAAGATGGAAGTGTAGCCATGCTGTGTTTTAGACTGGGCTAGGTGTGAGGGAAAGAAATACTAAAGTGCCTCTCCTGGGATTCAAACAAGATTCAGGGAGAAGAAAAACAGCAAATCAGAAGTGACAGAAGATGCCCTGCAGGTCTGACCTTCAATGAAGAGGAAGGGAGAATCCATAATTCAGCATGCAGATAAGAGTTTTTATAACTCCCAGTACAAAAAGCAAAAACAAAACAAAACAAAAAAACAAAAACTGCAAGGGACTATTTCTCCTCTGACCTACGTAAATTGGGGATACTTTTGTACACAAAGCTTCTCACATCCTGGGTCAATGAGACTCAGGCGGGGCTAGTGTGATGGTCTATGAGATCAGTTTGAGGGCTGTGGAAGAGAGAAAAGTGAGTAACATATAGAGCCACCAATCCCTCTAGACAAAGGCTGCAACCTGAGGTAATTCCAGGCAATAAAGTTCCTGATGGGGCTGTAGGCATGCTTGACTGGTTATCACCAGGTAAGATCCCTGTGCCTGTTGGAACAGAAGACAGTAGAGGAATCAATGGAAAGCATTACCAAGGGACACTGGCATGAGAGATGTCATCAGTCCAGCAAGAACTGTTTGCAGGAAAGCTAAGAAAGGGGCTGATTGTTCAGTCCCCTTAGGACTGAAAGGGGTCTTTAGTGGCTGTACTGAGCTCTATGATGTGACATGTTTATGAGGTAGGAGAAGCTTTCAAGAGCTGAATGACTTTGCTATTATGCAAAGTTGGCATGAAAAAATGCATAAACAAGGGGATTGGAGAAGGGTAGAGAAGACAAAGTAGTCAGTCTGGGTTGTTTGAAGGCAAATGTGGCAAGATTTGGTTGCAGTGGAGTCTCTAGGAAAAATATTAGCAGAAGGTCAAATGCTGGGCTAGTGACCTTCAAGAAGGCTTTAAAGTCTGAATAACGGGTCATGGGAGAAATGTTTAAACTTACCTGGGAGTGAGCAGTTATTAACCCAGAGTATGTGGTGTGTTAATTTCTTGGAAAAAAAGTATACTAGGAGTGAAGATTGTACAACTTGAGACCATTTTCAGCACCCAAGTGTGGCTAATACAAAGAATAGGGGCCTGAGTGCTGATCTGGAGCCTGTCATAACTGTGGAACTGGTTCCAGAGGCAAGCACACCAGATTAGTGGTTGGTCCTTTTTCCCTTTGGGAAGCCAAGGGAACAGAGAAAAACCGGCTTCTCTGAGAATGTCTGCAGTGCAGAGATGCACAGTAGCCCAAAAGTGATGATGTGCTTCTTTAAAATAGGCTTTGTTCTAGGATGCCAACCTTTGAGTGTTTTGAAGATTTGTAAAGGCATCTGGAATAAGAATAAAGACACGTTAAGGAGTTCAAATGAACGCTCTGTGCATAAATGGGAAAGTCATAAAGATGATGAATTGAAAATTCCAGTTCCAGGGGTGGGATACCTCTCTGTGAGTTCAGTCTGGACCGCCTAGGGAGTTCTACAACCACAAAGGATGTTACCATATTGGTTGCATGCCAGAAGTAGATGGTAATAAGAAGTGTCTTTCCTGTTGGCCACCTTTCACAGTGCCAGGAAACACCACATAGTCTGCTGGGCGATAATTACCTGTTACCGATGGTTCTACTTGGCTCTGGACCATACATGCTATGCCATCCACATGCCAGGCAAGATGCTCTCAATAGTGTACTAGTGTTACACCTGTTTTGGGTGCAACCAACTGCTTTGCATCTAGATTTCACATCTTTTCCAGGGGAGGGAATTCACACTTAGTACCAAAAGCCCAGGCTAGTGAGGTCATAAGCTCCCACGAGGAGGCTGCTATGATTGTTTTATTAAATAAATGTAGTCTCTCTAGTGACCTTCTAAACATTTGTGTTTGTGTCCATAGATTCCCGGGAACAGTCAACTTCGGTTGGTCAGAGAAAATCTTTTTACAATGGTGGTGTAATGCTGAGACTCATAACCAATCAAGCTCTTGAGAATGAATGAAGAAAATAATCACATACCTGTATCACCCCCTGCAAGGCTCAGGGAACATTGCAGAAGAGTAGGCAGAGAGAATGTGAGAGTCAGAGGAGGGGTGGAGTGTTGTGATTTCCTTCTATTTGAAACATTTCTTCCTGGGGGAAGGAAGGAAGCACATAAAACCCAGTTACTAAATAAAACTGACAAGTTTAAGACAGTGGAAACTTACAAGAGTCTCCAGGCTCCTCATACCCAACTTTATGTGAACAGTAATAATTGCTCAGGAAAGGAGACTCCAACAGCCCAGCCATCTCCATAAGGTGTGTAGGGCTCTCCAGGGATGCAGCTGAAGTGGGCTTTTTGGTAATGCAGCTGTCTTTGAGTGATCTGTGCTCCTGTAAGTAATTCCTCACTCTTAATATCTGCAAACAATTTACATAAACTCACTAGTTTATTCAGCTAGACTTGACATAGGAAGGTTTTTTTTCCCTTTGTTCTGTCACAAGTGCCTTGTCTAGGGTGAATAGTTATCTTTCCATAGCTCCCTGGGAAAAGTCATATGACAATTGCATCTATGGGGCTGCATGGAGCCACAGCTTTCTGATTGGCCAGGAAAACTGATTGCAAGATTATTGTCCAGAAGGAGATATTTTTGCAAAAGACAATGACAAGCCATTGTCCCTTTCTTAAGAGTTCTTTGAAGCAGGAGCTCACCAGAGAAGAAAGCTGTCTGCTTGGGAAATTCCAGAAAATACTGTGCAGCCTATCCCAGCATGCAAGTCAGCCCAGTGATGTCCCTGGCTACTGTCCACGTTTTCCCCTTGAAAGTGTTGACCCTCACAATGCTTCCTGTGGTCACTTTCACCTCCTGAGAGTGTTTTCTTCCACTAAGGTACCACTGGTGTGGTAGTTAGCTACAGGAACCAATTTGACCATCTGGACACATTTGTTAGCAATTAATAGTTGACTTAAGTCCTGATCAGCCCAGCAGGTCACTGTCTAATTGACAAGGGAGGACACATCCCATGATAGGCGAGATGTTTTCCTGGGCAATGGATAAGGTAGAGGGAGCTGGTTTAGAGGGTTGGCATTCTTTGGCTGGTCAGCTTGTTTTGGGGATTCCTGGACTCTTCCTTCCAAGGCTAGAATTACAGGGAAGCAGAAACAGTTCCCAGCATTTTTACTGGAAATCTGAACTCAGCTCATTTTGCTCATGAGGCAAAGGCTGTAAGCCTCATTTCTCTGAAGTCAATGGTTTCACTTAAATCAATACCTCTTGTGCTGGAGAGATGACTCAGAAGTTGGGCCTTTGCCTTATAAGCAGAAGGAACTGAATTTGGGTCCTGGGTCCCATGTAAAAATCCTGAGTGGAAACAGCAGTGGTCTCTACTTCTGGCCCTGGATGGCACAGCTTGGAAAACCCCAGAGCAAAGTTATAAGGCAGTAGAGCAATCCAGGATGATCCCTGAAGTCACGGGTCCTTATCCAACTATCTTGGTGGACAAGGTCCCAGCATGGCAGAATACTGTTTCAAGGAAACATTTTCTGGAAAAAGGACATGGCATTACTTGAAATAGAAGAAATGAGGAAAATATGGAAATTGTCAGGCCTTGGTGTTTCTGCCCAGTTTGGGCCTAAAGCCTGCTTGCTGGGGAATGTCACAGTAATGCCCATGGGCAGGTGCTAAAGATTCTTCCCTATGTAATTTAAGTTTTGCCTCTGGCAGGAGAAATTCTTCTGGGAATTGGGTGTGCCTCCTACCTGTTCTTAGGTTTTTGGAGTCTAGCTTCCTGCTCCCTGATCTAGATTAAAAAGCCCATTTTTAACTTTAAGTCAAATTCTAATCACACACAGTAAGTAGACTTGTTAGCCAGAATGTATACACTGATTTTAAAGAAATTATAAAGCCACTTCAAGAGTCTTAAAACAGGTGGATAATATTCCCACCTATGAACTAATTCAGACATTCTATAAATATGAGGCTATGCCATCTGTTAACTAGAACCAGTACACAAATATAGAGCACATAAGTTAATAGAAAATAGTAATAAGATAAATCTTCATATAGTTTCTACCATAGTGACCTAATATGGGCCAGCTTATATAACAGCAGCCAGATACTGGTATCCTCCAAAAGGAAAAAAATTAATGTAAAGCATGTCCCCCCTCCAACAGATCCAGCTATACCATTTGCAAAACTGTATAATAGATATGGCACACATATAGTTAATTATAATGAAAAACATGTTTCTTATTGAAATCAAAAGGAGCTCAAGTCTCCTCTGTGTATTTTAACTAGTCTCAAATGCATTCTCTGTTAATACAATGACATCTATGTAGACTCAGACCCTATGGCTATTTATGAAGCATCATAGATTAGCATGATTTGGAAATACTAGGAGAATGGTTCTGTTAAGTGCCTTTACCCTCAAGCAATGTGTTAGGTTCTTGAAAAAATGTCTATTCTGAAGGTGATTTCTGCTGACTAGGAGAATACATGTCTGTTTGCAGGTGTATCATTCTTTGCTCCAAAATTTTCTAGTATAAAAGCTATCACAAAGTTTCAATAAAGTGGGTCAAGATTCACTCAGCCTAGAGATTTGTGTGTGTCTGTTCTCCATCGCCGACTCCTTGACTCAACCCAGTCTGGGGGAGCCCTGGTTTGGAGACACAGATCTCGCCTGCAGCACTTGGGCCTCCAAAAACCATCTTCTGCACATACACACACACACAAACACACACACACACACACACACACACACACACACACACACGGACCCACTGACACCTACACACATGTTAAGAAAGAAAGATAAGAGCCTTTTAAAAAAGGCAATAGAATAGTTCTTTTACTCTTTTAATACCTTGCTGTCACTTTCTATATGATTGACTGTGGCCCAACCCTAATTATAAACTCAAAATGTAACCAAATATAGGACTGGTATTAGAGTGACCTCTGACAGGAGAAGGCCAGACACCATCTACCCCCAACGAAGTCTCAGCTCTGAGCTCACTCTCTTCCCAAAAGAGATTTGCTGCTTGCTTAAAAAGAAAGTTTTGACCCTTTGCCCACTCTGGCACCCCTGGGATGCACACAGCCCAGCCAGGACTCATGGCGACCCAGGAAAGCTCAGCCCTGCCCACCCCAGGACCCCAGGCCAAATAATACAGTTCAGTGAAAAACGCACAGAAATTGAAAGAAGGTCTTAAGAGTTAAAACAACAATGCCCAAGTCAAAGTGCAAATCCATGAGAAACAACACCCAAGTAAACAAATCTCCCACTGAAGGAATTAATCCCATAATGATAGACTCCAACCAGAACAAACCCATGGAAAATGGCCAAGAAAGCCTGACCCAGGATAAGGACTTTCAAAACATGATCATTACCATGTTAAGTACTGTGAAAGAGGGAATCAGGGAGGAATTAAATAACCGCATCAATCACTTTGAAAAGGAAAACAACAGATACTTGGAGGAGTTGAGAAAAACAGTTCAAGAAACAAAAACAGGCATAGAACAGTTAAAACAGACACAAGCAGAGTTCAAAACTGAACTAAAAGACAAGTTATCTTTAACCCAGAACTCAACAGAGAGTCTTATCAGCAGAACTAACGAAGCAGAAAACAGAATTTCAGACCTTGAAGACAAAGTGGGAGTATTAACCAGCTCAATGGAAGAGGTTGTTAAAGCCAAAAAGATACACAAGAGAAACATTCAAGAGTTATGTGATACCCTGAAGAAGGCTAACATGCGTATTCATGGAATACCAGAGCAAGAATCTCAAAATACCACCCCTGAGGAAATTTTTCAAATGATCATCTAAGAAAACTTTTCTCATCTAAAAAAAGAGAGGCCCATCCATATACAAGAGGCATTCCGCACCCCAAACAGATATGACCAAAATAGAAACTCGCCATGGCAAATAATAGTTAAAACACTCCACATTCAAGATAAAGAAATGGTGCTGAGAACTTCAAGGGAAAAAAACAAGTCACTTTTAAAGGTAAACCTATTAAAATAACAAATGACTATTCAACGGAAACAGTAAAAGCAAGAAGAGCTTGGAGAGACATACTTCAAGTATTGAATGAGCAAAAATATTAACCCAGACTGATATACCCTGCAAAACTATCCATCATGAACGACAGAGAAAGAAAAATCTTCCAGCACAAAGACGACCTGAAGGGATACATGTCCAACAAACCAGACCTTCAAAAAATGCTAGAAATGATACTCAAGTGTGAAGAAAAAAACAGGCATATCCAGGAGAACAGAAGGAAAGTACAACACCATTAAGAGCGAAGCAATATCTTACAAAAACCAATAAACATACTAAATGTGTGGAATTAAAAATAGTTTGTCCATTATAACACTAAATGTTAATGGAATTAACAAGCCGATCAAGAGACACAGATTACAAACTTGGATTAAAAATCAAAATCCATCAATATGCTGCCTGCAAGAAACCCATCTCCCCACAAAACATAGACACATCCTAAAAATAAAAGGCTGATCAACAATTCTACAGGCTAATAGAAGCAGAAAGCAGGCAGGGGTAGCCATTATTCTATATGACAAAGTGGACATCAAACCAAAAAAAAATCATAAGAGACACAGATGGATACTACATTTTAGTCACAGGTACAATTCACCAAGAAGACTTAACAATACTGAACATATATGCACCCAAAACACCCCACACACACTCATTAAGCAAACCCTACAACATCTAAAGCAAGAAATCAACACCCAAACGATAATTCTTGGGGAGTTCAACACCGCCCTCTCAACATGGAATAGATCTACAGATCAAAAGCTTGACAGAGACACTTTGGAGCTTAATCAAACCCTTAAAGAAATGGACCTTACAGATCTCTATCGAACTTTTAATCCACGCACCAAAGAATACACATTTTTCTCAGCAGCACACAGAACTTTCTCCAAAATAGATCACATATTGGGCCACAAAATGAAGCTCCACATATACAGGAATGTTGAAATTCTAGCCTGCACATTATCAGACCACCACGGCCTAAAGCTTGACATCCACAACACAACAAGAAAATACACTAACTCCTGGACATAACACTATGATGCTGAATGAGAATTGGATTAAGGAAGAAATTACAAAGGAAATTCAAGATTTCTTGAAAGTGAATGATAATGAAAATACAACTTACCAAAATCTCTGGGACACAATGAAAGCTGTACTAAGAGTTAAGTTCATAGCTCTTAATGCCTACATCAAAAAAAACCCCTAACATCAGAAATAAATAACTTAACAATGCACCTAAAATATTTGGAGAAACTACAGCAATCTGATCCCAAAAGCAGTAGAAGGAAGGAGATTAGCAAAATAAAGGGAGAAAATCTGAAATTGAGATTAGGAAAACGATACAGAAAATCAACCAGTCAAAAAGCTGGCTTTTTGAAAAAAATCAATAAGATTGGTACACCTGTGATAGTTAAGCCTGGATGTCAACTTGACACACCCGGTATTAACTAAGCTGGGCTGAGACCACATCTGGAAAGGATCAACTGAGACTACTTGAAGGATACCCACCCTAGATCCTATCAGGACTTCCAAAGCTCTCAAAGGATCCTCCCAGTACTGCATCATATAAAAAGGAGCCACTAAGGAGAACACATGCCTTCTTGCAGCTGTGCTAGGAATCGTTCTTCCTTCCGGCCGTCCAGTTCCTTCGACCTTCCAAGACTCCAGGAGTTCTCCAGCCTTCAGACAGCACCTACTTGACTACCGAACTGAGCAACTAGCTGTTGGCAGCCATCGTTGGAACTACCTCGGCTACTGACAGCCTTCGCTGGACTACCTCGGCCATATCTGTAAGCCAACTCAATAAATTTCATATATATATATATATATATATATATATATATATATATATATATATATTCGTTCTGTGAATTTTGTGACTCTAGAGAACTCTAACTAATACAACATCCCTAGCTAAATTAACCAAAATCAAGAGAGAGAAAATACAACTTAACAAAATTAGAAATGAAAATAGAGTTATCACTACTGATACCCAAGAAATCCAGAGAATTATAATGTCATATTTCGAAAACATATACTTTGTGAAATTTGACAACACAAAAGATATGGATGAATTCCTAAGTAAACACAACTTACCTAAATGGAATCAGGAAGTTGTGAATTATTTAAATAGTCCTATAACATATGAGGAAATCAAGGAAGTAATCTCAAATTTTCCCACCAAAAAATGTGCTGTACCCGATGGATTCAGCACAGAGTTCTACCAGACATTTAAGGAGCTAATGACACCAATACTCCTTAAACTGTTCCATAAAATAGCAAAGGAAGGAACACTACCAAATTCCTTCTATGAAGCTAATGTCGTCTTAATCCCAAAACCTAATAAAGATACACTTAAAAAAGAAAACTATAGGCCGATCTCTCTAATGAACACAGATGCAAAGATTCTCAATAAAGTCTTAGCAAACCGGATTCAAAAACACATCAAAAAGACCATACATGGGGATCAAGTAGGCTTTATTCCAGACACACAAGATTGGTTCAACATATGCAAATCAATAAATGTAATTCACCATATAAACCAGTCCAAAGCTCAAGACCACATGATACTCTCGATAGATGCAGAATAAGCTTTTGACAAGATCTAACAGCTCTTTATGATCAAAATCCTAGAGAAGGTTGGAATGGAAGGAACTTTTATCAATATAATAAAAGCTGTATACAATAAGCCAACAGCAAGGATTATACTCAATGGGGAAAAACTTGAAGCATTCCCACTTCTATCAGAAACTAGACAAGGCTGTCCACTGTCACCAGTTCTTTTCAATATTGTACTTGAAGACTTAGTTGAAGCCATAAGACAAGAAAGGGACATAAAAGGGATTCAAATCAGCAAGGAAGAAGTCAAGTTATCTCTATTTGCAGATGACATGATTTTATAACTGAGTCAACCCAAAAATTCCACCAGGAAACTCCTAGAACTAATACAGAAATACAGCAATGTAGCAGGATACAAAATAAAAATACAAAAATCAGTGTCTTTCCTATATGCACAGAATGAAAGAAGTGAAAAAGCCCTGAGAGAAAAAATGCCATTTACTATAGCCCCTAAAAAAATGAAATACATTGGTATAAACCTAACCAAGAAAGTAAGTGACCTTTACAATGAAAACTTAAAAATCCTAAAGAAAGAAATTACAGAAGACCTCCCATGTTCCTG
This sequence comes from Typhlomys cinereus, assembly GCA_023101885.1. Taxonomy (NCBI): domain Eukaryota; kingdom Metazoa; phylum Chordata; class Mammalia; order Rodentia; family Platacanthomyidae; genus Typhlomys; species Typhlomys cinereus. The sequence continues at coordinate 64,528 of JALPQD010000358.1, read as the reverse complement.
GATTGGCAGAATCGATATCAAAAAAATGACCATCCTACCAAAGGCAATATACAGATTCAATGTTATACCAATTAAAATCCCAAAGCAATTCTTTAAAGAAGTTGACCAAACAATCTCAAAATTCATATGGAGGCACAAAAGACCCAGGATAGCAAAGACTATCCTGAGTAACAAAAACACTGCTGGAGGTATTACCATACCAAAACTTAGTCCATACTACAAATTCATAGTTATAAAAACAGCCTGGTACTGGCTCCAAAATACACACAGACCAATGGATAAGGGTTGAAGACCCAGATATAAGCCCACAAAATTACAGCCATTTGATCTTTGACAAAGGGGCCCAAAAAATCCAATGGAAAAAGAAGAGTATCTTCAACAAATGGTACTGGCGAAACTGGATCTCCACATGCAGAAGATTAAAACTGGACCTGCACTTGTCACCTGTACAAGACTTAATTCCAAATGGATCAAGGATCTTGATATAAGGCCAGAGACTACAAAAACCATATCTGAAAATGTAGGGAACTCCCTTGAGCTGATTGTGCTAGCCCAACAGTTCCTAAACAGACATCCAATAGCCCAGTCACTGCTACCAACTCTCAACAGTTCGATCTGGTGAAATTAAAGAGTTTCTGTTCAGATAAAGAGGTTGTAACGCAAGCTCAAAGGCAACCCACAGAATGGGAGAATATCTTCACTAACCACATATCTGACAGAGCTCTATTATCCAGAGTGCACAAAGAACTTAGAAAACTAAACACTAAGGAAACCAATGGCCCAATTAAAAAATGGGCCCTGGAACTTAAAAGAAACTTTACCAGGGATGAAATTAAAATATCTAACAAATATCTTAAAAAATGCTCCACTTCCTTAGCCATCAGGGAAATGCAAATCAAAACTTCCCTGAGATATCATCTCACCCTGGTCAGAATGGCAAAATTCCACAGTAGGTACAACGCCAAAAGCTGGAGAGGATGTGGAGAGAGGGGAACTCTCCTACATTGCTGCTTGGAATGCAGGCTCATACAGCCATTCTGGGGAGCTGCCTGGAGATTCTTAAAGAAATTAAAGATTGATATGCCATATGACACTGCGATTCCACTTTTGGGAATAACCCCCATACAGCAAAAATCCACCTCGATAGCACAAGCAGGACCATGTTCATAGCAGCACTGTTTACAATAGCAAAATCATGGAATCAATCCAAATGTCCAACAGTTGATGAGTGGATAAGCAACATGTGGTACATCTATACAATGGAATACTACTCAGCCATCAAAAATGATGAATTAATGGAATTTGCCTGGAAATGGATGCAATTAGAAACAAGTGAAGTATCACAGATACAGAAAATTAAGTGCCACATGTACTTCCTAATAGGTGGATTCTAGTACCAAACCCACTTAGAGACACTCAAAGATAAATCTCTGTAATAACTACAGTAATTGCTAAGATTATGAACAGGAGGGATGGGGAAAGAGGGACACACCAGTAACGAGAGAGGGGACCATGTTACAGCAGACAAAATAGGCCACCATCCAAGGACTACAAGTAAGTAATGAGACATCTGGTTACGTTCACAGACTTTCCTTCCTTATCATTTACAACTGATGGGGTATGATCTTACCAGAAGGGGAGGGTGTATAGTCTGGCAGATAGAAAGTAACCATTTAGCAGATGGGTAATTGACCCCTCCCTCACTGCAGTTTCCTACTTTTGTTACATTTACCTTTGAATATACTCTTATAACAAGACTCTAATTTAACAGGTCCTTATCTCTGGCCAGGGGTGACATCCAATACCCATCAGGGTGGAGCCAAGGGCATTGCAGGAGCAGCAAAACTGAAAAAAAAAATCAACAAACCATAATCCAGAACATCAGAGACTCTATATCAATCACCTGGAACTAGGCCAGCCTAATTTCTCCCCATCCTGAAGCTCAGGTAAATTTGCAGAAGAGGGGGCAGTAAGATTGTAAGGGCATAAGGATGGGAGGAGCAAAGATATGCAAGATACTCCACACAAGTTAAGGGCCAAAGCAATCATATTTGGACTTTACATGCCCTGCGCAATGTCCAACACACTATTGACCTCACAAAGTCTAGCATTTGCTAAAGGCATTAGGATCCTGGGAGGCAAGGGAGTGACAGCCACAGTAGTGTTCCTATGCTTAACGGGAACACAGGAAAGTGTTCAGGGAAATGCCACTGGGTCCTTGCACCTCATCGGAGAGGAGGACCCAGAGGAGAGTTTGGCATACACATTAAAAGATGCTCCGGGAATGGCAAGGGGAGGTACTGGGAGATGGGGAGGGGAGGGGGAAGGGAGGAGGCACAGGGGGATAGGGTGTTGGAGGGAGGGGGGGACCGGTGTACCTGTGAAGTTTGTATGAGTGGAAATAAAAAAAAAAGAAAGTTTTGAAACTCTTGCCTCCTTGTGCCTCAATTCTTATCTTTTCCCAGGGCAAGCCATCTTAGCCAACCTTAGGGGACAAACGTGGAGGTACGTATGTCACTGTTACACTCATGAGCATCTTCCACAGGCTTCTCCTCTCTCAGCAGTCACAAGCTGAAGAGGGAACTGAAAACTGTCAATGTAGTTTTTAAGTCCCAGCTAAGCTCACAGAGTTGGGTTGTCTTCTCTGCTTTTGTCTCAACTCCTAAGCATGTTTTTCTTGATACCGTCTTTTTTTTTTTTTTTTGGAGGTTCATATCTTTCTTTTTTTAATTATACTATATTTATTTTCCCCAGTCATACAAGCTTAATAGGTACCCCTTTTCCCTCCCTTCCTCCACCCCTCCCCAGTCCCCATTGCATCCCCCCCCCTGTTTTCTCTTCCTTTCACCCCCCCACCCTCCCATTTTCCCACGGTTTTCCCTTTAACCCCCTTCCTAAACAGTAACTTTCTCATCATGTGACCCTTCCTCAATCTCTATGCATGCTCTTCTCAGGTGGCTGATAGGATTCCCAGCTTGCATTCACAGTCTCTGGTCCTATATTTTTTTCTGCTTTAAAGTGAAACATTCTCAACTCTTTTCCCATTTAATAGTTGGAATAAATGGTTCCCCAAATCCCTGAGACCCAAATTGCTAACTAGAGGTTATCAGTGTTACTGTGACATAGTGAGGCACAGATGTCAACTTGGCAGTTGAGGGTTTGAGCTCTGGGCACATTTGTAAAGAATTAGTGGTTGAATTAAGCCCAGGGCAAACCTGCGGGAGGTTGTCTAGCTGATGGTGAAGGTCCAGCCCAGGGTGGATGGGACTGGGCCCTGGAATAAAATAAAGAGAACTGGTTGAAGAAGTTGACATACTTGTGTACACTTGGCCAGATGTGCTGGTCTGGCAATTAAGGATAGTCCCTCTCTTAGTCATTATGTAATGATAGTGTGGCCAGTTCCCTGGGCCCTGGTGTTGGTGGGAAGTGGTTCAGCAATGAATACAAAAAGCACAAAATCAACAACATGGCCACCTTTCAGTAATAACCACAGGGGCACATGTTATCTCCTCTCTGTCTTACTCTCTGCATTTCAAATAAAGAGATGCATGCATGGATTAATGAATGAATAAATAAATAAATATATAAATAAATACACAGATAAATAAATAAATAAATGATTTTACTGTCTATAAAACAATAAAGGTACCAGTAAGATAGCCCAGCAGGTGAAATGCCTACTCCCAAACTTGGCAACTTGAGATTGATCCCCAGGAGCCCATGTGGTGGAAGTAGAGAACTGACTTCTGAAAGTGACCCTCAAACACCCACATGTGCAACTTTCTCTCTCACTCACACACACACACTCTCTCTTTGTATCTCTTTGTACTATTTTTCTGTTCCTACCTCTCTCTCATATATAAATTTTTAAGTTTAAATGTAAAATTAGCCACTCTAACCTCCAAATATCTTTCAATATGTTATCCAACTTCTTCAAATTGCCTGTGAATACTCTGTTGTCTGGTGAGAAAAACTGATTTTACAAACATCCTTGCTTTCCATACATTGCTTAATAAGCTCATTGCCAGTAAATGGTTTTGATTTTTTCACCATTTAACCTTCCAGCACATAACTAAATTTTACCAGGAGAATCCAAGTTTCAATCTGTAAAAATAAAATAATTCTTGTTGAGAAAACAGATATTTTCTTAGATTCCTTATGTTGTTCTCAGGGGACAATCATTTTTAAACATAAGTTTATTTAATTTACATTTTATACACATGCTCCTGAACTTCCTCATACCCCCTTCCTTTCTTTCCCTTCTACTCTTATCTCATCCCACCCTTCCTACCATCCCTATGTGGGTCCTGTCTACTCCCTCCTATTTTCCTGTGAACAATCTTTTATACCCATTGAATATGGCATCATGCTGCCATTTCAAATTATAGTTTTTGAAATTTTTCCAATTCCCTTCTTTTAAGATGAGCAATTCAATATTTCCCTGAACATTCTTCTCATATTTCTTTTTTTTTTTTTTTTGCAGTTCATTTTCTTTGGGAAAGTGGTAAAAAAAAAACTTAGCTGGGATCTAAATAATAATACTACATAAGATGCTATAAATACTATTATTAGAAAAAGTAATTGACAGGAAAATAAAAATCAAGATGTGATTTATCCACATCATCGGTGCCAATGTAATTTAAAGCAGAGGATCAGTTTTAACACATGATCGGTGAGGGATGAATTAGGACTGAGGTATGGAATGCCTTTGATAGTAATATGCCTTTGATAAAATAATGCTTACCTGTCTTCTACACACCTTCAAATACTTATACTCTGAGGCAATAAGTTAAAACCTTATGGAGAATTCTTGCTTTTCACTTGCTCTGTCACCATGCCCACATGTTATGTGTGACAGTGCTAATTTAAATGTCAGCACACCCCTTCTTGCACCCCACCCCGCTCCGCAGGTCGGGACGCAAGCGCGCAGTCCAGCCGGGCCTAAACCCCGCGCCCTAGCTGACTCCAACAAGAACAAACCCACGGAAAAAGGCCAAGAAAGCCCCACCCAGGATAAAGACTTTCAAAATATGATCATTACCACGTTCAATACTATGAAAGAGGAAATCAGGGAGGAATTAAATAATCGAATCAATCACTTTGAGGAGGAACACAACAGACATCTGGAGGAGTTGAGAAAAACAGTGCAAGAAACAAAAAGTGGCATAGAGCAGTTAAAACAAACTCAAGCAGAGTTTAAAACTGAGCTAAAAGACAAGATATCTTCAACCCAGAACGCCACAGACAATCTTATCAACAGAACTAACGAAGCAGAAAACAGAATTTCAGACCTTGAAGATAAAGTGGGAGTACTAACCAGCTCAATGGAAGAGGTTGTTAAAGCCAAAAAGATACTTGAGAGAAATATCCAAGAGATATGGGACACCCTGAAGAAGCCTAACATGCGTATTCATGGAATACCAGAGCACAAATCTCAAAATACCACCCCTGAGGAAATTTTTCAAACAATCATCAAGGAAAACTTTCCTCATCTAAAAAAAGAGAGGCCCATCCATATACAAGAGGCATTCCACACCCCAAACAGATACGACCAAAATAGAATCACGCCGCAGCAAATAATAGTTAAAACACTCCACATTCAAGATAAAGAACCGGTGCTGAGAGCTTCAAGGGAAAAAAAACAAGTCACTTTTAAAGGTAAACCTACTAAAATAACAAATGACTTCTCAGTTGAAACAGTAAAAGCAAGAAGAGCGTGGAGAGACATACTTCAAGTATTGAATGAGCAAAAATGTCAACCCAGGCTGATTTACCCTGCAAAACTATCAGTCATGATCGAGGGAGAAAGAAAAACTTTCCAGCACAAAGACAACTTTAAGGGATACATGGCCACCAAACCAGGCCTTCAAAAAATGCTAGAAATGATACTCAAGCGTGAAGAAAAAAACAGGTATATCCAGGAGAACAGAAGGCAAGTATAACATCATTAAAAACAAAGCAATATACTTATAAAAGCTACTAAACATAATAAATGTCTGGAATTAACAATAGTTTCTCCATTATAACACTAAATGTTAATGGAATTAATTCACCGATCAAGAGACACAGATTACAAACATGGATTAAAACTCACAATCCATCAATCTGCTGCCTGCAGGAAACCCATCTCACCACAAAAGATAGGCACGCTCTAAAAATAAAAGGCTGGTCAACAATTCTACAAGCAAATGGAAGCAGAAAAGAGGCAGGGGTAGCCATTATGCTATCAGAAAAAGTGGATTTCAAACCAAAGAAAATTATAAGAGACACGGATGGATACTACATTTTAGTCACAGGTACAATTCACCAGGAAGACTTCACAATACTGAACATATATGCACCCAATACGGGCCCCTCCACATTCATTAAGAAAACCCTACAGCGTCTAAAGCAAGAAATCAACCCCCAAAAGATAATTCTTGGGGACTTCAACACCGCCCTCCCAAGATGGGATAGATCAACAGGTCAAAAGCTTAACAGAGACACTTTGGAACTTAATCAAACCCTTAAAGAAATGGACCTTACAGATCTCTGTCGAACTTTTCACCCACGCACCAAAGAATACACATTTTTCTCAGCAGCACACGGAACTTTCTCCAAAATAGATCACATATTGGGCCACAAAATGAATCTACACATATACAAGAAAGTTGAAATTCTAACCTGTGCCCTATCAGACCATCACGGCCTAAAGCTGGACATCCACAACACAACAAACAAGAGAAAATACACTAACTCCTGGAAACTTAACACTATGATGCTGAATGAGAACTGGATTCAGGAAGAAATTAAAAAGGAAATTCAAGATTTCCTGAAAGTGAATGATAACGAAAATACAACCTACCAAAATCTCTGGGACACAATGAAAGCTGTTCTAAGAGGTAAGTTCATAGATCTTAATGCCTACGTCAAAAAAATGGAAACATCAGAAATAAACAACTTAACAATGCAGCTTAAAGCTTTAGAGCAACTAGAGCAATCTGATCCCAAAAGTAGTAGAAGAGAGGAGATTAGCAAAATAAGGGGAGAAATATCTGAAATCGAGATTAAGAAAACGATAGAAAAAATCAACCAGTCAAAAAGCTGGTTCTTTCAAAAAATCAATAAGATTGATACACCCCTAGCTAAACTAACCAAAAGCAAGAGAGAGAAAACCCAAATTAACAAAATTAGAAATGAACATGGAGTTATCACTACTGATACCCAAGAAATCCAGAGAATTATAACATCATATTTCAAAAACTTATACTCTGTGAAGTTTGACAACACAAAAGAGATGGATGAATTTCTAAGTAAACACAACTTACCTAAATGGAATCAGGAAGTTGTGAATTATTTAAATAGTCCTATAACATATGAGGAAATCGAGGAAGTAATCTCAAATTTTCCCACCAAAAAATGTGCTGTACCCGATGGATTCAGCACAGAGTTCTACCAGACATTTAAGGAGTTAATAACACCAATACTCCTTAAACTGTTCCATCAAATAGCAAAGGAAGGAACACTACCAAATTCCTTCTATGAAGCTAATATCATTTTAATCCCAAAACCTAATAAAGATTCACTTAAAAAAGAAAACTATAGGCCGATCTCCCTGATGAACACAGACGCAAAGATTCTCAACAAAGTCTTAGCAAATCGGATTCAAAAACATATTAAAAAGATCATTCACGGGGACCAAGTAGGCTTCATCCCTGGCACACAAGGTTGGTTCAACATACGCAAATCAATAAATGTAATTCATCATGTAAACCAGTCCAAAGTCCAAGACCACATGATACTCTCGATAGATGCAGAAAAAGCTTTTGACAAGATCCAACAGCCTTTTATGATCAAAACGCTAGAGACAGTAGGAATGGAAGGAACCTTTATCAATATAATAAAAGCTATATACAACAATCCCACAGCAAGGATTATGCTCAATGGGGAACAATTGGAAGCATTCCCACTTCGATCAGGAACTAGACAAGGCTGTCCACTCTCACCACTTCTATTCAATATTGTACTTGAAGTCTTAGCTGAAGCCATAAGACAAGAAAGGGACATAAGAGGGATTCAAATCGGCAAGGAAGAAGTCAAGCTATCCCTATTTACAGATGACATGATCTTATACCTGAGTGATCCCAAAAACTCCACCAGGAAGCTCCTGGAACTAATTGAGAAGTTCAGCAGGGTACCAGGATACAAAATAAATGTGCAAAAATCAGAGGCCTTCCTATATGCCCAGAATAAAAGAAGTGAAAAAGCCTTGAGAGAAACAATACCATTTATTATAGCCCCTAAAAAAATGAAATACCTTGGTATAAACCTAACTAAGGAGGTAAAAGACCTTAACAATGAAAACTTTAAAACCCTAAAGAAAGAAATAGCAGAAGACACCAGAAGGTGGAAAGACCTCCCTTGTTCCTGGATTGGCAGAATCAACATCGTGAAAATGACCATCCTACCAAAGGCAATATACAGATTCAATGCTATACCAATCAAAATCCCAAAGCAATTCTTCAAAGAAGTTGACCAAACAATCTCAAAGTTCATATGGAGGCACAAAAGACCCGGGATAGCAAAAACAATCCTGAGTAACAAAAAAACAGCTGGAGGTATAACCATACCAAACCTAAGTCTATACTACAAATCCATAGTTGTAAAGACAGCCTGGTACTGGCTCCAAAATAGACACACAGATCAATGGATAAGGATTGAAGACCCAGATATAAGCCCACAAAGTTACAGCCATTTGGTCTTTGACAAAGGGGCCCAAGAATCCAATGGAAAAAGAACAGCATCTTCAACAAATGGTGCTGGCAAAACTGGATCTCCACATGCAGAAGATTAAAGCTGGACCCGTACTTGTCACCATGTACAAGACTTAATTCCAAATAGATCAAGGATCTTGATATCAGGCCAGAGACTATAAAAACCATAGTTGAAAGGATAGGGAACTCCCTCGAGCTGATTGGGCTAGGCCAACAGTTCCTAAACAGACATCCAATGGCACAGTCACTGCTACCAACTCTCAACAGTTGGGATCTTGTGAAATTAAAGAGCTTCTGTTCAGATAAAGAGATTGTAACGCGAGCTCAAAGGCAACCCACAGAATGGGAGAAAATCTTCACTAACCACACATCTGATAGAACTCTGCTGTCCAGAGTGCACAAAGAACTTAGAAAACTAAACACCAAGGAAACCAATGGCCCAATTAAAAAATGGGCCCTGGAACTTAAAAGAAACTTTACCAGGGATGAAATTAAAATGTCCAACAAATATCTTTAAAAATGCTCCACTTCCTTAGCCATCAGGGAAATGCAAATCAAAACTTCCCTGAGATATCATCTCACCCCGGTCAGGATGGCAAAAATCCACAATACAAACAACAAATGTTGGAGAGGATGTGGAGAGAGGGGAACTCTCCTACATTGCTGGTGGGAATGCAGGCTCATACAGCCACTCTGGCGAGCCGTCTGGAGATTCTTAAAGAAATTAAAGATTGATATGCCATATGACCCTGCTATCCCACTTTTGGGAATAACCCCCCATGCAGCAGAGGTTCGCCTCGATAGCACAAGCTCGACCATGTTCATAGCAGCACTGTTTACAATACCAAAGTCATGGAATCAACCCAAATGTCCAACAGTTGACGAGTGGATAGGGAAACTGTGGTACATCTATACAATGGAGTACTACTCAGCCATCAAAAAAGATGAATTACTGGATTTGCCGGGAAAGGGATGTCATTAGAAACAATTATATTAAGTGAAGTATCCCAGACCCAGAAAATTAAGCGCTGTATGTACTCCCTAACAGGTGGCTCCTAATACCAAACCCACCCAGTCCACCTAGAGACAGTAATTCCAAGGATTATGAACAGGAGGGATGGGGTAGGAGGGCCACACCAGAAACAAGGAGAGAAGGGACCATGTTACAGCAGGGAAAATAGGCCTCTACCAAGGACCCAAATAAGTAATGAGACATCTGATTAAGTTCACAGACTTTTGTACCTGATCATTTACTAGTGAGGGGATGTGATCTCACCAGAAGAGGAGGGCATATAGTCTGGCAGATAAAAAGTAACCATTTTGCAAATGGGTCATAGACCCCTCCCTTACTGTGGTTTCCCACTTTTATTACATCTACCTTTGAATGTGCTTTTATCACAAGACTCTAACAGCTTTTTGTCTCTGGCCAGGGGGTAACATACAATGCCCACCAGGATGGAGTGAAGGGCATTGCAGGAGCAGCAAAACTGCAAAAGAAAATCAACAAACCACAATCCAGAACTTCAGAGACTCTATATCAACCACGTAGAACTAGGCCAGCTTAGTCTCTCCCCATCTTGAAGCTCAGGGAAATTTGCGGAAGAGGGGGCGATAAGAGTGTGAGAGCAAAAGGATGGGAGGAGCAATGATATGTAAGATACTCTATACTAGTTAGGGCTGAAACAATCATAATTGGACTTTGCATGCCCTGCACATTGTCCAACACACTGTTGACCTCACAAAGTCTAGCATCTGCTAAAGGCACCAAGATCCTTGGAGGCAAAGGATTGGCAGCCACAGCAGTGTTCCTATACCTAAGGGGAACATGGGAAAGGGTTCAGGGAAAGGCCACTGGGTCCTTGTATGTCATCGGAGAGGAGGGCCCAGAGGAAAATCAGACATGCACAAGAAAGGACTCCCTGGGAATTGGGGTGGGAGGCACTGGGGGATGGGGAGGGAGAGGGGTGGGGAGGGGGAGCAAGGGGTACGGGGGGAGGAGGAGGGAGGGAGGGAACTGGTGTACCTAATAAGTTTGTATGAGCTGAAATTAAAAAAAAAAAAAAAAGGAATTCAGTCAGAACCTCTCACAGGAAGTGCATCTTTCGAGGCTTCCAGGAGTCTTACCTTCCAATAGAATATGACAGGCTAATGTTTTCAGCATTTGCATATAATGCCTAACAGTCATGTGGTATGGACATTTGTGGCCAAAGTGCTCAGTAATGGTTCTTAATGTGTGTATTCAATTTTTCTTTCCAAAGAGACCATAAATCGTTTCTTCATGCCAAGCATAAAAAATGAGTCAGCTCTGAGATCTACATCCTTCCTTGTTTTGCCTGTGATAACTGGAAGGGACAGAGTTGGCTATCGCATATTATCAATGACAAATCTGTCATGAAAATTCTAGAAAATAGATAAACAAAGCAGAATAACACAGAATCTGAGTGAACAAATTTATTCTAATGAAAACAAAGGATTCTGCTAAATGGGTGATTGTTTATATCCTTTTTCAGAGGCTCCAATAACAGGAGTTGCCTTTCACAGCCTTGCGTGCTTTTGAGACAGAGTAACAAGCATTGACATCACGCTCATACTTCTGCCTTATACCCCTAGACATTTGGTTACTGATCTTCTGATCCTAGTCTTCTGCTTACCTGGCTCTTCCTTCTCCCAATTCTATAATATGGATTTGTACAAGTTTATTATTGTTATTTTACTTATTTTTTCTTCATGTCTTTATAATGCATTTGCACATAGTTATCACTGTGTACAGGATTTCCCCAAAGCATAAAGCACATTTGATCACGGTTATCACTATGCACTTGTATTCCCCAATTCTGTAAAATGCATTTACATATTGTTATGGCTGTGTACACCATCTGATTCAGATGTTTGCTTCCAATTATCTATCACTAAAAAGTATCAGGACTGTAGGATTCTTGTCTTGAATTGGGAAGTTCAGCTAAGAATCCCTTGGTTACTTTAAGGAAATAATTATTAATGCCACTTGCCCAATTTGGGGCTAAAAACTCTGCAGGAAACAGCAACACTGATTAGGTCTACCATTGTATTCTTTCCAATGGGAAAGAGTTCTTTTTGTACCCAAAAGGAACAGATGCAAAATGATTGAGTATTCCATGTCCAGGCAAACCTATCCACTAGAAACCTCTAAAGAGGATGCTGTAGCATGTTCTACAACCAGAAGGAAAAATTTCTCTAGAACAAGGAAAATTCTTTTATCAGCAACATTGCAGGACTCACTGTTAGATATTTAGTGAAGTAATTATCATATTTAAACATATACCTCCGGGTCAAAAATGTGCTATTTATAACTATTTTATTCATTTCTCATTATATATACACCTAAAGGCCTGTTGACATCAAAAATTATCCAAAAAGTTTCTATCGAGACAAAATATTCCTGTTCATATAATATGCTTACATAAATTTGTATCATGAAAATTTGTATATTTTTCACTCAACCGTTTTGAGTGAGTTTTCTAAAATAGGATTACAGTTTTCCTATTGCAAAATTAAGAAGACAGTAATGTAAATTGCCTAGAAAACAGATTGGAGAGAGATTAATGTGCTTTGTCTGGTTCAATCAAATGTAGTCATACACAAAGAATACATGACAATAAGAGTAACATGTTTTTTATCTTACTGACATTGACAAATTCTATTTTTCTGATGATGAAAATTGATATATATTCATAGACTGAAATGTGATGTTTCCAAAGTGAATGAAATTCAGCATCCAAATAACTTTTGTTTTGAAAAAGAGACCATCTGTATTTGAAAAAGTATTGGGAGAATTTCATAAAACTCACTGGATGAGTCCTTAATATCAATTTCTTTAGAAATTCAGGAAAGTTTTACCTCAGTTAATTAAATATTTTCTGCTTGATTTGAATGATGCTGAGGTTTTATTATGGCTTTTGGTTAAAATATGCTCATTAGTGTCAAGATTGATCACTCTAATACACTGTAGCTTCAGTATATATTCTCGAATGACTTCCTGGTTGTTATCTTTTCTGTTTTTTCACATGCATTTTATTTTTAATTATTTCATGAGTTCAGAAAAAAATAATAACTTGGTTTCAAAGTTTTGTCAAATGAGAAGTTTTTATATGTTTTATATTTTTGTGTGTGTGATATTTTTAGGTAAAATATAATATGAATTTTTAGGAAAAGTAAAATATTTTTTATCTTATTGTTTCTAGCTTCAGGGATATAACAGAGTGCATGACTTTACAAACAGATTTGTTTTAATTATGTCCCTTTACATTTCTTTATAAGTTATTGGCAAGCCTCAAAATTCCTTTGGTGTCAAGCATAAGCTTAAGTGTGTATACTTAGGTTTATAATAACTAATCACTTTTTCACCACTAAGTGGGTACTCTCATTTCTGTACTGATTTTGAATATAAAATTGGAGAGATAAGCAAATAGAGACATAGATTGAGGGCAAAGATATATATATATATACATTTATTTATCAGGTACAATGCGATAATTACACTATAGTTAGTGGCACACAGTTTTGTTGCTACTTTTTTGTGTCTGAGGCAGATAAGCCAAGATCACAATTTTCTAAAGAATAGTATTCCAATTTAATGGAGGAGTCTCCTTATCCTGCACAATCCCACAGATGTCCCAACACCATCAGAAAAAGAGATATAGTAACTTTTGTTTTGTGTGTGTGTGTACATGTTTGTGAGTGTCTGTAGAAGAAGATGAGTGTGATTGTGGAGACTCAAGGGTGACATGGGGAATCATACAGGATTGTTCTATCTCCTTAATGCTCTGGGTTTTCCCAGTCTCTACCTTCCATTTCTGCCTGATGTTTTTAAGTGGATCTGGGTCCCAACTCAAGTCCTTTGCTTGCCTGACAAAGACTTTAATAACCTCAACTATCTCTCTAGATTCTCCACTGGAAATTTTGAGTAGTTTCCTACAAAACGTACTATGCACTGCTATGCACCAGATTTGAAGATAATAACTGAGGTATTTCCCTAATGTTCTCTATGTACTTTATGCAGGATCAATCCCCAAAACTATCAGTTTGCCATGGCATTGGTTTTGACATTGAGGAGATCAACAAGAATCTCCACCTTCTATCTAACATATCCCTGGGGTACAATTTCTACAACATCTGGGAAAGTAGTGAAGACACATTGCTGAATCCCCTCATCTGGCTCATAGGAAGGAGTAAGGTCATCCCTAATTTCACCTGCAAAAGAGAAAGCAAATCTATAGCAGTCATTACTGGAAGAACAGGAGATCTTTCAGCCAAAATTGGAACACTTCTTAATACTTACAACTATCCACAGGTAAGGTTCTTCTTGGGGACAGTTCTATTCCCCTAAAAACAGTAAATTATAATACAGTGCTATAAAATATGTTTCAACTTTGATATTTTTTCTCCCACATTTACTTTTTTCCTAATCATACAAGCTCAATAGGTAGCCCCATCTCCAGTCATCCCTCATTGCACTCTCCCCTCCGCACTTCCCCCTTCTTTCACTGCCTCCCACCCTCTCCCTCTCGTGATGCCACCCCCTTCCTTCCTCTAATCCCCTGGAGCATCCTTTTGTGTGAATCCCAAATTTCCCTCTGAGTCCTCCACTCTAGTTAGGGTTCAGGACACACTGGCATAGCCTGGGGGCCTCTTCTGGGCTTCCCATTAGTATGAGAACTCTACTGTGACTGTTAATCCCTTGCCTCTAAGGATCCTACTGCATGTGATCCATGCTAGACTTTGGAGGTCGTTGACATATCAGCCCTTGTACAGGTCAGGCAAAATCCAATTGTGGCTACTGCACCTTTAACTTGTGCATAATGTCTTGCACATCTATAGTCCTCCCCATCTTTAGGCTCTTACAATCTTGCCACACACTCTTCCCCAAGATACACTGAGCTTTAGGAAGGGGAGAGATTTTGCTGGTTTGGTTCCAGGTGATTAATGTAGGTTCTTTGGTGTTCTGAATTATGGGTTGTTGTATTATCAGTTTCACTTTTCCTGTACTGCCATTGGCTCAATCTTAAGTGGAATCAAAGGTTACCTCCTAACCAAAGATAAAAGACTGTTTAAATAAAGATCTCAGTGTAAGAGGAGACACAATGATAAATGGAAGAATAGGAGTAGGACATAGCAGTGAGAGTGGGGGTGTCCTATTTGCCAGAAGGAAAGATACTGTCTATCTGCCAGTCCCTATATCCTCCATGATCGACAAGATCAAACCTGTACAGTTGCAAGTGACTAGGAAGGCAAGTGAGAGTGAGCTGCACCATATGTCTCACTACTTACATGCAATACTTGACTGTGGCCTACTTTGTCCTTTTTTATTTGAGGTTCTCCTTCCCCTTCCCTCCTTTGTGATTACAGTGCAAATTACAGAGATTTATTTTTAACCGTGGAACTAGGATCCACTCATTAGGGAGTACATATGGTATCTAACTTTCTGTGTTTGGGATATTTCACTCAATATAATTTTTTCTAATTCCATTCATTTCCCTGCAAATCTCATCAATTCATCTTTTTTGATGGCTGGGTAGCATTGTATTGCATAAATGTACTATATTTTCATTACCCATTCATCAGCTCTTGGACAGTTGGGTTGATTCCATGACATTGCTGTTATAATATTGGTGCAATGAATATGGTTGTGGTCATGTCACTGCATTATGGGGGATTATTCTAAGAAATAGTATAGCAAGGTAATGTGGCATTTCAGTCTTTAAGTTCTTTAGAAATTGCAAAGGGGAAAAGGGGGGAGAGGATAAGAAGGTCCAGGGAGGGTGGAGGGAGGGAGGGAGGGGAATAGGGTACTTATCAACTTTGTATGAGTGGAAAAAAGAAATAAAAAAAATATGGAAAAAAAACAAGAAGAAAAGGTACCAAGGGCTACAGTCCTAAGTCAAAACAAACAAACAAACAAACAAACAAACAAACAAACAAACAAACAAACAAACAAAGGGCTGGAGAGGTGGCTCAGGGGTTAAGCCTCTGCCTTGCAGGCAGAAGGTCCTGAGTTCAGATCCTAGACCCCAGGTATAGATGCAGGGCAGAAGCAGGGCGGCCTGCATTTCTGGTCTTGATAGGGCGGAGCCTGTGAATCCCGAGGCAGAGTAAACAAGGAGGAGGTGGAGGCCGTTCATGGTGGTTCCTACACACAACACACACACACACACACACACACACACACACACACACACACACACACACAAACACACATGTATGATTGAATAAATAAAAAAAATAAAAAAACCCAAAAAACTGATCACCAGAGTGGTTGTAAAGCCTGCATTCCCACCAGCAAGGGATGAGAGTTCTGTTCTCTCTATATCCTCTCCAGCATTTGGTATTGTTTGTATTGTGGATTTTTGCCATCCTGACCAGGGTGAGATGATATTTCATGGAAGTTTTGATTTGCATTTCCCTGATGGCTAAATATGTGGAGCGTTTTTAAAGATAATTATTAGACATTTCAATTTCATCCCTGAGAAAGTATCTTTTGAGTTCGCAGACCCATTTTTTTAATTGGGCCATTTTTCTCCTTGGTGTTTAGTTTTTAAGTTCTTTGTGCACTCTGGATAATAGAGCTCTATTAGATATATAGTTAGTGAAGATTTTCTCTCATTCCGTTGACATCTGCGCATAACTATGACATGGAGTTCACCCCTGTGTATAACTATGGCATGGAGGGTGTAAGATGAATGCACAGGTGGCTGCACATGAGTGCACTTGAGAGTATGTGCCTGTGGGGGCACAAGGGCATAAGTGGAATCATCCTCCATTGCTCTAATGAAACCCACAACACACCATCAAGTCCTACTTGTCAACCTGCTGTGTGATTCCCAGGGTCCATTTTCCAGGGCTAGAATTAGAAGCTAGCACACCTGTCTATCATTTTTACATTGAATCTGGGGGTTCTGATGGGGATCTGAACTCTGGTCGTTTCCTTGTGAGAAAAGGGATTTAACCACTGAACCATCTGCCCCGACCAAAACTGATACTTTCAAAGGATATGAATTCTAAATCTTGCTGAGATATCTGTCTCCTGTTTCAAAAAGACATTACAAGAGACATTAGAGGAAGAGAAATGTGTATTTTGGAAATGTGAGAGTGATGGTTCATTTTCTCTATTGTCCTGTGAAGCTAGAGATTATTTTAAATGGATGAATAGAGACATGATACATCCTTCATTTGCTGCCCATGAGATCTGAGACTAAGATTTATAAAATCTTCTTCTTCACACCACTCTCTATTTTTTTTTGTTTTGTTTTGTTTTGTTTTGTTTAGCTAACCTTCGGGCCTTTTGAGCCTAGTCTCTGCGACCATGTGAAATTTCCTTCTGTCTATCAGATGGCTCCCAAAGTTACATCTCTGGCTCTTGCCATGGTCTCCTTGATTGTTCATTTCAGATGGAACTGGGTGAGAGTGATCATTTCAGATGATGAGAAGAGCATTTAGTTTGTCTCAGATTTGAGTCTAGAGATGAAAAGGAATGGAGTCTGCATGGCTTTCGAGGAAAAATTCCAGGCCGAGCAGATGTTCTACATATCAGAGTTTGACATTTATTACAGCCCAAATGTGACAAAATCAGTTATTGTCGTTTTTGGTGACACTGACTCTTCTCTCAGTGTGGTCTTTCGGAGGTGGAAGCATGTCATTCCATGGAGAGTCTGGCTCACAACTTCACAATGGGATCTCATGACCAGTATGAGACATTTTGTCCTTGACTCATTCCATGGGACTCTCATTTTACACCACACCATCGTGAAATTTCTGCTTTCCAGACTTTTATCCAGAATGCAAATCCTTCCAAATACCCTGAGGACATATTTCTTGCAAGAGTGTGGGAGTCATATTTTAAATGTCCAATCTCAAATGCCACTTGTAGAATATTAGAGAATTGTTCCTCTGAAGGCTCCTTGGAATGGTTACCTTGGCATCATTTCACCATGTACATGAGTGATGGAAGTTACAACGTTTACAATGCTGTGTATGCCGTGGCCCATAGTCTACATAAGATGATTCTTCAAGAGGTGAACATGCCACATATGAAAAATGGGAACATTCTATTTTCTCCATGGCAGGTAATATGTCCTTTGGGAGATGGTGTGTAACTTTCACAAAGGTGACTTTCTTAAAATCTTACACTATTTCCAATCAAATTAGGGTTCTTTTTTCTAATCAAAGGCCCTCAATAATTCATATTCCTTTCAGCTGAACCCTTTCCTGAAGAACATGTGCTTTCATAATCCTGCCGGAGAACCAGTCATTATGAATCAGAAAGAAAAGTTGGATGCAGAGTATGACATTCTGAACTTCTGGAATTCCACAAGGTCTTAGACTTCGAGTGAAAATTGGGATGTTTTCCTCATATTTAACACATGGTCAGCAATTGTCTCTGTCTGAGGACATGATAGAGTGGAGCACAGGAGACAGACAGGTGGGGTGAACTTTGTCCTGATGTTTGGGTAGAAATATGAATGTCAAAGACCTTGTGTTGAGGTATGTGCCTTTGAAAAATGTAGAATACCATGTATTTGTATTTAAAAATTACATTTTCTAAGATTTTGTGATGGGCTTTTAATCTATAATATTGGTCTAATGTTATTATTCCATATAATATATATACATAATACATGTATGTGCACATGCATACAGATAATTCTACTGAACTGTTCTGTTCATCTGGTCTACTGATTGAAACTTGTTATTAATATGAATAAAATACAACTTACAAATAAAGTTTGTTATTAATTCATCTCTCTGAATTCCTATAGTAATTGTTCAATTAAATAAAATTCCTGTCTGTCCTCAATCCATATCTGACTTTTCTCAGACACCCATCTCTGTATGCAGTGCAAGTTGCATATTTGGATTTAGGAAAAGTCCACAGAAGGAAAAGGATACCTGCTGTTTTAATTGTGCCACTTGCCGGAGAACAAAATTTCCAATGGAATGGGTAAATGCATGCATTGTATCCAGGGCATACTCTATTTTACACAATGACTTGGAAAAGGGAATAGAAAAGAATGCCACCAAAAAAGTTCTCTTTCTTAAGTCAGTCATTTAACTGTTGCTATCCATGTAAAGACTTCTTGTAAGAAGACCTCATTTGTACATTTAAACCATGGCAGACAATATTCTCTCTGGGGATTTGTCTTTGAAAACTAGTAGATATTCCATCTCTGTCGGGACTAGAACATACAATGTCTATATTATTCTTGTATGCTTTTCATCTTCTTTGAAGCAGCATTCACACAGCAGTGAGAGGACCAAGCTTGTATATCAGCACTTTTGTACTACCCAGTACTGTTCTTGACACATTGCTAGCATTTGGAAGTGGTGAATTGTGAGACCTATCTCAGGCAAGCATATGCAGACATATAATGACATGCAATGTGCTTCAGTTGAGAATCCAGCCAATAGAGGGGCTGTGTCTCTTTCTTCCATGTAGTTTACAGGCAAGTAAGAAAGACAGCACATGATTTGACATAAAGCTACAATAGATGAATGCAGATACCCATTGGATAAAAAAATTAAAAGTGTAAGTCTACCATGGCCTTATAGAATAACCATATATATTTATTGGATGATAAAGTATTAAACTTTATTTATATCACTATACAAACTGGGTACTTTTGGTACACCACACTTCCATGTAATTCGACTAAGACAATTTTATGTATTTAGTACAAATAGAATTTGGTATTTGCTTTATTCATCGATTTTCCTGAGTTCTATCATGTCTACTCTTTTGGGACACACTCCTGTACCCTTGACTTAAGTTCCCTTGACATTTCTGAGTGTTATAAGAGTTTCTGTCTGTTTATATTATTCTGAATGTTTAATGCTATATTTTTCTTATAAGGGAGGATATTTGACATCTATCTATCTGTGTCTAGGATACTCATTCAGTATGATTTCTTTCAGCTTCTTCCATTTACCAGCACATTTCATTAATTTACTTTTTTTCTTACTACTGAATAGTATTCCATTGTATATATGTAGCACCTTCATTAATCACTCATGTACTGATGGACATCTAGGCTGGTTACACTTCTTTGTTACTGTGAGTAGAGCTGCAATGAACATGGGATGGTAGGATGAGATCGAAGTAGTAAAGAAAGAAGGAAAACCTTATGAGAGGGAAGAAGTGGGAGGCACTGGAAGAGGAGGAGGGGGGAAGAAGCAGTGAAAGGAAGGGGAAAGGGGGAGAATACAATGAAGGGAGGGAGGAGAGAGAAAAAGGTTAGCAAATGAGTTTGTATGATTAGGAAAAAATAAAATGTGGAAAAAAAAAGAAAAACTATATGTCAGTAAGAAAAGTGTTATATATGTAGGATAATATCCATACCATGGTTATTGGTAATATGCTTAAATGTCAAATAGTAATATGCTCATGGAGTGTTGGTAGTGCTGTAAATTACAATTGGCATGCTTTTTTAATTTATATTTTATTTTTTCCCATAAACTCCATAGGTAACCTAGTCCTCTCCCTCCCTCCACCTCTCCCCCATCCCCCTTTACCTCTTCCCCCTTTTTACTCTTCCTTTCACTCCCCCTCCCTCCCCTTCTCCAAGTGCCTCCCCCTCCCCTCTCCCATCACCTGGAGCATCCTTCTGTGTGAATGCCAAACCTCTGAGTCTTCCACACTAGTGATGTTTAAGGACTTAGCAGCATAGCCCCAAACATTTTCTTGGGCTCCCTGCTAGTATGGGTACTCTATTATGACTATTAATTATCATGATTGTTAATCTGTTGCCTCTAAGGATTCTACTGCATGTAATTCGTGCTCGACTTTGGGGGTCATTGACATGTCTGTCATTGTGTAAAGTCTGATTATGGCTACTGCAGCCCTAACTTGTGTGGAGTATCTTGCATATCATTGGTCCTCCCCATTTTTAGGGTCCTACAATCTTGCTGCCCCCTCTTCCATTAAGTTTCCCTGAGCTTAAGATGGGTAGAGATTTATTTACATGCAATACTTGACGGTGACCTATTTTCTCTACTGCAACATGATCACCTCTGTCCTTTTTTCTGGGGGAGCCCTCCTTCCACTCCCTCCTGTTTACAATCTTTGTGATTACAATAGGTATTAAAGAGATTTATCTATGAATATATCATTAAATGGGTTTGGTACTAGGATCCCACTATTAGGGAGTACATATGGTGTCAAATTTTCTGTGTCTGGCATACTTCACTCAATGTAATCTTTTTCTAATTCCATCCATTACCCATCCATTAATTCATCTTTTTGGATGGCTGAGTAGTATTTCATTGTATAAATGTCCCACATTTTTTCTTATCCATCTGTCAACTGTTAGGCATTTGTGTTTATTCCATGACTTTGCTAAGTAAATAGTGCTGCTATGAACATAGTTGTGCTTATGTCAATGTAATTTATTTTTGCACTATGGTTGATTATTCACAGAAGTGGTATGGCAGGGTCATATGGCATTTCAATCTTTAACCTTTTTAGAAATTGCCAAACTGATAACTAGAGTGGTTGTATAAGCCTGCATTCCCACCAGTAATATATAAGAGTTCCCTTCTCTCCACATCCTCTCAGCATTTGGTGATATTTGAATTGTGGGTTTTTTGCCATCCTGACCAGGATGAGATAATATTTCAGTGAAGTTTTGATTTGCAATTTCCTGATAGCTAAGGATGTGGAGCATTTTTTAAGATATTTGTTAGACATTTCAGTTTCATCCCTGAAAAAGTTTCTTTTGAGTTCCCAGGGCCATTTTTTAATCAAGCCACTTATATCCTTGGTGTTCACTTTTTTATGTTCTTTGTGCATTCTGAATAATAGAGCTCTATCAGATATGTGGTTAGAGAAGATTTTCTCCCATTCTGGGGTTGCTTTTTTGCCTGGTTTACAATCTCTTTATCTGAACAGAAACTCTTTAATTTCATAAGATCCCATTTGTTGAGTGTTGCTTCTATTGACTATGTTATTGGATTTCTATTTAGGAGCTGTTGGCCTTGTCCAATCAGCTGAGGGGAGTACCCGACCCTCTCAACTAGGATTTTTATATTCTCTGGCCTCATATTGAAGTCCTTGATCTATTTGGAATTAATTTTTGTGCATGGTGACAAGTACGGGTACAGTTTTAATCTTCTGCATGTAGACATCCAGTTTTGCCTGCACCATTTATTGAAGATACTGTTTTTTTTTTCCCTTTTTGGGCCCCTTTGTCAAAGATCGAATGGCCGTAATCGTGTGGGCTTATGTCTGGGTCTTCCATCCTTATCCATTGATCTACAAGTCTATTTTGGAACAAATACCAGGCTATTTTTACTACTGTGAATTTGTAGTATAGATTAAGGCTTCGTATGCTGATACCTCCAACATTGTTTTTGTTACTCCAGATTGTTTTTGTTATCCTGGGTTTTTTGTGCTTCCATATGAATTTTGAGATTGTTTTGTCAATTTCTTCAAAGAATTGCTTTGGGATTTAGATTGGTATAGCTTTGAATCTGTATTTTGCTTTTGGTAGGATTGTCATTGTTATGATGATGATTCTGCTGATCAAGGAGCATGGGAGGTCTTTCCACCTTCTAGTGTCTTCTGTAATTTCTTTAGGGTATTAAAGTTTTCATTGTAAAGTTCTCTCACTTCCTTTGTTAGGTTTATACCAAGGTATTTCATTTTTTTAATGGCTCTAATAAACAGGATTGTTTCTCTTAGGATTTTTTTCACATTTTTTATCCTTGGCATATAGTAAGGCCACTGATTTTTACAAGTTTGTTTTGTAACTGCCACTCTGATGAACTTATATATTAGTTCCAGGAGTTTCCTGGTGGAGTTTTTAGGATCACTCAGGTAAATGATCATTTCATCTGCAAATAGAGATACCTTGACTTCTTTCTTGCTGATTTGAATCCCTTTTCTCTCCCTCTCTTGTTTTATGGCTCTAGCCAAAACTTAAAGTTCAATATTGAATAGAGTGTTTAAAGTGGACAGCAATGTCTGGTTCCTGATGGAAGCGGGAATCCTTTGAGTTTTTCCCCATTGAGTATAATCCTTACTGTTGCCTTATTATATTCAGCTTTTATTATGGTGATATAGGTTCCTTTCATTCCAACTGTCTCTAGGGTTTTGATCATAAAAGTCTGTTGGATCTTGTCAAAAGCTTTTTCTGAATCTATTTAGGGTATCATGTGGTCTTGGACTTTGGATTGATTTATATGATGGATTACATTTTTTAATTTGCATATGTTGAACCAAACTTGTGTTCCTGGTATAAAACCTACTTGATCACAGTGAATGATCTTTATTATATGTTTTTGAATCCGGTTTGCTAAGATTTTGTTGAGAATCTTTGCATCTGTGTTCATCAAAGAGATTGGCCTGTTGTCTTTTTTAAGTGTATCTTGTTAGGTTTTGGGGTTAGTATGATATTAGCATCATAGAAAGGATTTGAAAATGTTCCATTCTTCACAATTTGATGGGATAGTTTAAGGAGTATTGGTGTCAGTTGTTCTTTATGTCTGGTAGAATTCTGTGCTGAATCCATCTGATCCAGGACATTTTTTTTTCTGGAAAAACATCATATCTTCATATGTTATAAGATTATTGAAATAATTCAAAATTTCCTGATCCAATTTAGGTAAGTTGTGCTTAATCAGGAATTCATCCATTTCTTTTGAGTTATGAAATTTCATGGAGTACAAGTTTTAAATATGACCTTATAATTCTCTGAATTTCTTGGGGATCAGTTGTGATAAATACATTTTCATTTCTAATTTTGTTAATTTGGGTTTTCTGTCTCTTGATTTTGGTTAACTTAACTAGGGTGCATCCATCTTATTGATTTTTTTTCAAAGAACCACCTTTTTGACTTGTTGATTCTTTGTATTGTTTTCCTTACCTCAGTTTTAGATATTTCTCTCTTATTTTGCTAATCTCCTCTTTTCTACTGCTTTTGGGATTGGATTACTCTTGTGTCTCTAAAGCTTTAAGATGCATTGTTAAGGTATTTATTTGTGATGTTTCTATTTTTTAATATAGGCATTAAGAGCTATAAACTTATCTCTTATGAAAGCTTTCATTGTGTCCAAGAGATTTTGATGTGTTGTATATGCATTATTGTTTGTTTCTAGGAAATGTTGAATTTTCTTTATGATTTCTTCCTGAACCCAATTCTCATTCAGCATCATAGTGTTTAGTTTCTAAGAGTTAGTGTATTTTCTGCCGTTTGTTGTGTTGTGGATGTCAATTATTAGACAATGGTGGTCTGATAGGGTATAGGCTACAATTTCAACTTTCCTATACATGTGGAGATTTGTTTTGTGGCCCGATATGTGGTCCATTTTGGAGAAATGTTCTGAGGGCTGCTTAGAAAAATGTGTATTCCTTCATGCATGGATGGAAAGTTCGATAGAGATCTGTAAGGTCCATTTCACTAAGGGGTTGATTAAGCTCCAATGTGTCTCTGTTATGTTTTTGGCCTGTTAATCAATCCCGCATTGAGAATGCAGTATCCAATTCCCTGAGTATTGTTTGGGGATTGAATTCTTGTTTCAGACCTAATAGTGTTTGTTTAATAAATGTGGAGCAGACCGTATAAGGTGCAGATATTTTCAGTATTGGGAAGTCTTCCTAGTGAATTGCACCTGTGACTAAAATGTAGTATACTTCTGTATCTTTTATGATTTTCTTTGGTTTGAAGTCTACTTTGTCAGATAGCATCATTGATACCCTTCCTTGTTTCCTGGTTCCATTATCTTGCTGAATTTTTGACTAATCGAAATCTTGCTTGTTTTACTTTTAGAATGTGCCTATTTTTTTGTGGTGAGAAGTGTTTCCTGAAAGCAGCAAATGTATGGGTTGTGATTTCTAATCCATGTTTGTGATCTGTGTCTTTTGATTGGTGAGTTAATTCCATTGATCTTTAGTGTTATAATGGAGAAATTATTTTTAATCCCTGACACTTTTTTTTTTAGTGGCTTTCAGAAGTGTCTTATTTAGCTAATAGATTTCGGTGGTATCACACTTCCCTTCTGTCCTACTGGGTTTGCTTGTTCTTTTCTTCAAGCTGAGTATGTTTTCTAGCATTTATGAAGGCCTGATTTGGTCATCATGTAAGCCTTCAAGTTGTCTTTATAGTGGAAAATTTTTCTTTTACTCTCGATCATGACTGATAGTTTTGCCGGGTATATCAGGCTGGGTTGACATTTGTGCTCATTCAATACTTGAAAAAATGTCTCTCCAAGCTCTTCTGCATTGAAAAATCATTTGTTATTTTACTAATTTCACCCTTTAAAGTGACTCGCTTTTTTTCTCTTGAAACTGTCAGCATATACTCTTTATCTTGTATGCCTAATGGTTTGACAATTATTTGCCGTGAGGAGTTTCTATTATGGTCATATCTGCTTGCTGTGTGGAATGCCACTTTTATTTGAATGGGCCTCTCTTTCTTTAAATGTGGAAAGTTTTCCTTTATTATAATTGAAAAATTTCCTCAGGTGTGGTATTTGGGGATTCTTATTCCAGTATTTCTTAAATTGGCATGTTAGGCTTCTTCAAGATGTCCCATATCCCTTGAATATTCCTCTCAATACATTTTTAGATTTAACAACCTCTTTGATTGAACTGGTTAGTTCTTCCACTTTGTCTTCATGATCTGATATTCTGTTTGCTGCTTCATTAGTTCTGCTCTAAGACTCTCTGTTGAGTTCTGGGTTGAAGACAGCTTATCTTTTAGTTCAAGTTTATATTCTGAAGCAGAATATTTTAATTGCTCTGTGCCTATTTTTGTTTCTTCAACTGCTTTTCTCATATCTTCTGAGAGCCTGTTGTGTTCTCTTTCCAAGTGATTGTGGTTATTTAACTCCTCCCAGATTTCCTCTTTCATTGTTTTGGTCATAAAAAAGATCAGGCTTTGAAAATCATTGTCTTAGGTATGGCTTTCTATGTTATATTCTGTGAGTTTGTTCTGGTTGGACTCTGTCGTTATGAGGTTAATTCTTTCAGAAGAATATTTATTGTCTTGATTTTTGTTTTTCATAGATTTGTGCTGTGATCTGGGCATTTTTGTTTTATCTTTTAAGAACTTCTTTTGTTTTTGTGTGTTTTTGCCTGGGCTGAATTAGACAGTATTACTACACTTGAGCAGTTATTACTAGTGTTTGCCTTGGAGTTGAGTATGATACTTTGATATTGGTGTTATTTCTTAGATAAGGCTATTGGATTGTTAGTACATCAATTAAGTCAGGTTTAGTAGACAGGTAATGAAGATTAGTATAGTAGTACACTTTTTAGGTTTACTTCCTTGATGATTTATGAGGGGGAATGATATAGTCCCCGAGGTTGTATAGGTTTTTGGGTGGCTATTTGAAAATGTTAAATTACAGTGAATAATAATTGAGGGGAACAGGATGCTATTAAGTTTTACTGATCTTAGAGTTGGATGTGAAGATCTCTCCCATATGATGAGATGATTTCAGAGGATATCAGAAGAATGGTGTTTGTCCCCTATAGCTTTGCTTGGGTTTTCTCTGTATTCTGTTGAATTCTGAGGAGCAGGAAGTCCACCCAGGTCTAGGGTCCAGGGCACATACACAGAGTGGTTAGTGGGCCACAAAGATGACCTGGGACCTAGGATGTGGCCTAGGGGCCTTCCCCAGTGCCAGAAAGCAGACTGCCTACTGGTGAGACATGCAGGTGGCCTGGAATCTGGGATATGGTGTAGGTACCTTACCTGAAGAGCACTGAATCTTCCTTTTCCAGTTCCAATGGAAAAAGGGCATGTTTTATTAAAAGAAAGGTGTATCAATCCACTTTGCCAAAAAAAAATTTGATTACTGCTCCCTTCCCCACCCTGCTCCTCTGGCCGGGACACGCGCACGCGGTACAGCCGGGCCTCATCCCCAACCTAGGTAAGCTCCGCCTGCACCCGTCCACCAGAACCCCAGGTCAGCTCAAGGGACCCAGCTCCTACCCCACCATCCAGCCGGAGCGGCGCGCAGGGCCGAGGGATGAGGAGGACCTCCCCCTGCGCCCGGGCCCCGCCCCAGCTCCCCTCGGGTGAAATAGCTCCACGCCGATGCCCCCATCTTCCCTTCCCCACTCCGCTCCGCCGGCCGGGACGCGCGCGGTCCAGTCGTGCCTCATCCGCGACCTAAGTAAGCTCCGTCCCTGCTCACCCACAGAACCCCAGGCCAAATAATTCAGCTTAGTGAAATTGAAAGATCTTAAGAGTTAAAACGATAATGCCAAAGTCAAAGTGCAAATCCATGAGAAGCAACACTCAAGTAAACAAATTTCCCACTGAAGGAACTAATCCCATAATGTTAGACTCCAACCAGAACAAACCCACGGAAAATGGCCAAGAAAGCCTGACCCAGGATAGACTTTCAAAATATGATCATTACCATGTTCAATACTATGAAAGAGGAAATCCAGGAAGAATTACATAATCGAATCACTCGCTTTGAAGAGGAACACAACAGACACTTGGAGGAGTTGAGAAAAACAGTGCAAGAAACAAAAACTGGCATAGAGCAGTTAAAACAGACTCAAGCAGAGTTTAAAACTGAGCTACAAGACACCTTATCTTCAACGCAGAACTCCACAGAGAGTCTTATCAACAGAACTACCAAAGCAGAAAACAGAATTTCAGATCTTGAAGATAAAGTGGGAGTACTAACCAGCTCAATGGAAGAGGTTGTTAAAGACAAAAAGATACTTGAGAGAAATATCCAAGAAATATGGGACATCCTGAAAAAGCTTAACATGCGTATTCATGGAATACCAGAGCAAGAATCTCAAAATACCACCCCTGAGGAAATTTTTCAAACGATCATCAAGTAAAACTTTCCTCATCTAAAAAAAGAGAGGCCCATCCATGTACAAGAGGCATTCCGCACCCCAAGCAATACGACCAAAACAGAAGCACGCCACGGCAAATAATAGTTAAAACACTCCATATTCAAGATAAAGAACCGGTGCTGAGAGCTTCAAGGGAGAAAAAACAAGTCACTGTTAAAGGTAAACCTATTAAAATAACAAATGACTTCTCAGTCGAAACAGTAAAAGCAAGAAGAGCTTGGAGAGACATACTTCAAGTATTGAATGAGCAAAAATGTCAACCCAGGCTGATTTACCCTGCAAAACTATCAGTCCTGATCGAGGGAGAAAGAAAAATCTTCCAGCACAAAGACAACTTGAAGGGATACATGTCCACCAAACCAGGCCTTCAAAAAATGCTAGAAATGATACTCAAGCGTGAAGAAAAAAACAGGCATATCCAGGAGAACAGAAGGCAATATAACACCATTGAAACCGAAGCAATATACTTATAAAAACTACTAAACATAATAAATGTCTGGAATTAAAAATAGTTTCTCCATTATAACAATAAATGTTAATGGAATTAATTCACCGATCAAGAGACACAGATTACAAACTTGGATTAAAAATGAAAATCCATCAATCTGCTGCCTGCAGGAAACCCATCTCACCACAAAAGATAGGCATGCCCTAAAAATAAAGGGCTGGTCTACAATTCTACAAGCAAATGGAAGCAGAAAACAGGCAGGGGTAGCCATTATGCTATCAGACAAAGTGGACTTCAAACCAAAGAAAATTATAAGAGACACGGATGGATACTACATTTTAGTCACAGGTACAATTCACCAGGAAGACTTCACAATACTGAACAGATATGCACCCAATACGGGCCCCTCCACATTCATTAAGAAAACCCTACAGCATCTAAAACAAGAAATCAACCCCCAAATGATAATTCTTGGGGACTTCCAAACCGCCCTCTCAACATGGGACAGATCAACAGGTCAAAAGCTTAACAGAGACACTTTGGAACTTAATCAAACCCTTAAAGAAATGGACATTGAAGATCTCTATCGAACTTTTCACCCACGTACCAAAGGATACACATTTTTCTCAGCAGCACACGGAACTTTCTCCAAAATAGATCACATATTGGGCCACAAAATGAATCTACACATATACAAAAAAGTTGAAATTCTAACCTGTGCTCTATCAGACGACCACGGCCTAAAGCTGGACATCCACAACACAACAAACAAGAGAAAATACACTAACTCCTGGAAACTTAACAATATGATGCTGAATGAGAACTGGATTCAGGAAAAAATTAAAAAGGAAATTCAAGATTTCCTGAAATTAAATGATAATGAAAATACAACTTACACAATGAAAGCTGTTCTAAGAGGTAAATTCATAGCTCTTAATGCCTACATCAAAAAAATGGAAACATCAGAAATAAACAGCTTAACAATGCAGCTTAAAGCTTTAGAGCAACTAGAGCAATCTGATCCCAAAAGTAGTAGAAGAGAGATTAGCAAAATATGGGGAGAAATATCTGAAATCGAGACTAAGAAAACGATAGCAAAAAATCAACCAGTCAAAAAGCTGGTTCTTTGAAAAAATCAATAAGATTGATACACCCCTAGCTAAATTAACCAAAAGCAAGAGAGAGAAAACCCAAATTAACAAAATTAGAAATGAACATGGAGTTATCACTACTGATACCCAAGAAATCCAGAGAATTATAACATCATATTTCAAAAACTTATACTCTGTGAAGTTTGAAAACACAAAAGAGATGGATGAATTTCTAAGTAAACACAACTTACCTAAATTGAATAAGGAAGTTGTAAATTATTTAAATAGTCCTATAACATATAAGGAAATTGAGGAAGTAATCTTGAATCTTCCCACCAAAAAATGTCCTAGACCAGCTGGATTCAGCACAGAGTTCTACCAGACATTTAAGGAGTTGATAATACCAATATTCCTTAAACTGTTCCATCAAATAGCAAAGGAAGGAACACTACCAAATTCCTTCTATGAAGCTAATATTGTCTTAATCCCAAAACCTAATAAAGATTCACTTAAAAAAGAAAACTATAAGCCGATCTCTCTGATGAACACAGACGCAAAGATTCTCAACAAAGTCTTAGCAAATCAGATTCAAAAACATATTAACAAGATTATTCACGGGGACCAAGTAGGCTTCATCCCGGCACACAAGGTTGGTTCAACATACGCAAATCAATAAATGTAATTCATCATGTAAACCAGTCCAAAGTCCAAGACCACATTATACTCTCGATAGATGCAGAAAAAGCTTTTGACAAGATCCAACAGTCTTTTATGATCAAAATGCTAGAGACAGTAGGAATGGAAGGAACCTTTATCAATATAATAAAAGCTGTATACAACAAGCCCACAGCAAGGATTATGCTCAATGGGGAACAATTGGAAGCATTCCCACTTCGATCAGGAACTAGACAAGGCTGTTCACGCTCACCACTTCTATTCAATATTGTACTTGAAGTCTTAGCTGAAGCCATAAGACAAGAAAGGGACATAAGAGGGATTCAAATTGGCAAGGAAGAAGTCAAGCTATCCCTATTTGCAGATGACATGATCTTATACCTGAGTGATCCCAAAAACTCCACCAGGAAGCTCCTGGAACTAATTGAGAAGTTCAGCAGGGTACCAGGATACAAAATAAATGTGCAAAAATCAGAGGCCTTCCTATATACCCTGAATGAAAGAAGTGAAAAAGCTTTGAAAGAAACAATCCCATTTACTATAGCCCCTAAAAAAATGAATTACCTTGGTATAAACCTAAACAAGGAGGTAAAAGACCTTAACAATGAAAACTTTAAAACCCTAAAGAAAGAAATAGCAGAAGGTGGAAAGACCTCCCATGTTCCTAGATTGGCAGAATCAACATCGTAAAAATGACCATCCTACCAAAGGCAATATACAGATTCAATGTTATACCAATCAAAATCCCAAAGCAATTCTTCAAAGAAGTTGACCAAACAATCTCAAAGTTCATATGGAGGCACAAAAGACCCCGGATAGCAAAGACAATCCTGAGTAACAAAAACACTGCTGGAGGTATTACTATACCAAACCTAAGTCTATACTACAAATCCATAGTTATAAAGACAGCCTGGTACTGGCTCCAAAATAGACACACAGATCAATGGATAAGGATTGAAGACCCAGATATAAGCCCACAAAATTACAGCCATTTGGTCTTTGACAAAGGGGCCCAAAGAATCCAATGGAAAAAGAACAGCATCTTCAACAAATGGTGCTGGCAAAACTGGATCTCCACATGCAGAAGATTAAAGCTGGACCCGTATTTGTCACCATGTACAAGACTTAATTCCAAGTGGATCAAGGACCTTGATATAAGGCCTGAGACTATAAAAACCATAGTTGAAAGGATAGGGAACTCCCTCGAGCTGATTGGGCTAGGCCAACAGTTCCTAAACAGACATCCAATGGCACAGTCACTGCTACCAACTCTCAACAGTTGGGAACTTGTGAAATTAAAGAGCTTCTGTTCAGATAAAGAGATTGTAACACGAGCTCAAAGGCAACCCACAGAATGGGAGAAAATCTTCACTAACCACATATCTGATAGAGCTCTACTGTCCAGAGTGCACAAAAAACTTAGAAAACTAAACATCAAGGAAACTAATGGCCCAATTAAAAAATGGGCCCTGGAACTTAAAAGAAACTTTACAGGGATGAAATTAAAATATCTAACAAATATCTTAAAAAATGCTCCAATTGTTTAGCCATCAGGGAAATGCAAATCAAAACTTCCCTGAGATATCATCTCACCCCGGTCAGGATGGCAAAAATCCACAATACAAACAACAACAAATGCTGGAGAAGATGTGGAGAGAGGGGAACTCTCCTACATTGCTGGTGGGAATGCAGGCTCATACAGCCACTTTGGCGAGGCGTCTGGAGATTCTTAAAGAAATTAAAGATTGAAATGCCATATGACCCTTTTGGGTATGATTCCACTTTTGGGTATAACCCCCCATACAGCAGAGGTTCACCTCGATAGCACAAGCACGACCATGTTCATAGCAGCACTGTTTACAATAGCAAAGTCATGGAATCAACCCAAATGTCCAACAGTTGACAAGTGGATAAGGAAATTGTGGTACATTTATACAATGGAGTACTACTCAGCCATCAAAAATGATGAATTACTGGAATTTGCCGGGAAATGGATGTAATTATAAACAATTATATTAAGTGAAGTATCCCAGACCCAGAAAATTAAGTGCCGTATGTCCTCCCTAATAGGTGGCTCCTAATACCAAACCCACCCATCCCATCTTGAGACACTCATAGGTAAATCTATGTATCACCTACAGTAATTGCAAGGATTATGAACAGGAAGGATGGGGTTGGGGGGCCATACCAGAAACAAGGAGAGAAGTGACCATGTTACAGTAGAGAAAATAGGCCTCCATCAAGGACTGCAAGAAAGTAATGTGGCACTTAGTTAAGTTCACAGACATTCGTTCCTGATCATTTACAACTAAGGGGGTATGAACTCACCAGAAGGGGAGGGCATATAGCCAGCAGATTAAAAAGTAACCATTTTGCAAATGGGTGATTGACCCCTCCCATTGCCTAATGCCATATGACCCTGCAATTCCACTTTTGGGTATAAGTATTACATCTACCCTTGAATGTGCTCTTATAATAAGACTCCAGTTTAATAGCTTTTTGTCTCTGGCCAGGGGGTGAAATACAGTGCCCATCACGATGGAGTGAAGGGCATTGCAGGAGCAGCAAAACTGCAAAAGAAAATCAACAAACCACTATCCAGAACTTCAGAGACTCTATATCAACCACCTAGAACTAGGCCAGACTAATCTCTCCCCATCCTGAAGCTCAGGGACATTTGCGGAAGAGGGGGTGGTAAGAGTGTAAGAGCAAAAGGATGGGAGGAGCAATGATTTGCAAGATACTCCATACAAGTTAGGGCCAAAGCAATCATATTTGGACTTTACATGCCCGGTGCAATGTCCAACACACTATTGACCTCACAAAGTCTATCATCAGCTAAAGGCACCAAGATCCTTGGAGGCAAGGGATTGCCAGCCACAGTAGTGTTCCTATGCTTAAGGGGAACACAGGAAAGTGTTCAGGGAAATGCCACTGGGTCCTTGTACGTCATCGGAGAGGAGGGCCCAGAGGAGAGTCAGGCATGCACAAGAAAGGACTTTGGGAATTGGGGCGGGAGGCACGGGGGGATGGGGAGGGAGGGGTGAGGGGAGGAGAGCAGGGGGTTCGGGGGAAGGAGGAGGGAGGGAGTGAACTGGTGTACCTATTAAGTTTGTATGAGCTGAAATAATAATAAAAAGTGTATTATAAAAAATTTGATTATTAAAATGCTTTGGAAAATATTAGTGCATTTGCTTTTTAAACATTATCAAAAAAGAGGAAAGGGAGGAATGAAAGAAAGAAGGAAGAAGCAAAAGGAGAGAGAAAAGGAGGGAGTGGGAAACTTACAGTTGTACTTTGATATGTGTGTTAAATATCTGAATGTTATTATTGTAAACATTTTGTTCAGATCTCAAAATTAAAAAGCTTTTGCTTCATTCTGTAGAGTTAACAAACATTGGAGCTCAAGAGATGGCTCGGGGATTACAGCCTTTGTCTCTCAAGAAAAATGAAGTTAGTTCTTATTTCAGATCCTACATAAAAACTGGGCAGAAATGGTATGGCCTGTAATTCTGGCTATGGACAGCAGAGTCTAAGAAACCCCTGAGCAAAGCAATAAGGAAGTAGAAGAATACTGAGTGATTTCCAGTGCCATCCTCGGGCCTCCACAGGCACATACACTCAAACATGCACATGGTTCCCCTGCTTCCAAATACATAGTCAAGCATGTAAAAGAAAATTATATTGAAGTTACTTGTGTATGATAATTGTTGTGTAACAATTGAAGATATTTAAAGAGTGACATACTGAAATATCCTCTGTTGCAGGCATTTTCCTTTCCTTTTTTTTTTTTTTTTTTTCTGTTTTTGATGGCAGTATCTGCCATGAACCAGGATGACTTTGATGTTACTGTGGAGAACACAATGGCCTCAAACTCATGTCCACTCTTTACATTAAGACAGTATTGGGTTCATGTAAAGCTGTGTCTCCATACTCATTTCCTGTAGGATAGAGTCTCTAAGGTTCTTTTTCTGATTCTTAATTCTCAATATCCACATATTCACATGGAGAGAGATGATAGACATATAGATAGATTATAGATAGATAAATGATAGATAGATGATAGCTGAAACATAGCTGATAAATAAATAAACAGAGAAGTGATAGGTAGATGGTAGATAAGTACATAGGAGAGATTCTGATAATATAATCCAATGCATTATTAGTTTACATAAATATTCTAGGTATTTGCCAACTGCACATGAAAAATTCAAAATTAGCTGGAAAAAGAGATTCACATAATTAAGCAGCTTCTGTCTGAGAAGCCATATGGCAAAGTACAAGGACAATAATCAAATACTTATTGGATAGACAAACTTCAAGTAATTAATTGATTTTTAGGCTAGCCAGTAACTGACAAAGCAGCAGTACATGAAAGTAGAAAGTTGTGTGACCCATTGCTGAAGGAGAAACACTCTGGTGTGGTAAGTAACACACGTGGTTACAAGTGTAAGGGAGTTGGTCACATTTTGTCCATGTCAGGATGCACATACAAATGAATACTCCATTTTCTCTTTTCTGTTATTTATTTATTTATTTTTGGCTGAGGAAATTTGAAGCTGGGAGAACATTCAGGCATGTTCTGAGAAAGAAACTGTATTTTTGTTTCAAAGATAAGCACCACAATAAAAGAAAGGGAATTAGCCTGCATCCTCAGCCAGTAGAAGATATATCATCCATGTGGTCATGGTTTTCAAGCGATGGAGAATGTCTTGGTGAATGTATCATGAAGCCTGACTTCTCAGAGTCAGAAGGTGCTAAGGCAGGGCAATGTGTAGAAAGGTCACAGGTCTTTCATCGAAAATCTAAGGTTCCCATGTATGATGCATCAGTTCCAGTGAAAGCCAGGGGCACTGCAATTGTCAGCATCATGGAATGTTGCACGAAAAGTTGCCATGGATGTCTTCGGAAATGGAGTGGACATGGTCTCAGGGAGAGGCTTTGTGTGCTGCAAGTGACAGAGTAAGAGGTGTGAGGCTGCCTGAGTAATTTGTGTGCAGGTAGTCAGAATCCCGTGTGCTGCACATGGAGGAAAAGATCTTATGTTTGTCATGATGTATATTAGTTTTTCTTTGACCTTAATTAACTATTCTTGCTCTGCTCCCCCTTTTCACATCAGAACAAGAATGTGTACTCTATAGCACAATATGTAATTTGTTTTATTCTATAGAGTGCACAGTTAGACATTGCATTTTGTCTCAAAAGATACATTAGGATATGAAGAGTGTTTGGATTGTGATGTTCTTAACAGTTGGACTAAATGCATTCTGCATCATGAAATGTCCAGTGGTCTATAAGTTTGGAGCAGAGCGTTGTGCTCAGAATGTGAAAGTTATCAAAGTCTTGTGACCCTGAACACCTGATCTCAGGTCCGGGGTTATGTGTGGAATTGCTGTAGAGTGAGTAGGAGGTGGAATATGTGAGTCGGTCTGGGAAATCCATGTGTCTTTACAGCCTGGTCCCACTGCACATTCACACTCTATTTCTTCAGAATTTGCCTGCTGCCATGTCTTTTCTCCTGTGATTAACTGTATCTTTTTAAAATTTAGCCAACTTAAGCCCTTTAGCCCAATAGTTGCTTCTGCCAGGTTTATTTGAGCACAACAACAGAAAAGGGAAATAAGATACACTCTCCTGAAATGTCCTCTGCCAATCAGTATTGTGTCTCTCTAAAATTTACTTTTTTATTGTGTTTCACTAAAATCACTGAAAAAACATTGACAGATGTAGCCACAATGTGATCAAACCTTTCCTGACCTGCACAATGGCTGACATATCAACAGCTCTCCAAAATATAGAAGGGATCACAGGGGAGAAGGCTTCAGGCAGTAGGATCCTTAGAGGCAAGGGCTTAAACAGTCATAATAGGGTTCCCATGCTAGTTGGCAGCCCAAGAAGGGGCCCCAAGCTATGCTACTGAATCCTGAACCCTCAGAAGTGTAAAGGACTCATAGGGAAATTTAGTGTACATATAAACAGATGCTCTGAAGAATGGGATGGAGAAAGCAGGAAGCCCCAAGAGAGAAGAAGGGGGAAAGGAAAGGGGTAAGAGGGAGGGAGGGTGAAAAGGGGGAAATGCAAAGGGGGAAAACGGGGAAAGGAAGGGCAGAGAGAGAAGAGGTACCTATTGACCTTGTATGATTAGGCAAAATAAAAGGTAATTTTTTTAAAAAAATTGACAGATTCTTTGTGGATGTATAACACAAAGTTGGGCTCTTGCCAAGTCTTTTTTTTTTTATTCAATGTCATCTTGAGTCCCTTCTTTATTTTTCTCTAGTCCTATTTTGTCTGAGCTGTGTAAATCCTGCAAAGAAAAATGAGCTATGAGGAAGTTAGCATCACTGTTACCTATATTTAACTTGTCTACTTCTGATAACTTTTCCAAAATATTGCTTTAAATTTTTTTTTCTGCTCATACAAACATAATAGGAACCCCTGACCCTCCCTCCTTCCACCCCTCCCTGGACTTCCCTATTCCCTCCTCGCTTTGTCCCTTCCTTTTCCCCTTCCCTCCCTTTCCCCCAGTGCCCCCTCCCCCCATCTCTGAAGCATCCTTTAATGAGTATATCAAACTTTCCTCTGGGTTCTCCTCTCTGATGAGGTGTAAGAACTCAGTGGCAATTCCTAGAACTCTCTTTTGTGTTCCCCTTAAGTATAGGAACACTACTGTGACTGTTAATCCCTTGCTTCTAAGGATCCTAGTGCCTTTAGCCCATGCTAGAATTTGAGGGGTCAATGATATGTTGGTCATTGCACAGATCATGCAGAGTCCTGTTACAATTGCTTCAGCCCTAACTTGTGTGGAGTATCTTGCATATCATAACTCCTCCCATCCTTGTGCTCTTACAATCTTACCGCCCCCTCGTCTGCAAATTTTCCTGAGCTTCAGGATGGGGAGAGATTAGTCTGGCCTAGTTCTAGGTGCTTGATATAGAGTCTCTGAAGTTCTGAATTATGATTTGTTGTTGATTTTTTTTTTTTCAGTTTTGATGTTCCTGCAATGCCCTTGGTTCTATCCTGATGGGTATTGGATGTCACCCCCTGGCCAGAGATGAAAACCTGTTAAATTAGAGTCTTATTATAAGAGTATATTTAAAGGTAGATGGAATAGAAGTAGGAGACCATGGTGAGAGAGGGGTCAATCACCCATTTGCAAAATGGTTACCTTCGATCTGGCAGCCTATATGCCCTCCCCTTCTAGTAAGATCATACCCCATCAGTTGGAAATGATCAGGAAGGAAAGTCTGTGAACTTAATCAGATGTCTCAATACTTACTTGGAGTCCTTGATGGTGGCCTATTTTCTC
This sequence comes from Typhlomys cinereus, assembly GCA_023101885.1. Classification (NCBI taxonomy): domain Eukaryota; kingdom Metazoa; phylum Chordata; class Mammalia; order Rodentia; family Platacanthomyidae; genus Typhlomys; species Typhlomys cinereus. Next base: position 27,402 of record JALPQD010000358.1, on the reverse strand, counting down.
TGCTATAACATGGTCCCCTCTGTTTCTGGTGTGGCCCTCCTTCCTCATCCCTCCTGTTTGCAATCTTTACAATTACTGTAGGTATTACAGAGATTTGTCTTTCAGTGTCTCTATGTGAGTTTGGTACTAGGATCCACCTATTAGGGAGTATATATGGCGCTTAATTTTCCGTGTCTGGATACTTCACTCAATATAATTGTTTCTAATTCCATCCATTTCCTGGCAAATTCCATTAATTCACCATTTTTGATGGCTGAGTAGTATTCCATTGTATAAATGTACCACATTTTCCTTATCCACTAGTCCACTGTTGGACATTTGTGCTGATTCCATGACTTTGCTATTGTAAACAGTGCTGCTATGAACATGGTCGTGCTATCAAGGTGAATTTTTGCTGTATGGGTCCTCTTGCCAAGTCTTTAATGCAATGTGTGTTTCCCATAGAAACCTTATATGACTTATCTGTAGTAACCATGCTTTGATTGGAAACTTGGTCTTTTCTACTTCCCCAAGCACGGCACAGTAATCTCTTTGTGTATTATATTGAGAATCCCCTGCTTGCCTTCACAAACTCTATTACTTTACTATCCCAAATCACTTCCAAAGACTTTCTAACCCTTAGCTAAGAAGTTCCAGAAACTTAAGCCCAAATTTTCTGAAATAGCTGATTTTCTCATGACTAGGACTAAATAAGGTGAGCAAAGCAATCTCTGGAAGGTGCGGTTCACCACCTAGTGAAAAGTGGTGTTCAGTGCACCATCTTGACAAAGGTATTTGCCTTTGAGCATGTTTGAGTGGTGGCTGAAGAGAGTAAATTTTGAATTCTGCATGGAAATAAGAGTACAAAATATTGTTCTAACTCACTAACACTTGTGGAGCCCCTTCTGATTTAGTCATAGGCCCAAGGTGGTTGGGTTTTTCAGGAATTTGAGAGATTGATGCAATGATATATCTTTGAAATGATGATAATTCCTGGTATTACAGACTGGTTTTCTGAGAATGAGCTGTGAGATAGGAGTCTCTTCTTTCCTTGTCTGTCTTGCTATAAATCAGAGGTCCTACACCTGAGTTTACAACCTGATCCCCAGCTGGTAGTTAACTTTTCTGTAGAAAGCAATCTTTCAAGTGGGCTGTAGGAATGTTTCCCCCATCCACTTGGCCTTCTTTGAACTTTAATTTTGTTTCTCATGTCTCTTGTTTCTTTGCCATCTTGAATTCTTTCCAACCTGGAAGGAAGTCTTTGAGTATACCTTACTTTGGCATGATTGTGGTTGGTATTTTTAAAGAAAAGGATGAATAATTTTAAAGCATAGGAAAGTTTTATTTTTTTCATAGTTATTTTTTTTTTGTATCTTCAGAAGGGAAGTATAGAGAGGTGAATGCCTCCAATGTGATTGCTTTCTAAATTCTAATTCTATTTCGTTCATTATGGGAATGCAGCCCATTGGATGCCACCTCCCCAAATTAGAGTTGTTTAACAACTCTGTAAACCCCATTGCAAATATGCTCAGAGTTACATCTCCAATGTGATTCTGAATCAGGCAAGTGGACAATAAGGACAAACCATTCTAGACATTTAGTTGCTCTAAATGTTTATACATTAAATTGTGTTCAGTCAACATGATGATGGTTTTAAACATATGAATTTTTCATAGATAAAGTTGCTGATTTGCCCACATTGACTAAAAGTATTATGACACTTATAAACAAAATTGATAGTGTTTTTTATATCTATTCTATGTGAGTTCATAATAGTGTAGAAAGAGAATCATCACTAGATCTGGGATGTACTCAATGTCTTATTTGAACTAGATCAGGGTTTGTAAGATATGAATCTTAAAAAAGATAATTGGAGAATTATCAGATTATTAGAGAGTTATCATTATTTGACCATAGAAAAGATGAATACTATTAATTGGAAAAATGCACAAACCAGTATTCATTTACATACTATTTAACAAACATGCAGAAATTCTCTTAGGTAGTCTAATTGGCTGGTCTCAGCAACAGGAGAATGGGAGAAATAACTGCAGTTGGACTGAAGAGCACTGTTTTTCTCAGCGGATATGGATCAGTGCATGAAGTGTCCCACTGACCAGTATGCCAAGCCAGAACATGATCACTGCCTCCAAAAAAGTGTCATCTTCCTGGGTTATGAAGACTCTCTGGGGATGGTGCTGGTGAGCCTGGCCCTGGGCTTCTCTGCTCTCACAGCTGGTGCTCTTGATATCTTGGTGACCTACCACCACACAGCCATCATGAAGGCCAATAACCGCACTCATAGCTATGTCTTGTTAACATCCATCATGCTTTGCTTCTTCTACTCCTTGCTCTTCATCGGACATCATAGCATAGCTGCCTGCATCCTGCAGCAGACCACATTTGGAGTTGTGTTCATCGTGGCTGTATCCACTGTCTTGGCCAAAACTATGACTGTGCTTTTGGCCTTCAGGGTCACAACACCAGGAAGAATGATGAGGTGGCTTCTGCTGTCCAGGGCACTGAATGCCATCATTCCCATCTGCACCTTCATCCAACTTGTTCTCTGTGGAATCAGGCTGGGGACATCTCCTCCCTTTATTGGTCAAGATCTCCAGTCGGATCATGTCCACATTATCATTATGTGCAACAAGGGCTCAGTCACTGCTTTCTATTCTGTCCTGTGCTATCTAGGCTTTCTGGCTCTGACTAGTTTCACTGTGGCATTCCTGGCCAGGGACCTGCCTGATGCCTTCAATGAAGCCAAGTTCCTGACCTTCAGCATGCTGGTGTTCTGTAGCATGTGGTTCACCTTCCTGCCTGTCTACCACAGCACCAAGGGCAAGGTCATGGTGGCCGTGGAGGTCTTCTCCATCTTGGCCTCCAGTGCAGGCTTCTCTTTTACATCTTTGTGCCTAAGTGCTATGTTATTATCCTAAGACCTGAAAGAAATTGTTTCAAACGTTTAAAAGGAAATAGACTGTAGAGCCAATAGGCATTCTTTTTTAACATTAGCTCGTAGGTCTCTTTTGCATAGCTTAGTTTTTGCAACATTCAGAGCAAGGACCAACCCTAATTTTTATTTTAGCCTTACCAAGTAACTGATGTTATATAAACCCTTCATGAAGAATTTCACCTTCTTTTAGAGTTTATAACATAGGAGTCACCCAAAATAGTGTTTGTTGCAGTTCACCTGCATGGTTGTTAATAAATTACAATCAAATGGCTTAATGGAAGAAAGGTTTTAATTTTCTCTTATGATTACTGGTTACAGTTCTCCATCCAGCTTAATGGGAGTGCATACACCAAAACCAGGGCCAAGAGAATTGGCCCCAGAATCTCTACACAACAGCTGAGAGAGGGATGTTCCTTACTTTCCAGATGAGCACATCTGGTCAAGTGTACAAAAGGATGCCAACTTCCTCAATCAACACTTAGTATTTTATTCCAGGGCGTAGTCCCACACACCATGGGCTGGAACTTCCCCATTAGCTAGACAATCTCTTGCAAGTTGGTTCTGGGCTTAACTCAACTACTAATTTTCTACAAATGTGCCTAGAGATCCAACCATCAACTGTGAAGTTGACAGATGTGCCTAACTATGACTATTTATTTAATTTAGTGTTTACAAATTCAAGGACTGTAACATTGATACAATTTCTGCATGTTTATATTGAGAATCCGTCCCATTCCTTGTATATTAAGTGGAATATCTTGTAATGTCTCACATTGGGTGATGTATGAGATTTGTAATTATTACTGGTTAGTTTCTTTCAACTTTTCATTAATGCTACTATGAGACTTGGTTTTTGGAGACGTGCATTCACTATTTCCTAATGTTTAATTTACATGTATATAATACATCATCCTAAAATGTAATAGATGATACATTGCCACTTTTCAAGTATAATATTTCTGAGAGGCTATGTGTTTTTCTGTGCATAGAGCTGGTTCCATAAATGTGTATTTTTCAATCAATTTACTTTTCTCTCTGACTTATTGTTAAGTTTTCTTGTGAGGATATCAGACAGAGTACCCATTGGTATACCTATTGACACATTGCTCACATTTCAGCAAGTACCTGGACATATTCTGTTGAAGGTAATCTTATAAAACACAGTGAGTCACACGCACACCAAAAGGCTGTTCAAGTGGTAGAGAATTCATTGGCCAGAAGGTCTTTGTTTTGTAGGACCAAAAGTGGAGAGAGATAGGGTAATATTGGCAGAAAACGACTTCATTGTGCACATGTATGGATTTTTTTACTGTTGTTTGTGGGTTTCTTGACATCACATAGTAGTTTCTAGGTTCCTCTATATTGCAGCCAGTTTCTTCTGTTTATTTTGTATCCTCACATTTTAAAAACAGGCAAGTATATCCTCAATTTATCAAATAAGACAATTTCTACGTCTAAGAAAATTACATTCTAAATTTTTTATTTTTAAGTGCTTGCATGTGTGTTTTGTGTGTGTGTGTGTGTGTGTGTGTGTGTATGTGTGTGTGTGTGTGTGTATATGTGTGTGTGCAGAGGGCATTTGAATGTGTACCTTTGGAGGCCCAAGGGTAATTTGAAGAATCATCCTAGATGGTTCTACCTCCTTATTGCTCTGGTTTCCCAGGCTCTGTCTTCCAGGGCTGAAATTTCAGACCACTGCCATATCTACCCAGCATAATGCAGGATGTGGAAATCTGAACTCAGGTCCTTCTACTGGTGAGGAAAGGGCTTTAACCATTGAGCCATTTCTCTAGCTTAACAAATTATATTTGAGTCTGTGCATTACTATCAGAAAATGATATTATCATAGAAATGAAACATTTTTTGAAGGGAAAAAGAAAATTGGTACTTATGACTTAAAAAAGGTATTCATAAGTCATAGTTTAATTACAATAACTAGGTCTCATCTCATCAACAGTAATCTGGATGGAACTTAATGGTCACAAATATCCAAAAGGACATAAGAATGTAAGGAAAATAGGTAGGAAAGGAGAAATCTTGTACTGGAAAAAAACTGGATTTGAATTGCATAATGGTTGGAAATGACATATAATACACATGTTAAGTCCTAAAAGCATACAAGTAAAATCAAAGAAAAGGTAACCAAGTCTTTGACCAATGTGGGGGAAATGAAAAACAGTCCTATAAATATCAGTAATAATAAATATATATGTACCAGATAAATCAGACAAAGCAGATTTGTTTCTACACTGATAAAGATGGGAAATATTGATTAGAAATCATTCTTTGTTCATTATTGTTTTCTGTTTTGTCTCCTTCCACCTTCCAGAAAGGGGGGGCCTTGAAACCCTTCCCCCCATCACAAAGCCCAGGGGATCTTGTGAAAGAAGGGTCAGTAAGAATGCAAGCCTGTGAGGCTGGGGGATGAACTGCTGGACAGTATCTTCTGGTCATGAGTGGACTCCACACCCATGCACTCACTGCAGTGATGTCTATTACAGAGACCTGTACCACGGTGACTTATGAATATTTCATCATAGATGAGACAAGATTGCAAAAATACTACATCTCCCTGAGATGTTATTTTTGATAATATAATTTTCTTTATTAAAAATAATTTATAGCACCAGTAACATATATATAATTGCCAATAAATGAACTTTGTCTCCAATAAAATTCTTTATAATACTTAACATTATGGAGTTTAAAACTGTTATGCTATTTTATTGGCTTTATATAACAGACAGTGATTTTATTTATTTAAGAGATACATAGTTTCATAGCCACATATTATGTGTAAAATTGATTTAAAAAAATCAGCAATGTCACCTTCATGGGGGTGGGGAATCTACCAAAGGAGCTAAAGTTAATCTCTGGCCCAAGACCCTATTTAAGGCAGATTCCATTCAGGAGAAGAAGCGCTTCTTTGCTGAGTGATTTACCCACCGATAAGGTCATTGATATCTGAGGAGTACATGCATGAGTACTTGTCAGTGAATTAAGGTAGGAAATAAGAACACTTTATGATTTGAGTTTACTCTCCAGAGCCAACATGGTGGAAGGAGGGCAATGACTTCCAATGTTATCCCTTCTACAATGAATCAAGGTAGGGAGTATCGTTTCTCCTAACTTCCAGCCTTATAAATTGCAGTCGAATAAGAACACTTTATGATGTGAGTTTACTCCCCAGAGCCCACATGGTGGAAGGGAGAGAAATGATTTCCAAATTTGTCTCTTCCACTTGATTCTCTCTCTCTCTTTCTGTAAACAGATAATTAAATAAAAAAATACCAAAATACATATTTATCTCTTGTGAAGTTGAGAAATATGGTTCTATAAAAGGAAAGACAAATTTCAGGTAGCTCCTAAATGGTACTGTTGAAGAACAAGACAGGCTAAAAAGAGTGTGTGTCTGTGGTTTCCCAGACTTCTGGCACATTGCTCATGCTCACATTCACACTGAGAACTAAGAAATGGAAAAGTAGCCAGTGAGATAACTCGGTGGGTCAGACACATTCCCGCAAGCCTGGTTACCTGAGTTCGATTCCTGGAAGCACACATGGTGAAGGGAAAATTGTTCAGTTACGCTCACCTATGCAAAAGGTCCAAGCTTGTGCTAACAACCCATGGTTTTGAATCCCATCTGAAGTCATGTAAATGGGCTATGTAAATGAGACAGTTCAGTAGTTAAAGCCTTTGCCTTATAAGCAAAAGGATCTGAGTTCAGATCTCCAATGCCGTGTGAAAAATACTGCACAGATATGATGAATGAATATAATTTTGGCCCCAAAAAGCAGAGCCTGGGAAACCTCAGAGTAAAACAGTAAGGAAGTAGAGCCATCCAGATGATTCTTGATGTCACCCTAGGGCCTCCACAGACACACACATTCAAGTGTCCTCTTGTATACGTGTTTACCTGCCACACAGGAAAAGAAACATATAAGTGGATTTCATCAGATAATTAAAATAATATGTGAAAAGAAAATTCTGATGAATCATCCATGTCAGCATAACTTTTATGGCTACCACTGTCCCCCCAAAATGAAAGGTCAGCCTCATTACTTCAGAACCCAGCCAATCATAGAATATTTTCTTAATTACTCTTGCACTCTTTCATACAAGTGTTGTCCGTGCCCATGAACCAGCATAAACCCAGACTTACAGCAGGAAACAGAAGTGGGAGCAGTAGGATTTGATCAGGCATCTTCAGAGATGGTCTAGGATGTCCATTATCTTAGCCGACTTTATTGTAACATACATGGGTTTTATAAACAAGGAGCAGGGCCAAATTCTTTACAGGATTATGTAAAGTCATACATTTAGGTTACACCTACTTGTTGTGGGACCAGACATGTCCCCAGGTATGCTAAACAGGCATGGCACCTTGTTGCTAGAAAGGAAAGGAATGTATGCCTCAAAACAGAGTTCCTTGGTTCCTGCATAAGCATATCTCAGATAAGCAGGAAAGAACTGTTGGGGGAAGAATAGCCCAGCCAGTTTCTAAGAGAAACAAAAGCAATCCAGACAACCTGGAAGTTCTCTACTCCCAAACAGGGAAGTTAGGCCTGCCATTGTCTTACAGACAAGAGGCAAACTCAACCCCCCAGGGGAGGACTCACTCAACAGCCCATTCAGTTGCTAATGACTCACTCAACAGCCCATTCAGTTACTAATGTATCATCTAGAGAGCAGGCTTTGGGCCTACAACCCCCACAAAGCATTATATATAGAATTCCAAGAACTGCTTGTTTTCCCCATTATCTTAGAAAACAATAACCAAAAATGGTTATGCTAAGTCCAGAAATTCCCAGAATTTTGTTGACTCCAATAATACTCTGTCATTCCCTTGGTATCAATGCAAAAAAGATACTTCATAACTTTCTTTTTCCTAAAATTGATGTTCTCTCCCTGAGCCTTTCTTCCAATGGATCAATGTAACAGTTTGTTTCTTCCTTTATAACATTGGTTTTGTACATTATTTATCTTTATTTTATTACTGGGTCCATCCCATGTATTATATTTAATAAAATACCTTCTGTGTATGAAATTCTTTCTATTGCTGCTTTCTTTACATGCATTATCAATTTTAGAGTCCATAATTGAATATTTGATAAACATACGTACATTTATCAATGTGGACTGCAGATAAATTGTACATTTTGAATTCATTCATTTTTTTGTGGATGATGCCAGGTCTTGCACTTGATTCTATAGAGAGTGTAATGTTAATTCAATTAAATGCTCAATTTTGAAGCAAATTGTTGAATATTCTTTTTTTTTCCCAGTTAGCATTTTTATTGAACTCCTATGTAAACATTTTCAGAAATGGACTATTGTTAATTAACAATTTAAATCCATACTTTGATACCATGGTCACTATTAAATGGGTCATTTCAGCAGTAATGGCTCTTACTAAGAGCAATACTTCAATTTCAGCAGATTTCAGTGTTAATAATTAAAGTGTGCATGTACCACAGCCTATTTGTCATGGTAACTAGACAGCATAAGACATTAACATGATCCTGCTTTAGATAAAAAGCACCACTTCATTCCATTGCTATTTGGAAAGCATTTTGCTTCTTTTAATCTAGTCTAATTAGAGCAAAATGGTTATTTACCTGTCATGTAAAAATAATAATTTCATATCTTAACAGTAACTTGGAGGGGTATGTTTGCAAATTTGCAAGTTGACTCTGTAGGAAATATTGCATATAATTTATTACAGTTGTTTAATTAGTTCTGCAAATGCTACTATCACTTGCATCATTAAGGACTAAGAGCATATCTGTGTATATATTCATCTTCCAGAAATAAATTTGAAATGAGCACATTTCTTCTCTTATTTTCCTACAGCAAGACTTGATTTACAAAGTGATAACTAGCAAAAAGTAACAGCTGACTATGATTGAAGTTTTGTCTTGATTAGTTTAATTATTTTATCTAGAAAAATTTATCACCTGTGAGACATAGGTTTCTCTTGATTACCTCATAAATGATTGTCCTCTGATTTTCAAATTTGACAGTGCTATAATATTTCTAATAAGAGTATAATTGAAAACCTCACCATTAATGAAATATATATTTATATTATATAGTAGACAACATTTCATATTATATGAATGAAGTTGTTGGAACCGAAGTTCCTTTTTTTGGGGCCCCTTACCCAGACCCCCGAAGGAGACACGAGGACCACCGAGCTGCTGTAAGTACAAGAGGTAAGAATTTATTTAAAAAAAGAAAAATCTAGCGCGCCAGGACCGCCTCTCTGCTCAAGCAAAAGAGAACGGCCCCGACTGAATTTGGGGCAGAGTTTTTATAGGAGTAACTTCGTTGGAGCAATTACATGCAGTAAAAATTCCATTACACACAGGGAGGTTGAGTCACAGCTCACAGATGCCCCAGCCGATAACCTCGCCCCAGGCGGTTCCCGGCACACCTAGGGGGAGAAGTTCAAAGGAGTCCCAAAAGGTGATAAATGCAGGCATTCTCTAGTCAGCCCGCCTGCGGTGAGTTGACACAGCTGTAGAAGAGTTTGTTCAGCATAATGGGTGAGTTTAAAGAAGTCATTCTCTGGTCCGCTCACCCGCGGTGAGTTGGCGCCTGCAGGAGAATTTGCGGCTGCTTTGCGGCTGGCGGAAGATTGGAGTTTCGTGCTGGTGGGAACTTGGGTTTTACAGCGGGAACCTTGAGTTCCACAAAGTCTTAATTTTAGATATATTACAACAATAACTTCCTGTATTATTTAAAAGAAAGTGAATGTACCATTTCTTAAAGAAGCTTTTTTAATAATTTATTTATTTATTTATTTCTACTCATACAAACTTAATAAGTACACTGGTCCTCTCCCTCCCCCAACCGCTTCCTGGACCCCCTTGATCCCTCCACCTTTTTCCCCATACTTTCCCTCCCTCCCTCCTTATCTCCCAGTGCCTACTCCCCCCCATCCCTGGAGTATCCTTTAATGTGTGTGTCAAACTTTCCTCTGGGTCCTCCTCTCTGATGAAGTGTAAGGACTCAGTCGCATTTCCTAGAACTCTTTCTTGTGTTCCCCTTAAGTATAGAAGCACTAATCCTGTTAATCCCGAGCTTCTAAGGATCCTAGTGCCTTTAACCCATGCTAGACTTTGAGGGATCAAAACTATGTTGGTCTTGCGCATGTCATTCAAAGTCCTATTATGATTGCTTCCACCCTAACTTGTGTGAATAATCTACATATCATTACTCCTCCCCATCCTTGTGCTCTTACAATCTTACCGCCCCCTCTTCCATAAATTTTCCTAAGCTTCAGAATGGGGAAAGATTAGGCAGGCCTTATTCCAGGTGGGTGATATAGAGTCTCTGATGTTCTGAAATATAGTTTGTTGCTTTTTTTTTTTTTCAGTTTTGCTGTTCCTGCAATGTCCTTTGTTCCATCCTGATGGGTATTGGATGTCACACCCTGGCCAGAGATAAAAAGCTGTTAAAATAGAGTCTTATTATAAAAGTAGATTCAAAGGTAGATGGAATAAGAGTAGGAGACCGTGGTGGGGGACTGTCAGTCTTCCATTTGCAAAATGGTGACCTTCAGTCTCCCAGACTGTATACCCTCCCTTTCTGGTGAGATCATACAACATCAGTTGCAAATGATCAAGAAGGAAAGTCTGTGAACTTAACTAGATGTCCCATTACTTACTTGCAGTCCTTGAGGGTGGCCTGTTTTCTCTGCTGTAACATGATGCCCTCTTTCCTTGTTTCTGGTGTGGCCCTCCTTCACCTTCTCTCCTGTTTATAATCTTTGCAATTACTGTAGGTATTATAGAGATTTATCTTTGAGTGTACCTCTAAGTATGTTTGGTACTAGGACCCACCTATTAGGGAGTACATATGGTGCTTAATTTTCCGTGTCTGGGATACTTCACTCAATATAACTGTTTCTAATTCCATCAATTTCCTGGCAAATTGCATTAATTCATCATTTTTGATGGCTGAGTACTATTCCATTGTATAAATGCGCCACATTTTCCTTATCCACTAGTCAACTGTTGGACATTTGGGTTGATTCCATGACTTTGCTATTGTAAACACTGCTGCTATGAACATGGTCGCGCTTGTGCTATCAAGGTGAATTTTTGCTGTATGGGGGTTATCCTCAAAAGTGGAAGAGCAGGGTCATATGGCATTTCAATCTTTAACTTCTTTAAGAATTGCCAGACAGATGGCCAGAGTGGTTGTATGAGCAAGCATTCCCACCAGCAATGTAGAAGAGTTCCCCTCTCTCCACATCTTCTCCAGCATTTGGTATAGTTTGTTTTGTGGATTTTTGCTATTCTGACTGGGGTGAGATGATATATCAGGGAGGTTTTGATTTGCATTTCCCTGATGGCTAAGGATGTGGAGCACTTTTTAAGATATTTGTTAGATATTTTAATTTTGTCCATTGTAAAGTTTCTTTCAAGTTCCAAGGCCCAATTTTTAATTGGCCCATTTTTTTCCTTGATATTTACTTTTCTAAGTTCTTTTTGCACTATGGATAATAGAGGTCTGTCAAATATGTAGTTAGTGAAGATTTCTCCCATTCTGGGGGTTGCCTTTCTGCTTGAGTTACAATCTCTTTATCTGACCTGAAGCTCTTAAATTTCACAAGATCCCATCTGTTGAGTGTTGGTTGTAGCAACTGTCCTGTTGGATATCCGTTTAGGAGCCGTTGGCCTAGCCCGGTTAGCTTTGGGAGTTCCCTACCTTTTCAACCATGGTTTTTGTAGTCTCTGGCCTTATATCAAGGTCCTTGATCCATTTGGAATTAATTCTTGTACATGGTGACAAGTATGAGTCCAGTTTTAATATTCTGCATGTGGAGATCCAGTTTGGCCAGCACCATTTGTTGAAGATACTCTTCTTTTTCAATTGGATTTTTGAGCCCCTTTTACAAAGATCAAATGGCTGTAATTTTGTAAGCTTATATCTGGGTCTTCAACCCTTATCCATTGATCTGTGTGTCTATTTTGGAGCCAGTACCAGGCTGTTTTTATAACTATGGATTTGTAGTATAGACTAAGGTTTGGTATGGTGATACCTCCAGCAGTGGGTTTATTACTCAGGATTGTTTTTGCTATCCTGGGTTTTTTGTGCCTCCATATGAATTTTGAGATTGTTTGGTCAACTTCTTTAAAGAATTGCTTTGGGATTTTAATTAGTATAGCATTGAATTTGTATATTGCTTTGGTAGGATGGTCATTTTTACAATGCTGATTCTGCCAATCCAGGAACATGGCAGGTCTTTCCACCTTTTGGTGTCTTCTGCAATTTCTTTCTTTAGGGTTTTCAAGTTTTCATTGTAAAGGTCTCTTACTTCCTTGGTTAGGTTTATACCAAGATATTTCATTTTATTAGGGGCTATATTAATGGGATTGTTTCTCTCAGGGCTTTTTCACTTCTTTCATTCTGGGCATATAGGAAGGCTACTGATTTTTGTACATTTATTTTGTATCCTGCCAACATGCTGAACTTCTGTATTAGTTCCAGGAGTTTCCTGGTTGGGTTTTTGGATCACTCAGGTATAAGATCATGTCATCTGCAAATAAAGATAACTTGACTTCTTCTTTGTCGATTTGAATCCCTTTTATGTCCCTTTCTTGTCTTATGGCTTCAGCTAAGACTTCCAGTACAATATTGAACAGAATTGTTGAGAGTGGACAGCCTTGTCTAGTTCCTGATCAAAGCAGGAATGCTTCAAGTTTTTCCCCATTGAGTAGAATACTTGCTGTTGGCTTGTTGTATACAGCTTTTATTATATCGATAAAGGTTCCCTCCATTGAAACTTTCTCTAGTCTTTTGATCATAAAAGGCTGTTGGATCTTGTCAAAAGGTTTTTTGCATCTATTGAGAGTATCATGTGGTCTTAGACTTTGGACTGGTTTATATGGTGAATTATATTTATTGATTTGTATATGTTGAACCAACCTTGTATGCCTGGTGTAAACCCTACTTCATCTGCGTGTATGATCTTTTGGATATGTTTTTGAATCCAATTTGCTAAGACTTTATTGATGTTCTTTGCATCTGTGTTCATCAAAGAGATTGTCCTATAGTTTTCTTTTTTAATTTTATCTTTATTAAGTTTTATTAGCTTAATAAAAAGAATCTGGTAGTGTTCCTTCCTTTGCTATTTAATGGAACAATTTAAGGTCTATTGGTGTTATTAGCTACTTAAATATCTGGTAGAACTCTGTGCTGAATCCATATGGTCCAAGATATTTTTTGGAGGGAAGATTGTAGATTAGTTAATCAATTTCCTCATATGTTATAGGATTATTTAAATAATTCAAATCTTCTTGATTCAATTTCGGTAAGTTTTGCTCACTTAGAATTCATCCATTTCTTTTTTGTTGTCAAATTTCACAGAGTATAAGTTTTTAAACAAAATGTTATAAATACTCTGAATTTCTTGGGAATCAGTAGTGATAATTCCGTTTTCATTTCTAATTTTGTTAATTTGTGTTTTTTCTCTCTTGATTTTGGTTAATTTAACTAGGGTTATATCAATCTTATTGATTTTTTTCAAAGAACCAGCTTTTCGACTTGTTGATTCTCTGTATCATTTTCTTTATCTCAATTTTGAATATTTCTCCCTTGATTTTGCTGATCTCCTCTCTTCTGCCACTTTTGGAATGATTTCCTCTAGTGTTCCTAAAGCTTTAAGCTGCATTGTTAAGTTTTTTAATTGTGATGTTTCCATTTTTTTTGATATAGGCATTAAGAGCTATGAACTTATCTCTTAGGACAGCTTTCATTGTGTCCCAAAGATTTTGGTAAGTTGCATTTTCATTATTGTTCACTTTCAGGAAATCTTGAATTTCCTTTTTAATTTCTTCCTGAATCCAACTCTCATTCATCATCATAGTGTTTAGTTTCCACTAGTTAGTGTATTTTATGCTGTTTTTGTGTTGCGGATGTCAAGCTTTATACCATGGTGGTCTGATAGGGTGCGGGCTAGAATTTCAACTTTCCTGTATATGTGGAAGATCGTTTTGTGGCTGTCATGGTTTGAAATGTGTCCCCCACAGTCTCATGTGTTTGGCAAGGTTATGGTACCTTGAGAGGTGGAGCCTTGCTGGAGGAAGGCAGTCACAAGGGGTGGGCCTTGAAGTGTATTAGTCCCACCCTACCTCCAGGAGAAGTGTGCCTTTGTAGCAAGCAGTCTGCAGGTCTCAGCTTTCAAGATGTCTGTGGTGACTTAGCTTCCTCCAGCTTTGACCAGCCAGCCATGCCACCTCTGCTTTAATAGACTGTACCTTCCCTCTGGAACCGTAAGCTGAATAAACCTCCCTTTCTCCCTTAAATTGGTTGACTTTGGGAGTTCTCTCATAACAGTAGTTAAGAGTAACTGTTACAGAAATTGGTACTGGGTAGTGGGATATTGCTGTAAGATTGTTTGTGAAGCTGAGAAAAGTTGGTACCCAGAAGCATGGCCAATGCTGCGATGTGGCTAGTGTGCCTTTGGAACTGTTTGTTGGGAGAAATACAGAGAAGTTTAGAACTTTGTGCTTGGAACGTCTTTGCGTCTTGGCGGTTGGGCCAAAGGGACATTTTTTGTGAGAGCTCAGAGGAGAGCAATTCTGTGAGAGACTCAGACAGTGGAAGCCCAGCTTGTGATGGTCCAGAGGGGAACAGAGACTGATTGCAACTGGACTAGTGACACATGGAGCCATGTGTTGGCCGAGAGTTTAGTGAAGTTTTGCCTTCATCCTGAAAGGTTGCCTGAAGTTAAGCTGGAGTGCTTGGCAGAGGAAATTTCAAAACAATGTAGTCTTGATAATGTGATATGGCTACTTTTTAGTTGTCTTCAGAATTATGAAAAAGAGCAAAGAATCGGGCAGGAAGAAGCAAAAACTGTAAGATCCAATGATGAAAAATACAATGGCAAACTTAAAGAGTTGAACCAGGAAGAAGCAGAGAACAAAATGGCTATTGACCAAATTAGCTTCATTTGTAAATCAAAGCCTGCTCTTAATTTGAATAATAGGAGAGGCCCTAGCTTGAGGGCAAGATCCTCAGGGAAGGCTCCCACTCATAAGAATGCAAATCCTTTCAGAAGACTGGAGCTAAAGGGTGGAGTTCCAAAGCAAGAGTTGGTTTCTCTTACCAAGCAACTGCCCAAGAGTGAAAGAGATGGTCAGCATAGAGAAGCAGAATCAGCTGTGATTCAAGGGGGACAGTCTTGGCAAAGTCATCCCCATGGTTCTGGTTTTAGAGGCATCAAGTGATGCAAGAGGGAGGAGTTCATGGAGTCCTCCTCCAAGATTTCAAAAATTGGCAGAATCCAGGCATCATGAGGCAAGAAGCCTGCAGTTTAGAGGCACAAGAAGGGCAGTTTGTGCTGTGGAGTTAAAGCCTGGTTTGCCATTGAGAAGTAAAGATGTTAGAGATTCCAGACACAACGTGGGACACCTGCCAAGGACAGCTGTATACCCTGGGAGGAGTCAGCTCAAGAGACCAACTTATTCTATGGGCAGCTGCATTGGAGGGGCGGACCCAAGGTCCTTTGGAACTGAGATGATCTCAATAAGAGGCTCACCTGTTGGACTTGGAGCTACAAGATTTGGGGTTTGTCCTGCTGGTTTTCGGTCTTGTTATGGACCGATCTTTCCTGAATATGACCCCATTCCTTCCTTTTGGAATGGGAATGTTTATTCTGTGCCATTGTATGTTAGAAGTATGTAACTTGTATTTTGATTTCACAAGAGGATTTGGACTTTGAACTTTTGGACTGTTGGAACTACCATTGTAGTCTATGAAGACTTTTAAAGCTGGACTGACCGCACAGCCACCTGCTTTGCCCCCGGGACCACGCTCCCTCTACACCAAACCCCGCCAACCTCCCAGGTGAGTGAGCGAATGAGAGAGCCCCTCCCAGCCCATTTCAGCCCCCCACCCGGAGCCGCCCGGCCCCAGGCTTAGCCCCCGGGGCCCCGCCCTGGACCCCAGTCCCCCCCCCCAAGTCGCAGGTGAAGAATTCTGCCAAGAACATCAGACCGTGTGCCTCTCTGGCCCACTGGGGACCTACGCACGTGGTCCACGGAAGACACACTGCTACTCAGAATTCAATAGAGTCCAAAGGAAATTCAAGCAAAACTCTAAGGAACAAAGGGAACACAGGCCATACATCTGGACTCCACTACAACCATTATATCACATGGGCGAGATTCGTCACAACCACCCCAAAGATAAGTAAACTTCCTTTTTTTTTTCCTTTCACCTTACTGATCCTTTCTAGTATCACTGCTGTAGATCAACATCCTCATACAGCCACCCCAAAAACATACAACTCCAGGGAGTACACCACTCACCCTCACATTTCACCAAGACACTAAATCGTAAAAGTGCACTACCATACTAATATTCACCCCCTGGTTACTTAACTGATGTACTAACAGCCTAGTAGCCTCATCTAGAATATAACAATAACAATACACAAACATACCCAATCCAAGGCAAGCTCCAGTAATAACTGGCAAGTGTAACAATACCAACTACATTGGTTCAGTGAAAAACACACAGAAACTGAAAGGTCCTAAAAAACAAAACAACAATGCCCAAGTCAAAGTGCAGATCCATGAGAAACAAAACCCAAGAAGACCAATCTCCCACCGAAAGAATCAATCCCATAACGATGGATTCTGACAAGAACAAATCCACAGAAAATAGCCATGAAAGCCAGACCCAACAAAACGACTTTCAGAGTATGATCCTTACCATGATTAATACTATGAAAGAGGAAATCCGAGAAGAGTTAAACAACTGTATCAACCACTTTGAACAGGAACATAACAGGCACCTGGAGGAGTTGAGAAAAATAGTTCAAGAGAGAAAAATAGGGCCCTTCCCCTCCACTCTGCCGCCCAGGACGCGCGCGTGCAGACCAGCCGGGCCTCACCACAATGTGACCCAGAAAAGCTCGGTCCCCACCCACCCCCAGAGCCCCAGGCCGTCGGAGTGGACTCAGCTCCTCCCACCATCCAGCCGGAGCCACACACAGGGCTCTGCGCCCGGGCCCTGCCCTTAGGTCCCCCAGGTTTAAATAGTGCCCCACCGATGCCCCATCCTCCCATCCCCTCCACTCCAACGCCCAGGACAGGCCTCACTGCGCCGCAATCTAGGTAAGCTCGGTCCCCACCCACCCCCAGAGCCCCAGGCCAAATAATTCAGTTTAGTGAAAAATGCACAGAAATTCAAAGAAGATCTTAAGAGTTAAAATGACAATGCCAAAGTCAAAGTACAAATGCATGAGAAACAACACTCAAGTAAACAAATCTCCCACTGAAGGAATTAATCCCATAATGTTAGACTCCAACCAGAAAAAACCCATGGAAAATGGCCAAAAAAGCCTGACCCAGGATAATGACCTTCAAAATATGATCATTACCATGTTCAATACTATGAAAGAGGAAATCAGGGAGGAATTAAATAATCGAATCAATCGCTTCGAGGAGGAACACAACAGACACATGGAGGAGTGAGAAAAACAGTGCAAGAATCAAAAACTGGCATAGAGCAGTTAAAAGACTCAAGCAGAGTTAAAAACTGAGCAAAAAGACAAGTTATCTTCAACCCAGAACTCCACAGAGAGTCTTATCAGCAGAACTAAGGAAGCAGAAAACAGAATTTCAGATCTTGAAGATAAAGTGGGAGTATTAACCAGCTCAATGGAAGAGATTGCTAAAGCCAAAAAGATGCTTGAGAGAAATATCCAAGAGATATGGGACATCCTGAAGAAGCCCAACATGCGTATTCAAGGAATACCAGAGCAAGAATCTCAAAATACCACCCCTGAGGAAATTTTTCAAACAATCATCAAGGAAAACTTTCCTCATCTAAAAAAATAGAGGCCCATCCATATACAAGAGGCATTCCGCACCCCAAACAGATATGACCAAAATAGAAAATCGCCATGGCAAATAATAGTCAAAACACTCCACATTCAAGATAAAGAACTGGTGCTGAGAGCTTCAAGGGAGAAAAAACAAGTCACTTTTAAAGGTAAACCTATTAAAATAACAAATGACTTCTCAGTCGAAACACTAAAAGCAAGAAGAGCTTGGAGAAACATACTTCAAGTATTGAATGAACAAAAATGTCAACCTAGGCTGATTTACCCTGCAAAACTATCAGTTATGATCGAGGGAGAAAGAAAAATTTTCCAGCACAAAGACAACTTGAAGGGATACATGTCCACCAAACCAGGCCTTCAAAAAATGCTAGAAATGATACTCAAGCTTGAAGAAAAGAACAAGTGTATCAAGGAGGACAGAAGGCAAGTATAACACCATTAAAAGAGAAGCAATATACTTATAAAAACTAATAAACATAATAAATGTCTGGAATCAAAGATAGTTTCACCATTATAACACTAAATGTTAATGGAATTAACTCACTGATCAAGAGACACAGATTACAAATTTGGATTAAAAAATCACAATCCATCAATCTGCTGCCTGCAGGAAACCCGCCTCACGACAAAAGATAGGCATGCCTTAAAAATGAAAGGCTGGTCAATAATTCTACAAGCTAATGGAAGCAGAAAACAGGCAGGGATGGCCATTATGCTATCAGACAAAGTGGACTTCAAACCAAAGAAAATTATAAGAGACACGGATGGATACTACATTTTAGTCACAGGTACAATTCACCAGGAAGACTTCACAATACTGAACATATATGCACCCAATACGGGCCCCTCCACATTCATTAAGAAAATCTTACAGCATCTAAAACAAGAAATCAACCCCCAAACGATAATTCTTGGGGACTTCAACACAGCCCTCTCAACATGGGATAGATCAACAGGTCAAAAGCTTAACAGAGACACTTTGGAACTTAATCAAACCCTTAAAGAAATGGACCTTACAGATCTCTGTCGAACTTTTCACCCACGCACCAAAGAATACACATATTTCTCAGCAGAACACGGAACTTTCTCCAAAATAGATCACATATTGAGCCACAAAACGAATCTACACATGTACAAAAAAGTTGAAATTCTAACCTGTGCCCTGTCAGACCACCATGGCCTAAAACTGGACATCCACAACACAACAAACAAGAGAAAATACACTAACTCCTGGAAACTTAACACTATGATGCTGAATGAGAACTGGATTCAGGAAGAAATTAAAAAAGAAATTCAAGATTTACTGAAAGTGAATGATAACAAAAATACAACTTACCAAAATCTCTGGGACATAATGAAAGCTGTTCTAAGAGGTAAGTTCATAGCTCTTAATGCCTACACCAAAAATGGAAACATCAGAAATAAAGAACTTAACAACGCAGCTTAAAGCTTTAGAGAAACTAGAGCAATCTGATCCCAAAAGTAGTAGAATATGGGAGATTAGCAAAATAAGGGGAGAAATATCTGAAATCTAGATAAAGAAAACGATAGAAAAAATCAACCAGTCAAAAAGCTGGTTCTTTCAAAAAATCAATAAGATTGATACACCCCTAGCTAAATTAACCAAAAGAAAGAGAGAGAAAACCCAAATTAACAAAATTAGAAATGAACATGGAGTTATCACTACTGATACCCAAGAAATCCAGAGAATTATAACATCATATTTCAAAAACTTATACTCTGTGAAGCTTGACAACACAAAAGAGATGGATGAATTTCTAAGTAAACACAACTTACCTAAATGGAATCAGGAAGTTGTGAATTATTTAAATAGTCCTATAACATATGAGGAAATCGAGGAAGTAATCTCAAATTTTCCCACCAAAAAATGTGCTGTACCCGATGGATTCAGCACAGAGTTCTACCAGACATTTAAGGAGTTAATAACACCAATACTCCTTAAACTCTTCCATCAAATAGCAAAGGAAGGAACACTACCAAATTCCTTCTATGAAGCTAATATCATCTTAATCCCAAAACCTAATAAAGATTCACTTTAAAAAGAAAACTATAGGCCGATCTCTCTGATGAACACAGATGCAAAGATTCTCAACAAAGTCTTAGCAAATCGGATTCAAAAACATATTAAAAAGATCATTCACGGGGACCAAGTAGGCTTCATCCCCGGCACACAAGGTTGTTTCAACATACGCAAATCAATAAATGTAATTCATCATGTAAACCAGTCCAAAGTCCAAGACCACATGATACTCTCGATAGATGCAGAAAAAGCTTTTGACAAGATCCAACAGCCTTTTATGATCAAAAGACTAGAGACAGTAGGAATGGAAGGAACCTTTATCAATATAATAAAAGCTGTATACAACAAGCCCATAGCAAGGATTATGCTCAATGGGGAACAATTGGAAGCATTCCCACTTCGATCAGGAACTAGACAAGGCTGTCTACTCTCACCACTTCTATTCAATATTGTACTTGAAGTCTTACCTGAAGCCATAAGACAAGAAAGGGGCATAAGAGGGATTCAAATCGGCAAGGAAGAAGTCAAGCTATCCCTATTTGCAGATGACATGATCTTATACCTGAGTGATCCCACAAACTCCACCAGGAAGCTCCTGGAACTAATTGAGAAGTTCAGCAGGGTGGCAGGATACAAAATAAATGTGCGGGCTGGAGAGGTGGCTCAGGGGTTAAGCCTCTGCCTTGCAGGCGGAAGGTCCTGAGTTCGGATCCCAGATCCCACGTATAGACGCCAGGCGGAAGCGGGGGCGGCCTGCGCTTCTGGTCCTGGTCGGGCAGAGCCTATGAATCCCGGGGCAGAAAGAGGTGGAGGCGTCCATGGTGGTTCGCGAATTCGTCCGTGATTCTACACATACACAAGACACACACACACACAAAGACACAGACACACACACGCGCATGCACATACACACACATATGCACACAGTTGAATAAATAATAATAATAATAAAAAAATTTTATAAAAATAAATGTGCAAAAATCAGAGGCCTTCCTATATGCCCAGAATGAAAGAAGTGAAAAAGCCTTGAGAGAAACAATCCCATTTACTACAGCCCCTAAAAAAATGAAATACCTTGGTATAAACCTAACCAAGGAGGGAAAAAAGACCTTTATAATGAAAACTTTGTAACCCTAAAGAAAGAAATTGCAGAAGACACCAGAAGGTGGAAAGACCTCCCATGTTCCTGGATTGGCAGAATCAACATTGTAAAAATGACCATCCTACCAAAGGCAATATACAAATTCAATGCTACACCAATTAAAATCCCAAAGCAATTCTTTAAAGAAGTTGACCAAATAATCTCAAAGTTCATATGGAGGCACAAAAGGTCCAGGACACCAAAGACAATTCTGAGTAACAAAAACACTGCTGGAGATATTACCATACCAAACCATAGTCTATACTAAAAATCCATAGTGATAAAAACAGCCTGGTACTGGCTCCAAAATAGACACACAGATCAATGGATAAGGGTTGAACACCCAGATATAAGCCTACACAGCTATAGCCATTTCATCTTTGACAAAGGGGCCCAACGAATCCAATGGAAAAAGGACAGCATCTTCAACAAATGGTGCTGGCAAAACTGGATCTCCATATGCAGAAGATTAAAGCTGCACCCCTACTTGTCACCATGTACAAGACTTAATTCCAAATGGATCTAGGACCTTGATATAAGGTCAGAGACTATAAAAACCATAGTTGAAAGGATAGGGAACTCCCTTGAGCTGATTGGGCTAGGCCAACATTTCCTAAACAGACATCCAATGGCACAGTCACTGTTACCAACAGTTGGCACCTTGTGAAATTAAAGAGCTTCTATTCAGATAAAGAGGTTGTAACATGAGCTCAAAGGCAATCCACAGAATGGGAGAAAATCTTCACTAACCACATATCTGATAGAGCTCTACTGTCCAGAGTGCACAAAGAACTTAGAAAACTAAACACCAAGGAAAACAATGGCCCAATTAAAAAATGGGCCTTGGAACTTAAAAGAAATTTTACCAGGGATGACATTAAAATGTCTAACAAATATCTTAAAAAATGCTCCACTTCCTTAGCCATCAGAGAAATTCAAATCAAATTTTCCCTGAGATATCATCTCACCCCAGTCAGGATGGCAAAAATCCACAATACAAAGAACACCAAATGCTGGAGAGGATGTGGAGAGAGGGGAACTCTCCTACATTGCTGGTGGGAATGCAGGCTCATACAGCCACTCTGGTGAGCTGTCTGGAGATTCTTAAAGAAATTAAAGATTGAAATGCCATATGACCCTGCTATCCCACTTTGGGAATAACCCCCCATGCATCAGAGGTTTACCTCGATAGCACAAGCACAATCATGTTCATAGCAGCACTGTTTACAATAGCAAAGTCATGGAATCAACCCAAATGTCCAAAAGTTCACGAGTGGATAAGGAAACCGTGGTACATCTATACAATGGAGTATTACTCAGCCATCAAAAATGATGAATTACTGGAATATGCCGGGAGATGGATGTCATTAGAAACAATTATATTAAGTGATGTATCCCAAACCCAGAAAATTAAGCGCTGTATGTACTCCCTAATAAGTGTCTTCTATTACCAAACTCACCCAGCCCACATTGAGACACTCAAAGTTAAACCTATGTAATACAGTAATTGCAAGGATTACAAACAGGAAGGATGGGGTTGGAAGGCCACACCAGACACAACGAGAGAGGGGACCATGTTACAGCAGAGAAAATAGGCCTCTATGATGGAATGCAAGTAAGTAATGTGACACCTGGTTAAGTTCACAGATGATCGTTCCTGATCATGTACAACTGAGGGGGTATGATCTCACCAGACGGGGAGGGCATATAGTCTGGCATATAAAAAGTAATCATTTTGCAAATGAGTGATTGACCCCTCCCTCACTAAGGTTTCCTACTTTTATTACATCTACTCCTGAATGTGCTATTATAACAAGACTCCAGTTTAACAGCTTTTTGTCTCTGACCAGGGGGTGACATACAGTGCCCATCAGGATGGAGTGAAGAGCATTTCAGGAGCAGCAAAACTGCAAAAGAAAATCAACAAACCACAATCCAGAACTTCAGAGACTCTATATCAACCACCTAGAACTAGGCCAGCCTAATCTCTCCCCATCCTGAAGCTCAGGGACATTTGCGGAAGAGGGGGCGGTAAGGGTGTAAGAGCACAAGGATGGGAGGAGCAATGATTTGCAAGATTCTCCACACTAGTTAGGGCCTAAGCAATCATAATAGGACTTTGCATGCCCTGTGCAATGTCCAACACACTATTGACCTCACAAAGTCTAGCATCAGCTAAAGGCACCAAGATCCTTGGAGGCAAGGGATTGACAGCCACAGTAGTGTTCCTATGCTTAAGGGGAACATGAGAAAGTGTTCAGGGAAATGCAACTGGGTCCTTGTATGTCATCAGAGAGGAGGACCCAGAGGAGAGTTAGGCATATACAATAAAGGACTCTCTGGGAATTGGGAGGAGATACTGGGGAATGGGGAGGAAGGGTAGGGGGAGCAGGGGGTTCGGGGGGAGGAGGGGGGAGGGAGGAAAACTGGTCTACCTATTAAGTTTGTATGAGCGGAAATAATGAAAAATGTATTAAAATAGTTGGAGTGAATATTGTTTGCATAATGTGATGGCAATGAGCCTGTGGGGGCCAGGGGTGGAGTGTCATGATTTGAATTGTGTCCCCCACAGTCTCATGTACTTGGCAAGGTTATGGTACCTTGAGAGGTGAAGCCTTGCTGGAGGAAGGCAGTCACAAGGGGTGGACCTTGAGGTGGATTAGTCCCACCTTACCTCCAGGAGAAGTGTGCCTTTGTAGCAAGCAGTCTGCAGCTCTCAGCTTCCAAGATGTCTGTGGTGACTTAGCCTTCTCCAGCTTTGGCCAACCAGCCATGCCACCTCTGCTTTATAGACTGTACCTTCCTCTGGAACCGTAAGCTGAATAAACCTCCCTTTCTCTCTTAAGTTGGTTGACTTTGGGTGTTCTCTCACAGCAATAGTTAAGAGTAACTGTTTGCAGTGGCCCAATATGTGATCTATTGTTGAGAAAGTTCCATGTGCTGCTGAGATAAAAGTGTGTTCTTTGGTGCGTGGATGAAAAGTTCAATGGAGATCTGTAAGATGGATTTCCATAAGGGTTTAGTTCCAAAGTTCTCTGTTAAAGTTTGACCTGTTGATCTATCCCATGTTGAGAGGGCAGTGTTGAATCCCCAAGAATTATCATTTTGAGGTTGATTTTCTCATTTAGACACTGCAGGATTGGCTTAATGAATATGGAGGGGCCCGTATTAGGTGATATATGTCAGTATTGTGAAGTCTTCCTGGTGAATTGTTCCTGTGACTAAAATGTAGTATCCATCTGTGTCTCTTATTAAATTTTTTTTTGGTTGAAGTCCACTTTGTACAATTCCATAATGGCTACACCTCCCTGTTTCTGGTTCCATTACCTTGCAGAATTTGGACCAGCCTTTTAGTTTTAGGATGTGCCTATCTTTGTAGTGAGATGAGTTTCCTGAAGGTAGCAACTGAGGGTTGTGATTTTTAATCAAGTTTGTAATCTTTGCCTCTTGATTGATGAGTTAATTCCATTACATTTAAAGGTATAATAGAGAAATAATTTTTAATTTCTGGACATTTTTTATGTTAACTGGATTTTGTAAGTGTATTATTTTGCTTTTAGGTTTTGATGGAATTATACTTCCCTTCAGTCCTCCTGGATACGCTTGTTTTTTTCTTCAGTCTTGAGTATCATTTCTAGCATTTTTTGAAGCCTGGGTTTTGGCGGAATGTTAGCTTTCAAGTTGTCTTTGTGCTCAAACCTTTTCTTTCTCCCTCAATCATGACATAAGTTTGTCAGATATATTAGCTTGGGTTGTCATTTTGTTCATTTAGTACTTGAAGTACATTATCTCTCTCCAAGCTCTCTTGGGCGTTCACTGTTGTCTACTTCTATACTGAGAGTCATTTGTTATTTCAAATTGGTTTAAACCTTTGAAAAGTGACTTTTTTTTTATTTTTTTTTTTTTTTATTTTCCCTTTGAAGCCAGCTCAAGAACCCTTTCTTCTTTGGTCTTGAAATATGGAGTGTTTTATAGTAGTTGCTTGGCGAGTTTCGATTTTGGGTCTATCTGTTTGGGGTACAGAAAGCCTTGAGTAAGTATAGATTGGCCTCTCATTCTTTAGATAGGAAGTTTTCCTTGATGATAATTAAAAATTTCCTAGGGGTGGTAGTTTGGATTCTTGCTCTTGATTCCAGAATGCACATGTAGCTTCTCATGTTTTCCAATAATTTTTGAATATTCTTTCAAGTATCTTTGTTGGCTAAAGCAACATTCTTCGGCATTGAGCTGGTTAATAATTCCCACTTTGGTCTGAAGAGATGAAATTCTATTTTCTTGTTCTGCTTAAAGTTAGTTTTCTTGCGATAAAACTCATCTAAAGCGTTAAGGCTGCAGTGTTACAGGTTGTTGTATTTTTCGGACTTCCCATTTTGACGTGATGGCATTAAGAGCGAATGAACTTACCTCTTAGAACAGCTTTCAATTTTGTCTCTCAGAGATTTTTGGTAAGCTTGTATTTTTCGTTAAATCATTCACTTTTTCAGGAAATCTGATTTCCTTTTGAATTTTTATTCATGAATCCATGTCTCATTCACACACAATTGTTAGAAGTTTCCCAGAGTTACTGTAATTTTCTTTCTCTTGTTTGATGTGTTGTGATGTTCCAGCTTTAGCCAGGATGAAATTAAAATGCTAAGCAATGTAACCTGCTGGAGAGGATGGGAGAGTATGTTGTAACTCCCTACAAATATGCTGGTGGGATGCGAGGCTCATACAGCCACTCGTGGTACCCGTCTGGAAGTTCTAAAGAAATTAAAAAGATTGAATTGTCAATATGAACCAGAATATTAACAATTTTGAATAACACCAAATAAGCGCGCAAAAAGTAAAAATTTTCTCGTGCCTCTATAGCACAAGGCACTACCATATTTCATAGGCAGCACTGTTTAACAGATAGCAATCATGTGAATGAATCCCAGATTCAACAGTTGATAATAATGATAATTGAAAGCTGGTAGAACTATACAATGAGACTATCAGGCGGGCCATCAACCTGCATTGAATTACTACTGAAATTTGCCGGGAAATGGCTGTCAATTAGACACAATTGTCTTCCGTGCCGTTACTCCCCGCCCCGCCCCTTCGGCGCGTATGTCCTCCCAATCGGTGGTGCTCCTAGTAACCAAACCCACCCACCCGCCCCCTAGAAGACCAGAAATTCCAAGGATATGAACAGAAGGGATGGGGGAGGAGGGCCACACCCGAAAGACGGGAGAGGGACCCTGTTACAACACCGACAGGGGCCGGGACCATAAGGCCTCCCAGGACCCAACAAATAAGTAATGAAGACATACTGATTAGGTTCCCAGATGTGTGGGTCTATCATTACACTGAGGGGGAGTGACTCACAGAAGAGGGAGGGCAGAGAGTCGGGGCAGATAAAAGTAAGCAATTTGTGCCCAATGGGTGCTCGCCCCTCCCTCCGGTGGTTTATCCGCCACGTTTATTACATCTCTCTACCTGTTGCGCTTGCTTTTCCATCACACGCCTATCTACCACCTTTTGGTCTCGAGGGCCCGGGGTCACATCCGAACCCTAGGCCCCCGGCTTGGCGTCCGGGCCTTGCAGGAACAGCATCAAAAAACTGAAAAAAAAAATCAACAACCACAATCCATGAACTATCAGAGACCTCAGAATCAAGCACGACGAACTAGGCCAGACTTAGTGCTCCCATCTCTGAAGCTCAGGGGAAATTTTGCCAGAGGGGGCGGTGAAGATTGTAAGAGCAAAAGGATGGGAGGAGAGGCGAATGATATGCAGAGATACTCCATACTAGTTAGGGGCTGAAGCAAGTCGGACATGACTTGCAATGCCCTGCGCATTGTACAACACACTTTGACCTCTCAGCACGTCTAGGCATTCGTCTCTGCTAAAAGGCAACCAAGATCCTTGGGGCAAGAAGTTGCAGGCCAACAGCAGTGTTCTATACCAAGGGGAACACGGGAAAGGGTTCGGGGGCAAAGGCACTGGGGTCCTTGTACGTCATCGGAGAGGAGGGCCCAGAGGAAAAAATCAGTCATGGCCACAAGAAGGACTCTCTTGGGAATTATTGGGTGGGAGGCAATGGGGGATGGGGAGGGAGAGTTTTGTTTAGGGTGAAGCAGGGTGTACTCTTTTTGAGGCGGCTGGAGTGAGGTCCCTGGTTTTACTATAAGTTTTCTTCTCTTCAAATCCCACCCAAAAAACCTCACTGTTGAGTTCTGGCTGAAGAAATTTGTCTTTTAGTTCAATTTTAAAAAACTCCATGCCTGAGACTGGTTTTAAAACTGGTACCCCTATTTTTAGGTTCCTTGAACTGTTTTTCGCAACTCCTCCAAGTGTCTGTTTAAGTTTCTGTTCAAAGTGTTGATGCAGTATTTAATCTTCTTTCCCAGATTTCCTCTTTCAATAGTATTGATCAAGGGGGTGGTAGAATGAGT